>CM061526.1:16582500-17145000 GCA_030068015.2 Neoceratitis asiatica
AAATCACTAATTGTTGTATTAATTTATGCTAATCTATTTGAAGTGTTTTATTGGGATTCAAATACCCATGTACTCGATAATACTCGTATCTAGTGCTCGTAAATAAAACAACCAATCAGAACGAACACAAGATTAACACTCAAAACCTCCAGAATTATATCCGTTCCGTATGGAATGAGCCACCAGAAACTATACTGATCGTTTAAGTAAGTGCTTTATAGACACTGGTTACTCAGAAGAACTGAGAATGAAATCGAAGGAGTAAAATTGCCTTATAGAGTTAGTTTTTTTCTTATTTCTACTGCTGAAACCTATCCCACCTATCCCAAATTAGATTTATTCGTCATATTCTATAACCTTTATGCACAAGCCACTGAGAGGTAGAGAACTGTAACTAAATTGAAGACACCACCTTCTCTATGGAGTTAGGTTATGTTAGATTCCTTAATTCCTTGAGAAGTTCCACATAGACGAACCAACTACATAGTGTTACCAGACATACTGCATAAGACCAAAGCCCTGTAATGCTACATTTTCTGGAAACAAAATATGTAATGCACCCCTGCCAAGTATGATCAGCCCCTGTCTGCTGCGCCCCGGGCATTCACATTTTAAGTGTTCTGAAGTTTACTCACATTTCCTACATTTTCTGCACTTGTACCCAAGCAGACCTAGTAAGTTGAAGACATGTGATGCTAGCAAGCAATACCCTGTTAATAGTCCTATTAGTTCCCCGAAGTCTAAACTCCTTGACGCTGGCAGTAATTAAGTAAAATTTCGCTATTCTACATCCTCTTTTATGTTCCTAAAATCCCATTGCTGTAGCCTGTCAAGAACTGGCAAGTCCATCGCTAAGTTCTATTCCAAAAGTACTACACCTTCAGTCAATTTATCGGCTATGTCGTTGCCTTCGAAGCCTTAAAGACGTCGTGCACATGGAGGTCATTTTGTTTTTCTGTCAGTCTCTTGATTGCCTCTCTACATAGTACAACCACTACCGAGTTCTAATATATACGAGGATATATAGGTGTTGCTTTACAGAAGCAGGAGCGATTTTGGGCAGAACTTATCCTGCAATTTGTGGTTTTGCGTCTTAATGGACTTAACTGTAGGTCCCAGTTTTTCAAAGCCGCCTCCGATTGGCAGATAGATTTTTATTCCAGTTTTACAGTCGGAGGGCTTGACATTCCCTGTGTCCGCGTAGTTCTTGCTAAAAGAAATTTAAGTTTAATGGCCGCTTCAATATCTACGTAAATGTGAATTCATATTTTGTGTGGGTCGATTCCCTGCAGTAGTTCTGCCCCCATAATTATAGACACTACTTCGGCTCGGGCGCATTTGCAGCTGTTTAACAACCTGAATGCGGTTCTAATATTCGGTTGAGCGCAGCGAACTGCAGTCCCCACTCTGACATTCTTTTTAGATCCATCTGTAAAGATATCAAAAGCTTTGTCCCTGAATTTTAGTTCTTTGCTCCAACTGTATGACTTTATAGGGTATAATAATAAACTTTATGTAAGACAGAAACCTTTTTGTTCTTTCAATGAGGGTAAAGATGAATAAACCTTTGGTTTTAGCGAGTAAACACGTACCAATCTCACCAAAACCCAAAGTATCCTGACGATAGTTGGATGGTCAACTAGCGGGAAGAGAATAGCAAAATACTCTTTCCTCAGATGTTCGACGTTCCTAATGCCTCCCTACAATAGCTGCTGCTATAGCTATAAGCTCAGAAGCAAATACGGCAACAACTCTTAAATTTCTCGACGACTGCCTGGAGCTCTTACTTGGGTATTAGATATAGAATATTTTGTAACTATCTGGTACCACAAATACATAGCACCATAGAGACGGCTCCTTTTCGTGCTACCGAAGGCGGCTTTAAAATCGATGAAAGTGGGGATGGTTCGCATCGATTTTTTCTCAAAGGTGTTTTCCAAGATTCGAACCATGGTCTCAAGTCTTCTATGGGGCTTAGTCCTCAACACAATACGCTCGAGAGGACCTTATATGTGGTATTGAGGAGGCTTTCCCCACGATTATTAGGACAAACTGGGCTTCCCTCTTTTCATGGATTGCAAAGAATCTGGTGCATACACCCTATCATTTGATCGCCGTCATATCCAAATAACTCTGACAGTAAGTCATCGACCCTCGCTGCTTGGTTATTCTTTGAACAGGCAAGCGCTGTTTGAAATTCATCATATCCTAGTATTGGAACGTCTTTTCTGTCACCATTAACTGGAATTTCGGATCATCTTCTCGGAGTGTTGCACTTTCACTGCGTTTCTCTCCATAAACTCAGTATACTCTGGCCATCGTTAATTAGTTTACCTCCTTGGTTCCTGCATGTGTATGCTCCGTTCTGGAAACCTTTATTAAGTCGCCGCATCTTTTTGAGGTCTAAAAGTTGCCATCAAATCGGACAGCCAGCTGGTTTTCTACACGACTTGCACTCCTGCTTTCTGATAGCAACCTACCTATATTGGGTATAAATAAAATTCCCTCTCGAGAAGTGACTGGTTTTTAGGAAAAAATCTTTTTCATGTATAAAGAGTTAGCGGAATTTACATTTATGAGCTTTGGCTCATGACATGAAGAGCTATCGAGCAATATAGAGTGTATATCATATGACTCCTACAGTTTCGCTGAGTAGACCAAAACAGTTGGAGTAGATTACCCTAAATAAATCATAAAGGTAAGTAGTTCAGAGCAAGGCAACTACATAGTAAGTGAGCGGTCGTTACTACAACTCGTCGTTTTTACAACTAGTGCAGTATTTCTTAGAGAATATCACAGTCTTTTTGCATGGTGTTCTATTAGACTCATTAGAGCTGCGGATATATTTATATTTACAGAGTTATCTTAAAATTTCAGCGAGTGTATATACAGTGTGATCTCTTCGGGTCCCAAAGCGGATAGACCTGTATAAACACATATTATTGGCTCTCTTCCTCCAAATTTTTGGTATATCTAGATGTTTTTCCACCATGTGGAGGGACCTAGAGTTTTAAATCGCTTCCATATGTCTAAGAGTCGCAGTGTGAATACACTTTGCGAGGACCTCTCTATGAGTTAAGTCCTTGACCAAAGTTTTTCGAGCACAAATCCAATTGCCGAGCAAGTCTATCTGTCTTCTAGTTCCCTTTCCTTGATGTGGTGGCCTGACACCTACCTGCGCAAAGCTTTTCTGTTTGTGTTTTACTAAAAACTTGAATTCAGTCGATCAGTTCTTTTAAAAATGAGTACATGGAGGAGTCTACTCCGTACAGATTCGGCCTCAAATTAATTTTGGTTAACGGAAATATAAATTCCTCAACATTTCGCAGCCAATCCAGCGTTAACCTCCAACAGCAGCCAACTTTCGTATCCCTTCCGACAGCGAAACTCACTTTTTCTCTGTTCAATTTATGCGATTTTGATGTTAACACGACGTATGCCAGTTTATAAATTTCTCCTTAAGCCGGGTGCATGAACCGTAAATACAACACAGTTAACCCTTTGCAACGGTTCATGGCGGTAACACGCAGATTTCAGCAAAATTTGTCAGTAGTCACATAACAAAATTTCAGCCAACGATTGCGGCTATAGATTTGCAACGCTATTTTCATAACTAGACATTCTCTACTAAGCGCTTTTCTTCATTTTCACACAAATTTTCATACAAAATTCAAAGTATTTATGAGCGAGTTTAACAAAAAAAATCGAATTATTTGTGTGCGGGAATTTTCCACGCTTGATTGGCTGCTTAACCTTTCCGTTGACATTTGCGCGCATAACTCTTTAATCGGAAAATGCAAAAATGCAAAATTACAAAATGATTTTCGCAAAATGAAGTACAAATAAAAAAAAAACAGAAAAAAATACTAAAAAAAATTCCAAAAATTGTAGGTAAAAAAATGTAAAAAATACGCGCTTGCTTGCAGTGATTTTCGCTTTTTTTATTTATATTTTTTCTTATATATTTTAACACTCGTCTTCTGGCCTAACAACTGCTGTTGGCGCGCACTGTGTGCAACCGTGTTGCCTTTAATTCGTGACACACGATTCGTCTTCGCTTGATGTTGCATGGCAGTTTGCCGCGTTGTTGTTAAGCATTTTGTTGTTGGTTTTTTTTTTTTTGTTTTTTTTTGTAACTAAACGAAGTCCCAAGTGGCACTAGTAAAATTATTTTTATTTTTCTAATTTTTTTTTTTGTAGTGAACTCATCTAACTGTGGTGTTTTCGATCGTTTATTTTTCCATCTACAAACTTTTCTGGCTCATCTTCTGCTTCTTCAGCGGCTGCTTTACGTGTAGTCGCTGTTGAATTCTTTTTTTTTTTTCTTTTGCAATTCGATTTAGCTTCGCTTTAATTAGCCAAGGCACGTTGACTTGGTAAACAGCAGTCAACGAAGTCAAGCATGCGGCATGCAACACAGAAGAAACATTTAGGGCAAAGTTGTTTTTGGAAATAAAAAAAAGATTTTTTAAATGACAAAAAAACGAGCATACAATTGCAGCAACAACTGTGAGTATATTAAATTTCGCAGCAATACTTCGACATTTGAAGCAGCCCAGACTCTCAACCGAGTTGGACCATCACATACCATATAAGTAACTAATTTGCAACGTTCTGCAGATTGAAACGAGTTTAATCCAAGTAAATTATAACAATATAGCTTCAGTAGGACTAAATGGATTTAAAGCTTATTCCGAGTGCTTTATAAATATATGATTTTGATAAGATAAATTATTGATTTTTTGAATAAAATGTTTGACATAAGCATTTTTCAATATATTTTCCTTTTATCGCAATAAATTTAGTCCAGATCTCTTTCCAAGTCCCACTTCCTATTAAACTCATAGATTTTCTCAAGATACTCAAAACAGGCAGTTATTTCAGTGTTACCGTCACCAGGTGTCCCGAATCTCTTATTCAGATTCAGAACTAGAAAATAATCAGTGGAAGCTAAATCTGCAGAATATTCCGGATGTGTTAACAATTCATAGGCCACCAAATGCGAACATTTCCCCCTTATACCAATCGATCGATCTATCGAAAATTTCTGAATAATATTCTCCTGCTATCTTCTTACCCTGTGCGAAGTAATTGATGTTGTTAATGACGTCTCGTACATCTCATAAAACTGTGACCATTACCTTGTTTGGTCGATAGTCCCACCTTGGCCTCCTTTGATTCAAATTCACCCGTGGAAACCCAGTGTTTTGATTGTTCTTCAGCTTCAGGCGTAAAGTAATCCAGCCGTAGTGTATCATGGTGGCAACATACTTAATCCATGGTAACAACTCGGCGCAAAAATTTGAAAAGAAAAAATACATCTTTTGAGTGGCCAAACGATTGCACTTAAGATCGAGTATGAGCAATTGCGATACCCACTGTGCTCATAGCTCTTTTGAGTTGCCTACAGTCTCAGCTACTTTGTGCTCTCCCATTTTACGATCGTTCAATAAAGAGTTCTTTTTTGGGATTTCTGCAAGTTAAGAGTAACTTGTGCTGATAAATCCCTACTCCATAGTATTTATCCAGCTTTTCATTGGTTTCGGTTTTCATGAGAAATTCTAAAACATGAGAGAGAACGATCGGTCTTCAAAACACTTCGAATCTGAAATAGCCTCAAATCAGCTCCGAAATTAACTGCGACTAGTCTTGAGTTAATATAATAGTTCCGAAATCTATCCTATATTGTCATCAAGCGTACACGGTGTAAACAGTTTTTAAATAGGAGCTTAACGCTCCAAAGTCTTATGGCCTCCCATCCTATTTCTCTTTCTTAAAAGTAGCACGTCATTCGTTTCTTCGGTGTGTGGCCATCAATCAACGATTTGTTGTAGAACTTCGGTGTGATGCGGATTTTAGCAAAACGAATAAATGATAGTACTCGACGTCTGAATCTCTCTCTACCGCAAATTCCATGGAACTTCCGCCGCCTTACATGGCCAATGCAATATAGTAGTCACAAGGGTTTATACTCTTCTGTTTTTGTCTAGTTCCTAAATCAGCTGAATACCTTCCCAATTAAAGGACCGGACCCTCCAGAAACATTCCCTCAAATCATAGCCTTTAATAAATTTATAGTAGCCGTATTGGAAATTAGAAGTTCACATCCGATGCGAGGAAGAACGGGAATTCAAAAAGCCCGAAGTAATTTTGGTGAGAAAAATACTAGGAAGTAAAGTTCTGTAACTTTACAACAACGAGGTTCATTTGACAATAAATACCTTTGAAATCACAGAAATAAGTTGTTTTTCTTCCTGGGGTTCGTATTCTTTCTCTGCTTCCGCGTTGAAAACTTTCTGAGCTGGAGTGTTCTCAACCAGCCAAACAACATGATCTAACCAGTGTAGTCGCTCTCGCTTCATTTGGTGAACTATGTTTATGTTGACATATATCTTATACGACCCATCGTTCAATCATCTAAAGTATTCGCTTTGCAACTAAGCAAAGGTTTATGAATCATTCGCAAAACCTTTATCTCGAAGTCTACCAAAAGCGACTCATCGGCTGTTGTCATCATCCCCGCTCCTAGTATACGTATTTAAGGAACTAGAATTTTGAATTTTTCGAAAAGAAAGGACTTCCGAAGTAGCACCTGCTGGCAATAGGTATTCTGCGTTGTATTTCAAAGCTGGCATGGAGGTTGGTTTTGCATTTGTTCCTAGATAAACTAAATAATCTATGGCTTTAAGTTGAGTAACTGGTTAATGGTAGATTTCTCAGGTCTGAAACCACACTGATAAGATACAATCGGTTCGTTGACGGTGGGCTCATCTCACAGAGAACACTCTATAAGACCTTATGAGCGATACTGAAAAAGCTTACTCACTCAACCAAATTTTTCAGACCTTCGCCGACACATTGAATAGCTCGCTTTGTTGTTCTTTAGACGGACAATCGTACCATATAATAATATAAAAGTTTTTCCCTCTAAACTATCCACTCAACTGAATGCCACAATCACTCAATACCATATCAAAAACTCCATACTTCATTCACCAAAATAAAAAAGAAGAGAAAAATCCACGAGTAAGTGAATATCAAATGTCACTTTGTCATTTGACATTTAACATCAGACAATGTGGCAAATTTGTGTGGCACCTTCATTGAATTTGGTGTGCAGGCACCACAGCGACAAACCTTGGACTTTGGAAGCGCTCATTGCAAAATACTAACGGTGACAAATCGATTTTTATATTTTTTTTTATTTTTTTATTATTATTTTTTTTGAATAAGAATAAAGTAATTGAGCACACAGCTGAGAGGGCAACAATAGTGGAACGCGTTAGCTGGTAGACAAAAAAGTATATGAAAATAAAAAAATAAAATATAAAAAAACATAGATTTGTCTTTGTGGACTCTTTTGATGCTGAGGAAATTCCTTGGTTGATTGTTGACAGCAGCTTTTCGCTGTCTGGCAACCATTAGCTGACAGCAAATGTCACATAACTTGACACTTCTATCGTATTTGGTGTGGCATTGATGTGTGGCAGAGAGGAATGGTAGGATTTATATTTCTTAGTGGGAAGCGGAGGCAGCAAAAAAAATTGTTTTAAGTTGCGACGAATGATATATATGAAACGAAAAGCCGGAGTTTGAGATAAAGGAACCTCATTGAATTCGCTCTGAAATATTCAATTTATGGGGTTTGTTGTGTTGTGACTTATAATATTTGAAGACTTAGTTCTAAGGGGTGATCCAACTTTTTTTAATAGCCTTTTTTTTGACAGATCACATATGAGTCGTATCAAGCTCTCATGTTATTTTTGTTCAGTATTGTTTGGCATTTCATCATGGGAAGACTTACGCCTGAATAACGTTCAAAAATCATTCAACTTTATTACGAAAATTCACGTTTTGTAAAGAATAAGTTTCATGCGCTTCGCGTCAACATAATCGGCCTACTGAGCATACTATTCGCAACACCATCACCCATCTTCAGACCCAGCATTCATCATTATTGGATAATATTCGACCGAACAGTCCACGCAGTGAAGAAAATAAAGCGGCTGTAGCTGAGAACGTACACGAATATCGTGGAGAGCCGATTCGGCGCCGTTCGCAGCAACTCGGACTGAGGTATGGAACGACTTGGCACATTTTACGTCGAGATCTTAAATTGAAAGCGTATAAAATACAGCTTGTGCAGGAACTGAAGCCGCTCGACCTTTTCAAGCGACATCGCTTCGCTCTTCGGGCTCTTAAAAAATTCCAAGAAGATCCGACGTTTTCGAGCCAAATTTTGTTCTGCGGTGAGGCCCATTTCTGGCTCAATGGGTATGTAATAAGCAAAATTGCCGCATTTGGGACGAAGAGCAATCTGAGGAGATTCAAGGGCTGTCATTTCATCCTGAAAAAAGCAACGGTTTGGTGTGGTATGTGGGCCGGTGGAATCATCAGTTCATATTTCTTCACAAATGATGCCAGTGAAAACGTAACCGTGAATGGCGACCGTTATCGCGCCATGATAACCGATTATTTGATGCCTGAAATTGAAGTTCGTGATCTCCGCGACATTTGGTTTCAGCAAGACGGTGCCACTTTCCACACATCGCATCAATCAATGGATCTATGGAGAGAACACTTCTTTGAGAAGATAATTTCACGTTTTGGGCCGGTCGATTGCCCACCAAGATCATGTGATATCACACCGTTAGACTTTTTCCTGTGAGGATACGTAAAGTCTAAAGTCTATGTAGACAATCCCGCTTCGATTCATGAATTGGAGCGAAACACAACGTGTGCCATTCGCCAGCTACCAGTTTAAATGCTCTAAGACGTAGCCGCCACAAACTTTTGAAAGAGATAATCTTCAAAAAATAAATGCCAAAGAAAGTTCTTTCGATTGATAATAAAAATTTTACAATAAAATTGAATTTTCTGTTTCTTTTTTTCTTAAAAAAAAGTAGGGAAAAAATGTTTCATTTTCAATAATAATGAATAATTTCATCTCTGTCCCATATCCTCCCATCGTTCGTGTCTCTCAAAATTTTTCATATTATAACTTTCAGCAACAACTTACTTAAAATTCAATATCAAACTTTGCCTTACACATTTCCTTCTCATTTTCACCCAGAAAACTTTTTTCTTAATTTTTTTCTTCTTCTTTGGCTTTTTTAATAAATCTGTTTTGCTTTCCGCTTACATTTGCATTTTGTACACCATTTCACTTCAATTTCAAAACCAATACTTAGTAATAGTTACACCAGCAAAAAACGAGCTGGTTTAAAAAATACACACAACACATTTTTTCCTCTCACACAGCGTGAAAACTTTTTGAAAAAAAAAAAACAACAATTTAGCTACTTTAACAATTATAAAAGTTTATCCTTCACAAAGCTGACCGTCTGCCAGCGCATCTGTTTGTCGCGCTGTTAATGGTGAGCGCGCGCTTGCGAAGGTGTCGCCCACACAACAATATGCCAGAGACGATGTGTAGAATGTGGCTTAAATGGAATAGGTGGACAATGGAGGGCACTGAGCATATTGTTATTCCTTGTTATTCCCTCTTTCTGTCCTTACTTTTTCGTATAAAGTTTGCTAAAAGCCGGTGGTGAGTGTGGGCGAGGCAATGAAGTAGGAAATATAGAAGTTATGGCAACAACAAGACAATTTGTTAATGAAAAAAAAATGGAATTTTTGTTTGATTATAAAAGTTTAAAGTAAAGCAAAATAATCGAAGCGTAAACAGAAAACCCATAAAAAAATTGTCAAAAATATTTCGTTAGTTTCAATGAGCTGCTATGATTAAGACTAAGAGTAAAGCAAAATCTTCAGATGAGAATTAAAATTTCAATTTCAGAACCCTAGATATGGAAGCAAATATTTCGGTCAACTGAAGCAAATCCCTATGAATATTAAAGAAATCGCATTTAAATCTAAATCCTAGCTAGCTCATAGTGGCATACAGAAGCACTTGCCACAAACCTTATATGATCTAAGCAGAGAGTACTTCTCGGGGTATCGTTGCGGTTCAATCGCTGTAGACTCTGTACTCTTCAGCATAAAATACAAAACTCCATGAAGTAGTCCATCAATTCTAAATAGACTTTGTCTAAGACTGGGAACTAAGGGTAAGTTTTTGGTAGTCATTCCGGACAGAAAACTGAGTGGGAAAGAGCATATTACTCAGATATATGAGAAGGCCTCCATGGAGTTCCTCTTAGTCTAGGAGCTAAAGGTAAGTTTTTGGCAGTTATTCTGGACAGAAAACTGAGCTGGAAAGAATTTATTACTCAGAGTTATGAGAAGGCCTCCACTGCTATCTATAACTCTAAAAGACATATCAGTAAAAAATGGAGGTGAAATACCAGTATCTGTCGCTGGATTTTCATATCCACATTTAAAACAGTACTCCTATATGATGTAGTAGTAGTTTCTATAGGGATCCGCAAAGGTTCAGACAGAGCATAGCGTTGATGTTGCATGAGCATTGCGCTAAGGACCACTTGGAAAGAAGCTCTAAACACTTGATATTCTGCCCGTGGAGTTGGCAGCGAAAGAGAGAGCATCACTGTCGGCTCTTCGCTTAAGAACACAGAAAGAGTGGAGCTCTCAACCAACAAGGCACTCAAGTATTCTATAGAAATAGACCACTTTATCAAGCAACATAGAGCGCTGCGTTTCTACTTTCTATACGCGATCCAACTTTATGACAATAATTCCCTGCAGGGAAGTGTGGGCTAACGAATATGATACTCCAGCCGAGAAGTTTGGAGTTTACACAGATGATTCAAAGCTTGACCTCAGAGTGGGAGGAGGTGTTTTCTCACGTAACCTTTCATTTTTTAGACAAAATTATTTTCAGTCAAACAGTCAGGCAGCAATAAAAGCTTTGGGCTCCATCACGAGAAACCCTAGAAGCATACCGGACAGTCACAGATCTCTGCAGGAGATGGTTGAACAAAACAGACTGTAGACTCGTTTGCACTCCTGGCCACAGAGACGTAGAGAACCTAGAAGGGAGCTGCAAAGTCAAGCGAGCTTGCGAAGCATGGTACGACCGAGTAGATTTCTCCAGATAAAGAACGATACAGCTTGCTTCTGACCACATGCAAACCACTACTAAAGGTATATTTTTACAGAAGGCCCACAGTAAGGTAGGTGGATACAAAGCTTGGCCTGTCACAAGTCGAGGGAATATTGGATGAAATGGAACTGGTGATAGTTGAATGGTTTATATACTTAAAAAAAAGAAGGACAGTCCAAATGTGATAGGAATTTTAACGGAACATTGTACTATAGGACAGTAACAGTAGCAGTAACAGGTCCCCTAGTTTTAGAAGACACCGCAGTAGCTGCAGGAATGCCGAGGAGGAAGAGACAATTTTCTGCCTACTTTATGATTGCCCTGCTCTAAGCAGATATGGAACAGGAGAAGGCTGATTGATTTATCATATCTATGAAATAAAGAAGAACAGGTCAAGGATAGGTGGCATATTGAAGGGATATTACCTTACAGGATAGCATCCAGTAATGCTAGAGGCTCTTTTCTGAAGAGCTGCAGGAAGGATGAGGAGGAAGAGACGATTTTCTACCTGTTTTTTGATTACTCTACTCTAGGTAGAAGTGGATTTCGCAATTTTGGTGTCGCTTTTATGGATAGTCTTGCCATTTGGCAGAAGCCAAAGTAAGTCATCTAAGAAAGTTCAAAGTGGGAGTCCAAGTGGCTGGCAAAGGTGTCGTAGGGTCAGAGCAAAATTTTCTGTAGTGTCACAATGGGCCTTTCCTGACCTAAGTGTGTCGATACTCACACAACGGCAGTTACTCTTTCCTACCTACCTGCCTCCTACCTAATCTCTTAACCTAAATTTAGAAAACTTATTTTATTTTATTTTATTTTTATATTTTTTCCTGAACTCCATTGCATTTCAGGTTTATATAAAATCACTTGATAATTCAGAAAATGCTGTATAACGGTATTTTATGGTGTTACTCCACTTTATCCCACCTATAGTGGGTTGTAGTAGGTGTCTGATATCATAGTTGGTATTCATGAAGTCACTGATCGACAACTTTGCAAAATAAAATTAAAACTTCTTCCTTCACCACATAAATGATTGAAGCAACAACTTTAGATAGCTTCAACCGACAATACAAAGTGAAAAAAATCAGGTTCCACGCTCTTGTGCTGTTTATTTTTTCTTTAATTGGAACACGCGCACAGGAAATGTCATTTGCAGATAGAAAATTCTAACTGCAAATTGTAGCGAAAATCGCCATTTAAGGTAATACAAAGCAGATCGGAATTGCAAAGCGTGTAACTGAAGAATTGTACGCGCCGAATAGCGGGTGACTGAGTGCTTAACCTAGTTTCGAGTTGATTTTTCATGTGCGTTTCGTGCTCGCTTCGCGGCCATGCATTCAATTGATAATTTCCATTTGTTTTGCACTCACAACAAACAATCAGTGCAATCGCTAGACAAATATGACAAATGTGGCAAGTGCAGCAAATATGGCATGTTGCCGCAGCACGATATGGAATCAATATGTGCACATAAATGAGGCAAGTACTGTGAAACCTGCATATATGGTACAAAAAGTTTTGTGAGAAGTTAATTGGCGTGAAAAAAATCAATAAAATAAAATGAAAAAAATTTTATTTTATACAAAATACATATACAGGGTTATCCATTTTGTTGTTTCCAAATAAACGTAAATAAAATGCATTCAAAATATTTTTTCATGAAATTTCTTTTCTATTATAAAGTTTGAACCTTGGCTTTATCGGTGAAGCAGTACATCATTCAATAGCCCCAATAACCGAGTGGTTATCATTGCGTACTACAATTTAGAAGGCCTGGGTACGAGTCCAAGTTCAAGCAACATATCAAATTGTAGAAAATTAATTTTTCTAATTGCGGTCGCCCCTCGGCATCGAATGTCAAGCCCTCCGCGTGTAGTTCTGACATGAAAAAGCTCCTCAAAAAAATCCATCTGCCGTTCGGAGACGGCTTAGAATAAACTGTAGATCCCTCCATTTGTTGGTAAAAAATCAAGACGCAAAACCACAAATTGGAGGAGGAGCTCGGCCGAAAATCGATTCAGCGGTTCTAAAGCGCTAAATATATATTTATATATATATATACTACATCATTCAAATGACTGCCGCGTGAATTCTTTCCAACTTCGATCCGTTTGAGGTAATTTTCGACCACTTTTTGGCACATATTGGGCGTTTTCTTAGCCATAACTTGACGAATGTTGGTTTTCCAGTGCTCAAGATTTAAAGATTTATCCGCATAAACACGATATTTCGCGTGGCTCCACAAGAAAAAGTCCAACGGTGCCAAATCGCAAGACTTCGGTGGCCAATTGACATAGCCGAGACTAGGGTTTACGCGGCCGGGAAAATTCTCTCGCAATAAGGTCATATTTGCTCGTACTTTATGGCATATGACACCATCTTCTTGGAACCACATATTGTCCAAAACTTTTTCTTCAATTGCAGGCCAAAGACGATCGGTTTTCATACGACTATAATGCTCCGAATTGACAGAGACAGTCTCTACGTTATCTTTTTCAAAGAAATAAAGTCCAGAAACACCTCCGGACCAAAGAGTGTACCAGACAGTAAGTTTTTTCTTGGTGTATGGGCCTCTCTTCAATTATTTGAGGTTTCTCGAAGCCCCAAAATGCTACAATTTCGCTTATTTATGTATCCACCGAGTAGGAAATGTGTCTCGTCGCTGAAAAAATATTTCTTGCAGAAACCGGGGTCTACTGCCCGATCGACATTAGCACGGCATTGTGCATGGTCAGCTGGCTTCAGTTGTTGTGTGAGCTGGCCTTTATATGAATGTAGGTGTAAGTCCAAATGCAAAATACGTCATTATGTGCCGTAAGGAAGTCCCAGCTCTTGGTCACGCCGAGAAATAGACACATTCGCGTCTTCGGCTACACTTTCACTTACAG
The DNA here is from genome assembly GCA_030068015.2 of Neoceratitis asiatica. Classification (NCBI taxonomy): domain Eukaryota; kingdom Metazoa; phylum Arthropoda; class Insecta; order Diptera; family Tephritidae; genus Neoceratitis; species Neoceratitis asiatica. The sequence goes on from CM061526.1 coordinate 16,596,412, forward strand.
CAGGTGATATTTGAGGTGGAACGAGCAAAACGATTATGGCCAGGCCTTACAATATCTGTAACCGATCCAGTCTCTTTAAATTTTTTTTTAAAATTTTACCAATTGCTTCAGGATCTGGACGATTATGTGCACCATAATCACCTCTTGAAGCACGAGACGTGACGTTTGGGTCACCATTTTTGTGGTTCCAACAATTCTAACGCTTTATGCGGTTTTTAAGCTATCCATTTTCATAAATGCTTGACTTTTACCTAAAAAAAATCCAATTTGGTTTGACAGTTAAGTTAAGTTTGATAGTTAAGTTTGAAAAATGTCAAAATACAGCGCTGCACTTTCGAAACCACTAAATGGCTAACCATTTCTTTATCGTTCTCTGGAAGAAGAGCTAGAAGCCCATATGTATCTGAAAAAGGTTTTCTCCATGAGGCCCTACTGTACCGATATACTAGCTTGACGACCGCTTGAAGTACACACACACACACACAAACCCAAGGCGTTGGCGTTTCGATACTCAAACAGCCAATCAACCACTGAATCAATTGACCAATAAGCCATGCGCACACAGCTAACAACCAACTAACCAGACGCCAATTAACGCGAACCAAACTGCAGACATATCGCTCGCTGAGGTACACACATGCAATAGACGACATATGTACATACATACATATGTGGAACGATATGGCACAATGAAAATGTTGTTATTGCAAATTTATTGTTGTTGCTGTTGTTGTTGTTGTTGTTGTTGTTTTCAACCTTGATTAGAGGCGGTGGCGCATTCGATATATTTACAGCGATCGAATGTCAATTGCAGGCGCACATGCAATGCTCTGATATACATACATACATACATACCAACTACTTTTATATGGAACAGCGCGGTTTTATGTAGCTATAACTGTACGAACGATGAGAAATAACTATATATTTTCCTGCCAGAGATACATTTGGAGTATTGAGCTTTCCTGCCGAGGTGCAATCGCATTTAGAAGAAACATTTTAGATTCATCAGGAAGGGAGTACTAGACTACCGGGACTTCGTACAGCAATGCCGACAAGAACCGCTGAAGAGGACGGCATACCGACAATTTTTAAACCTCATTCACCGAGCGTCCGTTAACACCTTTGAAAACTCTCTTTCCGTGTATGGTATTCTCGGAATTCAATCACTATACATTGCAGAACAAGAGCTCGAGCTAACTCGAGAGACTGGAGCCTTGAACAAGTCTGGCACAATTAAGATCTGGATATTAAAGTAGACTTAAATCCTAACTATCCAGACTCGATCCCGATATACCCAACCTATGGCCCGGAACGAATTCCCGCACTACAGTAACCTCTTTGCCACTCACCCGAATCATCTGGCACCCCTATCCCTAGTCCGTACCCGTCGAAACACTCTCCTGGATCTACTGTTAGATGACCTTGATAACTAAGACTGGACTTACCTGACCTGGGGTGGGGTTAGTAGCGGCTCGCTAACTAACAACAACATAAACAGCTGCAGTAACCGCCGTCAGTGAAAGAATATACCTTTCTGGACCCAACTAATGTATGTAGTAGACCTAAATTATCCAAGTTCGTCCTCGACGTACTCAAGGTATGTATGTCTTGCATGCAATGAGCTTCCACGCAACACTAACAACCGCTTTGAATGGCTATTACAGCCTGCTCATCTAACAGCCCGTACCCATTAGTCAGAGCCACTTATCTTAAGTATTTGCTGGTTAACAAAAATATGGATTCCCATAGTCGTTCTCTGTTAACACTGAGCCTTCTTATAAATAAGATGATCGTTCTCTGTACGAGAAAACTTCCTCAGAGAGTGATCGTGGAACATAACTTGGTTTTACGAGGGTTCGGACCCGATTAAAAGAGAGATTATAGGACAAAATAGCCTTCAATTCAAACTGAGGAGAATCGTAAACCTTCTGTCGCTAAGGCAGGCTTTCGGTTTGGCACTTCCTTTACCAGGGCTTAGGTACGTATAACGTAATCGTATTTGAACATCCATAATCGAAACAAAGCAGGACAGAATACTCGACTATTCGAAAGAGAGAGAGTTTGATAAGAATTTTCTTTCGCAATACACACTGAGACAAATAAAATTCTTCCAAGTTTCCTTGAACCGACGTGAAGTTCGGCACCCCTTTCCACAAATAGATCACAGGTGAACAGATAGCTGCATGCACGATCGAAAGTGATGAGTTATGATAAGATTATCCAGCAATAACGAATTAGCTGAGTGTCCAGCTAAGTTGAGACTACTGGAAAGAATTCAGGTCCACGACAGCTGCCTGACTAAACGAGTTAGTAATAACCTTTAACACAAAGGGCACTTTCCCAAACACATTGATCACTCACTGTCTCACGATCGACTACAGCGACAGCTAAATATTTAGATCGTTCCAAGATCTACCTCGCTACCAGAGCTGTCGAGAGTTTTTCCTCACCTTTCCGCTGGTGTCAATAACTATCAAAATTATATTTATTTAAGCTAACAAAATGAGTAGGTAAACAACACAAGTACTTACCAACATCATTACGGTCAGATTTTTGGTGGCGAGCGACAAGTAACTTCAGCGGCGACTATGCCTTAGTGAGTGGACTGACGGCTCAGCATGCAGCTGCAATATGCTAAGTTCACATGACGGTCTCTCGGTACTATATTGACTTGTTTCGCTATTTAGCATGTGTAGGGTGATCCATTTTGAGCTTCCCTACCCTTTTAAAGAAAAAAACACAGAAAATTCAAATTTATCGATGAATGTTTATTATCATTCGAAAGAAAATTCGTTGGCATTTATTTTTTGAAGATTATCTCTTTCAAATATTGGCCGCGGCTACGTCTCAGATGGCCCATCCGTTGAGTCCAATTTTCGAAGACTCGTTCGAGCATTTCGACTGGTAACTGGCAAATGACACGGGTGATGTTTTGCTCCAAGGCCGGAATCGCCTGAAGGATTGTCCGCATAGACTTTAGGCTATTCATATCCCCACAGAAAAAAGTATAACGGTATGATATCGCACGATCTGGGTGACCGGCCCAAAATGTGAAATAATCTGCTTACCGAAGTGTTCTCTCAGTAAATCCATTGATTGATGCGATATGTGGGAAGTGGTGCCGTCTTGTTGAAACCAAATGTCGCGGAGATCACTAGCTTCAATATCAGTCATCAAATAGTCGATTATTATGGCGCGATAACGGTCGCCATTGACGGTTACGTTCTCACCGGCATCATTTTTGAAGAAATATGGACCAATAATTCCACCGGCACACAAACCACACCAAACCGTTGTTTTTTTGATCTTCGTCTCAAATGTGGCAATTTTGCTTGTTTACATACCCATTGAGCCAGAAATGGACCTCATCGCTGAACAAAATTTAGCTCGAAAAGATCGGATCTTCTTGTGACTTTTCAAGAGCCCATAGAGCGAAGCGATGTCGCTTGGAAAGGTCGAGCGGCTTCAGTTCTTGCACAAACTGTATTGTGTGCGCTTAAGATCTCGACGTAAATTGTGCCAAGTCATTCCATATGTCAGTCCGAGTTGCTGCGAACAGCGCCGAATCGCCTCTCCACGGTCTTCGTGTACACTCTCAGCTATGGCCGCTATATTCTCTTCACTGCGTGCTGGGCATGGTCAATTCGGTCGAATATTATCCAATAATGATGAATGCTAGGTCTCAAGATGGGTGATGGTGATTGCGAATAGTACGCTCAGTACGCCGATTATGTTGACCATAAGTTGAACGAAACGAAAAAAGTTAATTTTCGTACTGAAGTTGAATGATTTGTAAACGTTGTTCAGGCGTAAGTCTTTCCATGATAAAACAATACTGAACAAAAATAACATGACAGCTTGACACGACTCACGTGTGATCTGCCAAAAAAGGCTATTGAAGAAGTGCATCTACTTGGATCACCCTTTATAACATTACACACACACACACACACAAACACTCACACGCCTAATCAGACAACACAAAGGCCAACCTGATTTGCAACTATGAATGTCGGAACTTCCTTTTGTTAACCACCAGCTAAAGCGTTTCACAATGGACCGGTGATATTTTGTGGTGCATATGGTTGAAATTCCGAACTGCATTTACCTCTACTTGTTCAGACTTGCACATACATACGAGCATATTTACATATTTTTTGGTGGCAGCGGTAACTTTGTTGGACTATAATTTACCAGCGGCTAATCAAGATTATATTTCGGTCATAATTCATTGGCACACTGATAGGTGATTAAATATATTATGGACATACATATACTCATATATATATATATATATGAATCTCAGACCATATTTATACACATACTCATACATATGTCTGCTTGTGACCAGGCTCACTGGCCCGTATATGTTATGCATATGGTATGGCTGCCGCATGAAATAACTAATGTGATCAATATTTGATTGTTCAGCCTTGATATGCTGCATAGCTACATTGTGCGTCCGTAGAGTAGACATTAAATAAATACATCTGTATGTATGTGCAACATATTTATTTATTTATGCTCATTGAGAATTAAATCAGTCGCACAATTAGTCATTAGTTTAACTATTTGATGAGGAAATAAATTTTATTGCTTAATTCAGTTGTGGTGAAAAAGAATTATTTTTAGATCAGATAAATTCCAAAATTCAAAATTAAATATTTATAAGTAGACTGAGAGATCAACGAATGGGAAGCTTTTTACAACAACTTGAATCGCACCTGTGCAAAGGAAAGTCTTAATTATTAAGGGGGACTCTGCTCCATCAACTTCAAAGGTTAAGAAGTGGTTTAATAAGTTCCGTTGTGGTCGTAACGGTACGAGTAACGCCGAAGGTTCAGATCGCCCAAAAGAGACCGTCGTGTCGCCAGAAATCGTCGATAAAATCGATGGAATGTTACTGGACGATCGGAGAATAAAAGCGCGTGAGGTGGCCGAGGCTATAGGCATCTCAGCTGTGTGGGTACGACATATTGTACAAAAATATTTGGACATGCAAAAGCTGACCGCGCAGTTGCTCACCACAACCATGTAACCACTTCAAATGAGTGTTTGACGATGTTTAACCGCAAACCAAACGAATTTTTGCGCCATTTCATTGCCGTAAACAAAACATAAATTCACCACAACACACAAGAGACCGCACGTGACTGCAATTGCCACCAAAGTGCAGAGCCGCAACAAAATCCTCAAATCGCTAGCCGGTAGCACCTGTCGGGAAAGACAAAGAAACGCTGCTGGCAACGTACTAGACAATTGGTCGGCCGATCGTAAACTATGCTGCTCCGATTTGGACGTCTGGGACTAGGGAGACGTAGTTGAAGAAGCTCCAGACTTGTCAGAACAACGCCCTTCGGACTGTGACGGGAAACCTACTGATGGCACCGGAGCATCACTTATACAGTGAAACATCTATGCTCACAGTTAAGGAGCATAATGCTATGCTGGGATGCTGCCGTAGGGATCATCCCAACGAACACTTATTGGAAGCCGAACCACCATCTAGGCACATCAGGAAGGGAGTACTTGATTACATTTTTATAGTCTATAATTATTTGAGCTACAGTTGTGAGACGACACCGCTGAGTTGCTGCCAGAGGCGCCAACAAAAAATTCATAAAATCCCAGCAGAAGCAACAGGTAAGATGTGCCTTAAAAAACGAATACTCACTAACAGTACATTCAAAAAAAAAACTCCACTGCCTCGTTGGTAAGTATAATGATGTGATGAAAAGACTTAGCTGAACTACTGAATTTCAAAATTTTAATTGCAATACATGGTGGTCGGGTTTCACGGTCACCATTCAAAAGAAGAAACAGTTAAGATGGTGCTGCTTGACTAAGAGCATGGCTATCTCGCAATGAGAGTAGTATATTGGCGACATCAAGAGATTAACCATCCCGGTCCTCTAGCCGGTGTTTTGAAGCCAGTAGCCGTCAAGAACTTTTTCACACCACCTTTGCGGGAGGACATAATGAGTCAACAACCACCGATAACGAATCCCATTTTCGACTGCTTCGTTTTGTTTGGCTTGGATCAATGGCATGTTGACGATCTCCCGATTTGGCGCCAGTTGGAAACGAGGTCGCTCTCCACCTGATCTTTCCAACGGAAGTCTGGAATGCGGAATCACACGATAAAGATTCACCCTGTCTGAAACCTTGATTGGTACCGAACGGATCTATGTAGGTTCATCTTACATATTCCTCTCCTCTAAAATTTAATGATCAGTGGTAGATTTGCCAGGCCTAAAACCACACTGCTAAAATTCACCAAGTTAGTTGACGGTGAGCTTTTATCTTTCACACAATACGCTCGATAGGACCTTATATGCGATATTGCGAAGGCTTATGCCACTATAATGGTCATAGATCGTGAAGTCACTCTGTTTGAGGATTTGGCAGAGCACACATAGGTGCCGTTCGTCAGGTATGGCTACGTCCTTGGTTCCTATATAGGTATGCCTCGGTCTTGAAACCTTCTGTAAGTTTCCGCATATTTTCATAGAATTTTCGACCATTATCCTTACTCGACCAGCTTCTCAAGCTCTTCATACTCACACATTTCGACTTTTTTCTTTTTTTGTCTGCAAATGCGTTTGGATTCTCTCTTCAGCTTTCGGTATCTATCATACCACACCCCGCAGTTTTTGTGCTCAACCGTAGCGTTACGTGGTAATCAGTCAATTTTCTCTCCACTGCAGCTAGACACATCCCTCACAGTAGGAGTTCCAGCTTATTTTCTATAACCATATTCAGAATTCGTGTGAAATTGCTGAGTTTAAAAATATTATACTTGTGTTTACATTTCACTTGCTACACAGGAATATGTTAAATATATAAAGGGTGTTTTTTATAGAGGTATAGAACTTTAAGTTGGCATTACTTTTCAAGATGGCGACCGATTTAACAGCTGTCAAGTGATTTATTCTCAGTTTGGTTTGGCAATTCATCATGAATAGACTCAAGTAAGGCGTAGATTTTATTTCGAATGGTTCTGTGCGGAAAACGAGATTACCGTTGTTCCCGATTTTCATAAGCGAATTTTGTTTAGCGCTGAAGCGCACTTCTGTTTGAATGGCTACGTCAACAAACAAAACTGCCACATTTGGAGCGAAGGTAATCCTCAAGTGTATGTTGAAACACCGTTACATCCAGAAAAACTGACTGTTTGGTGCGCTTTATGGGCTGGTGGAATCATTGGTCCGTACTTTTTCAAAAACGATGGTGGCCAGAACGTTACAGTCAATGGTGATCGGTATAGAGCCATGATTACTAACTTTTTCATTCCTGTATTGAATAACCATGATGTCCAGAAGATGTGGTTTCAACAAGACGGCGCAACATGTCACACACAGCTCGTGCCACAAATTTCACGTTTGGACCTGTGAATTGGCCTCCAAGATCTTGTGATTTAACACCGCTAGACTACTTTCTGTGGGGCTATGTAAAGTCATTGGTCTATGCGGATAAGCCACAAACGCTTGACCATTTGGAAGACAACATTCGCCGTGTTATTGCCGATATACGGCCACAAATGTTGGAAAAAGTCATCGAAAATTGGACGTCCAGATTGGACTACATCCGCGCCAGCCGTGGCGGTCATATGCCAGAAATCATATTTAAAATGTAATGCCACAAGATTATCTTTCGGATAAATAAAATTCATGTCAATCGAATAATCCATCGTTGTTTTATTGTAACTTAAAGTTCTATACCTCTATAAAAAACACCCTTTATATTCATGCAAACATATTTATGATTTTAAGCCTACGCATATATACATTGATATATACAATTGCATGCATAAATAAATCCTTTGCAAATGTATGCATATATATGAACATACATACATCTGCCTGGCTTTGATGATGCTTTGGTTTCCATTTAATTGAAATTATTTTGATCCTGATGCTTCTACACATTATTCATGCTGACTTGCTGTTAAATTTTGTATGTATGCGACATCACTTCATGAGTCTTATCAAGGAATTATTATGTGCATACGTTGAGTAATTATATAGATACATATACATACATACATATATTCAAAATTAAAACCAACAAATCATTTATGAGCTCTTAGCATTGCATATAAACATGTGGTACTCTGACTGGCTGACGGAGAGGCAAGCTGATGCAGTATGAGCGGGGAGACTCCAAGGAAAATTGGCAACGCAGCATTAGCAATTTTCGTATCAGAAGCTGTTTAAAATTCGTAAAGCTAACAGAATTTAGAAAAGACTTATTAATTGAAATATTCTCCAAGAGAAATTCATTGAATTCTGTACATAAAAATATTGAAAAATATTAATTATTCATTTAAAAAGTTCAGAATTATACAAATTTATTGCGAAGAAGACAGATTTATGATAAAAATATATTTATATATATATTAAAGAAATTTTTTTAATATTATTTTGAAATTCTTTCTTTCGCAATTTATTCATTATTTCTTCACACTGCTTTCCTTTTCAACCAAGAGATTATATTGTTTATGAGTATAATACATGCGATGGCACTAAAAAGAGCTGTAGACAGACTTATGATGTAGGCAGAGCAACAAAATAAATATAAGAATAACAACAACAGTGATAATAAGAAAAACAATTGACACAAAAGCGCGCACCAAAGATATTGAGCGACAAATTTAAGCACCATAAATCGGCTTTTCAACGGTGGCATTAGACACAAACACGAAAATGGAACGGTTTTCCGTAGACTGAGTATAAGGTTGAAGAACTTACATGACATCATTTAAGAGTGTTAAAGAAAAAAGAAAATATAAAGAAAATATAAAGAAAATATAAAATAAAAAAATTTTATGTAAGGTGAAATTAAATAAAAGAAGAAAAAACTGAAGTAAAATAACTAAAAAATAAAATATTTTAAACTAAATTAAATTAAAAGAAAAAGAAAAATAAATAAAATAAAATAAAATAAAAATAAAGAAAATAAAATAAAATATAAAAAAAATATGAAAAATAAAATATAAAACTAAAAATAAAGTAAAATAAAATAAGTACAAACTAAATAAAGAAAAAACACAATACAATGAAAAGAAATAAATAAAATAAAATAGAATAAAATAAAATAATATAAAATATAAAATAAAAAACAATAATTTAAGGTGAAATGAAATAATATAAGAAATAACTGGAATATAATACATAAAAAAAATTAAATAATTGAATTAAAATAATACAAAAATACAAAGTAAAATTCAGCTCAATTAAAAGAAAAATAAAAATAAATAAAATAAAATAGGATGAAAAGAAATAAAATAAAATGAAATTAAATTAAATAAATAAAAATAAAAAAATTAAGTTAAAAATATAAAATAAAATGAAATTAAATTAAATTAAATAAAATTAAATAAATAAAAATAAATAAATAAAGTTAAAAAATTAAATAAAATAAAATAAAATAAAATAAAATGAAATAAAAAAATTAAATTAAATTAAATAAATAAAAATAAATTAAAATTAAGTTAAAAAAATAAAATAAAATTAAATTAAATAAATAATTTAAGCAAAATAAAATAAAATAAAATGAAATATAATTAAATAAAATTAAATTAAATAAATAAAAATAAATAAATAAAGTTAAAAAAATCAAATAAAATTAAATGAAATAAAATAAAATTAAATTAAATTAAATAAATAAAAATAAAAAAATTAAGTTAAGAAAATAAAATAAAACAAAATAATATAAAATAAATTAAAATAAAATAAAATTAAATTAAATTAAATTAAATAATAAAAAATAAAAAATTAAGTTAAAAAAATAAAATAAAATATAATAAAAAATTAATAATATAATATTAAAATAAATTAAATTAAATAGTATAAAATAATAAATATAATAAAATAAATTAAACTAAAATAAATTAAATTTATTAAAATAAGTCAGAATGAAATTATGTTAAATTAAAATGTTTTCAAAAAAGTGGTTTTTATTAAAATATTCAAAAAAAAACAGCACAGTGTTGTCCGTCGGAAGCGACTACTTTTTCTGCCCTTTTCACTTTTTCAAAATCCAATTCTCAAAAATGAGTTATCTCTATGCTCGATCCAATCATTGCCCCATTTTTCGATTTATTCAAAAAACCCAAACCGGTGACCACTAAAATTGTTTTGCAGTCATCGAAAAAGCCAATAGTCGGGAGGAGCAATGTCTGAAGAATACAGCGTGTGGGTTAAAACCTCCCATTTTAGCGTTCCCAGGTAGTTTTTGACCGTTACAGCCACGTGAGCTCGAGCATTGTCATGTTGCAAAATCACCTTGTCATCTCTTTCGATCGTTTTACCCCTCAACAATGCACGGCTCAAACGCATTAATTGTAGGCGATAACGAGTTCAGTATGCGCTTGGCATGGTTCTTGTTCCAACAAAGTCTCAAATTCCTCATTTTCAAATTTCATGGGTTGGCCAGGATGCTCTTTGTCTTCAACACTAAAAACCGCTCTCTTCATGACTTATCGCTCGACACAGATTCATCATAAACTCTCACAAGTATTGGATGGGCTTTATAGGTGCACTTTTTTTCAATTAAAATAGAAAATAAAAATTTCCCACAAATACTTTTTAACACTAATCCAGATATTTTCGAAGAGGTAAAAAACATTAATTATTACTGACAGATGTGAAGCCTTTTCAATGAAATTGATAATCGCTATCAATATCAACCACAGCTTGCAGATGAACATTTCTTTTTAGACGTTTTTGAAAAATTAAATTAAATTAAATTCATTTAAATAAGCGAAAAATTTATTCAAAAGTAATATCGAACCTCTCTCTTCCTTATTTAACCATTCAATGCTGTCCTCAATCACAACATCGAAATCCTCACACCATTTCTACATCTAAATAATTACTTAACCTTCTTCTTAAGATCAGATTCTTTTCTGACAATTTTCGCAATATTTTACGTGTTGCTTTGTTTTCCAACGAAGTGGAAAATTGGCTTACAAGCGAGAATAAAATAATAAAAATAAAATAAAAAAGTCTATAAAAAAGCAAAAAAAAAAAGAAATAAACAAGAAGATTTGAAAAAAGACATTTCCCCCCACTTAAATGTCACACAATTTGGTTGTAAGTACTTGAGTAAGCACGCTTGGGTAGTAATACCTTGAATATGGTGTATTTGAAGTGATAGCTTAGAGGGTATAATGGGGGAAATAGATGAAAAATAGACATGTTACATGCCATACCACTAAACAATTGAGTTAAAGTGGCGAAAGGACAAATTTGTTACACGAAATATTGTGCGAAAAACGATTTAGTAACTATGTCGACAACTTCAATTTACTTTCTTATTTTTTTTTTTTTTTTTTTGATGCAAAAAAGCACGAAAACACTTTTCTTGATAGCAGTCTTTTATTAGTTAAATATACATTTCCAAATTTCATGGTATTTGCTTGATATGAATGATTTCAAAAGAGGCCACAAATCTTGAATTACTTCGATTGTCAGTTATACCTTTGTGGAAACCTAGTACCACACCCATTTTTCCTTCCGAAATTCTTGGTCAAAAAAATTCCTTTTATAGAGTTTTATGGAGTTTCTACATTATGGAGTTTCTGAATACAATATTTTTTTATAAAATTCAAAATTTTTACGCAAATGCAGTTTTTCTTAAAGCTGAAAAGTACTTTTATAATATTTGAAACCTTTTTTACTGAATTAGAAAACATTTAGAATTTCAAAAGGATGACTTCAGCTACTTTTTTGTAGCTGCACGAAAAGTATTTCCATCCAGAATCACAAAAAAATTACTGCGTTTCATAAATATTGTATATATTTTTAAATTCCAATTGATTGCGCCTGCTTTATGTACGTATATAGGACCGGCGTACTGGTGCTACGTGCCGTATAAGTTACCACTGGAGTACCGCTGAATTGAAAACAGTTTTTACGTTGAAGCTGTGACATATTTTTTTCGCAGCGTATGCTTTTTCCTCTACTCAGAACTGGCAGCTATGACATCGTCAACAAAATTCAGCAATAGCAAAGGAAGCCACTGGAGCTGACATTAATGAAAACCTAATTTTGATATTTATTTTCCTCCCACTTGCCTTCTTCCCTTTAGCTTTGTGACACATATTTTATATAAAACAATTATTTTACTGTAATACGCATTGTGGTTCACTCTTGAATGCTCTCTAGCCACATTTCTGTTGAAAGAGCTTTAGGTTTTATTTTTGCAATTTTAAACAATTTTGTTTGCTCTTTCGCGAAAATCTTTTCTTCCTTTTTATTAATATTAATCCGCTTCGTTTTCTTTTTTATTTTATTTCGTTTCATCCGAAATCTTGAAATTCCCTTACATTAAGCTAATGATAATGTTATGTCTGTCTACTTGCTTCACGTCTTATATTCACTCCAACTGTGAATCTCTATCTCTCTCTCTCTCTCTCTCTCTCTTTCATCTTAAGTGACAACGACGAAATTTACAAGCATACTTTTAGGAGTTTTCAACTTTCATGCTTTATGCGTAGGAATTCACACCAGCTTTCTAGTAATCAACACAGTTAAGCTAAATAAAAAGAACAGCTTGACGTTTTCTGGTGATGATTTAAGCTTTTTGTGTTTAAAAGTAGGAAAGAACAAGGTGTTATGATGAGCAAATTGTAAGATGATATGTTGCACGCGAACAAAGGTGCTTCTATGAATATGCCGCGGTTGTAAGCCACAGCTGTTTAAACATCAATGTTAAAATATTACAGTCGGAGATTTAACAAATAAATAAAAATGTTCAAAAAATTCTCGTTTGAACTTTTTGTCGTCGAAGTTGTATTTATGCATGACACACGTGGGTCGTGCAAATGAATTGGGATTAACAACTGTACACATTTTTAGACCTATGCTACCAAAAGTTTTCAATCCGAAACTAGTCAATGACTAAATATTTTATGATTTTTGACAGCTATTGTTCATTTTATTAAATTAAAAGTAACAAATGAGAAATAAAGAAAGGTTAAATTGGGTCTTTTGTATTGCTTGGGACCTGTTCCACGTTTTGGAATGCAACAGTAGTCGCTCATCATGCCTTCATACTCAAAACCTTGGGATCCTAGGCAATCCGGAACTCTTTCGATGTTAGCCAGATCTTGGTGCAGCCACGCCCCTCATTCATTGCTCGTATCGCCTTAGTTTTTGGTGAGAACTCTAGGTGAAAATGCAAGAAATGCTTCTTTAGAGACATTCTTCTTACAATCTTTCGATAAAAATTTCCAAAAAATAGCCAATAAATTGCCTAAATTCAGGGAATTGGGGATATCACGGTATTGGTCAACAACATTTTGAAATGCCATATAGCATAGAATATGATTAACCGCCCTAATGCTCGGATGCCTCGCAAAAACTCACAAACTTAAACCAAATAAGAACCTTTTTAATCTGCTCGAACTCAAAAGTTGATTTGAATTTGTAAACTTATGTTAGTAGCGGTATTCACAGTTTAAGCGAATTCTCTGTGCACTACCAGGTCGTATCAGAAATTCAAACGCAGTTTTGTTCACCCATGCGTTATAATTGTAGGATCTCTCAGACCCATACTCATGCGGTAGTAATTCTTAGCTCGATCACACCTTTTCTAGCTTTATGAAAAAAAAAGTTGAATAATAAAAGACATCTTAGAACATAAAGAGAAGATTATAAATAAATCTTAGCCGACCTCACGAAATTCAAGTCCGTAAGTCCATCTCCATCTTTTTCTAGTCTCAATTTCATTTCTGCAACATTTTCTTAGGAAAATTCACTTTGACTGCCTTTTTCAAAATAGCTTCAGCAATTTCCTATATGTTGTCGCATTGGTCCATTTCAGTTCCTATCTAAGATCTGGCTCTTTCTAAGATCAGGTTCTCCCGGCGACCACTGCTGATCAGTATTGCATGTACAAATTGATTCGGTCCGTATTTTTTTTTTTCTTGTTCAAAAAAGGTTTTTTTATCTATAAAATACATCATTCAAAGTCTTGTGCATCGAAAGCCACTACTTTTTCCCATCTCTCTGGTAATTTTCGAATACTATCTCTCAAAAAAGAGTCCTCTCTGTCCTCGGTACAATCATTTAGATATTTTTCGATTTCTTCAAAAGTCCCGAAGCAGTGACCCCGCAAAAACGTGTTGCATCCATCGTAAAAGCCAATAGTCGGAACGAGCAAGGCCTGAAGAATACAGCGGGTGGGGTAAGACCTCCCATTTTAGCGTTTCCAAGTAGTTTTTGACCGTCACAACCACGCGGTGCCAAGCATTGTCATGTTGTAAAATCACCTTGACATGTTTTCGGTCGTTTCTGGTCGTTTTTCGCACAAACGCATTAATTATAGACGATAACGAGTTCAGTTTCCGTTTGGAATGGACCTTGATCCAGTGAAGCCCCCTATTTCTCATCTTCAAACTTTTTGTGTTGGCATGGACGCTCTTTGAAGTGTCGAAAGCACGCTCTTCATGACTTCGAAGTCGGTGCAGATTCACCATAAGCTTTCTCTAGCATTCCAAGGACTTAGCAGTACTTTTATTCCAACTAAAATCGAAAATCCAGACCTTCACGCAAATACTTTTTACTTAACACAAATTGGTACATTTTCGAAGATGTTGTTGTCAAAAACAGACGCTGATGCACAATTTAATAATTATTATTTTTTAAATAATAATTTTTGTTGACAGATTTGAAAACTTTCCAATGAAATTTGTACATCCAATATATCAAATAGTACTACCAGCAATCTTTAGGGTAACATAAATGGCGATGAGGATGGTAAGATGGTAAGGAACAACTACCTCGAATACTCTGCAGAGACGGATAACTTTGCAGAACTTTGCCCTATGACCATATGCTCCAAGTTTAGCCTGTGCTGAATGTCCTCATCGTTAGTTGTACGAGTCTTACCTTTCACGAGTTTAATGTGATCCGATTAGGAAGCCCAGAAAATTTGCGGTAAACTGAGTCATTCCGCCATTTAAGCAGTAAATGAGTCGCCGTCTATTTTGTTGGCATTCCTTACGGAGCGCCATCTACAGGTTGAACATATTTTTGCTATCTAAGCAGGCATCAATTAAAGTAAATATAAAAGTGAAAATACCACAGAGTACGAGTAAATACAATAAATGGTAAGGAAATATTCGCAAAATCAAAGCAAACACAAAATTTAAACAAAAAGCGCAAGAAAATATGCAGAGAAAAGTAGACTTTGATACCATACTCTCTCAAGTAAATGCTCTTAAAGCCATTGCTGCTCACGAACTCTATATTCAGCCGCTTTAACAATGGCGCACAACTCGCTCTTTCAGCAACTGATAGATAAGTAGTTGGTTTGCTAGCTCTTCTAGACCGGTTTAGTCGACGTCTGCTGTTGTTTGCTGTCAAACTCTTTCTTGGCAATTTCTTTCAGAAGTGGTATACAAGTATATAAATAAAAATAAAAATAAAATTGAAAAATATGCAAAATCTACAACATAACAATGAGGCAACCTTAGAGCTGCTCAATGTTTCTACGCTTCAACTTCGTCAGCTCCGTATTTAGCATATTTTGTTTTGTCTAACTTATACCGCTGGTGAGGTTACCCATTGTTTGAGCGGGTGTTAATGAACTTTTGACATTTTGTTGTCGTCGCTTGTGTTGTGTGGGTTCCTTTTATCTGTTCTTTTTATCTGTTTTCATCTAACAGTATGGAAGTATAGCTACTACTGTGCCTCAGTACTGGCAAGAATACCGACGAGAGCAAGACGAGTTTCCTTTTATAGCAACCTCATAGCCAACGCTCTGAAAACTTAAAGTTCGTAAGAGAATTTCCCTCTCAAGTTCCTTATAGATGGAGGTATGGGAGCTACAGCGATGAAGTTATGAAATTTTTAATGTTTTTTCATACAGCACGATTATAATTGCCGCTGGAAAGTAGTTCAGCAGATCTTTTCTTTCAATTTTTGTTGTGAGTCTTAAGGGTTTTCTAAGAAATGAAGAGAGCTACAGTTCTATCTAAGACGCCCCCAAAGGGCTGATGTATTTTTATGAGCAGTTTTTCAATTTATATCAGAAATGTACTCAAAGTGGTAGTTTTCCCAGGTGAAGGACGTCCGAAACTAGATTTTTTTCTAAAAATTTGCAAATAGATCTGCCCAGTAACCATCTACATGATAGCATGCAACTTTAACCACTCGCCTACCATTCCTCTAACCATATGGCAAGCACCAAGTGCTCTGAGTATCTTTTAGCATGATCATTCGAAAATTTGACTATTTCATATTCTTTCCCCGTCTTCTAGTTGAAGCCACCTCACAGCTTTCTATCTCTCTTTATAGATGAAGACGTCAGCTCTTTCCACTATAGTTTCCTCCCACCAACTGTTTGTCACTAAGTAGTCCCCGTTTCTAAGTAGCATAGCTGAATAGCAAAAACCTAAGAGCGTAAACTTTTTTAAGAGAGCTTTTTTGTATTATTTGTATAGAAGAGAAAACTTGTATTGTAATAAACCAGTTAGTGTACTCTTCTTATTCAGCTTAACCGAATTGATGGTAGAATATTTGTAATTTTTTTTTTTTGCGTATTCGATTTGCTTCAATAAGTGTTTGGCTAAAAGTCCCACGAAACTGAGATTCGCACAAATTTTAGCATTTTCCACTTACTTCTACTGTGTTTTGCTACACTCTTTGCAATATTTATCTGCAAACTTTTGACGCTATTCCTATGCGCAGTGAACTTGTCCGCTTAGTTTGGACGCGACTTTTGTCGCGTTGGTTGCTGTTTGGCGCGTAAATTCGTCTGAGTTTGAAGTAGAAAATTCATTTTTTCCTCAATTTTTACGTTCGAATTAATTTTTGTGCGAAACTGATGGCACAAAATGATTTAGTAATAAAAATAACAATAAAAAATATGAACCAATTTTGGTTATAATTCCAGCAACCCCAAAAAGGCCTTTACATGAACGTCGGATTCGAGTTAAAAATTTAAAACTGAACTAGAGTTGAACGTTTTTAAGGCAACAATTTAAATTTGAATTTTGAATTGGAAAATCTTTACCATTTTAAATTAGTATTTTAAATTATTTTAGATCTGAAGTGATTTAAAAACACAAATATATCAGTCAGATATAAAAGAATAGTTGTCTGAGTTAAAAAGAACGAAATATTCAAAAAAATCGAATAAATAAATAACGGATGATCCATTTCGAGGTTCCCTACTTTTTAAAGAAAGAAAACACAGAAAATTCAAATTTAATGGGCAGTGTTTATTATCATTCGAAAGAACATTATTTGGCATTTATATTTTGAAGATTATTTCATTCAAATTTTGGCCGCGACTACGTCTAAATGGTCCATCCGTTGAGTCCAATTTTCGAAGACTCGTTCGAGCATTTCGACTGGTAAGTGGTGAATGACACGCGTGATGTTTTGCTCCACGGCCTGAATCGAAGCGGGTTTTTTCGCAAAGACTTGAGACTTTACATATCCCCACAGGAAAAAGTCTACCGATGTGATATCACACAATCTTGGTGGCCAATCGACCAGCCCAAAACATGATTTTTCTGCTCACCGAAGTGTTCTCTTAATAAATCCATTGAGTGATGCGATGTGTGAGAAGTGGCGCCGTCTTGTTGAAACCAAATGTCGCGGAGATCACGAGTTTCAATTTCAGGCATCAAATAGTCGGCTATCATGGCGCGATAACGGACGCCATTGACGGTTACCTTCTCACCGGCATCATTTTTGTTGAAATATGGGCCGATTATTCCACCGGCCTACAAACCACACCAAACCGTTGTTTTTCTGGATGAAATGGCAGCTTTTGAATCTCTTTAGGTTACACTTCATCCCAAATGCGGCAATTTCGCTTGTTTACATACCCCTTGGGACAGAAATGGGCCTCATCGTTGAACAAAATTTGGCTCGAAAACGTCGGATCTTCTTGGAACTATTCAAGAACTCATAGAACGAAGCGATGTCGCTTCGGAAGGTCGAGCGGCTTCAGTTCTTGCACATAATATGTATTTTGTACGCTCTGAAGATCTCGACGTAAAATGCGCCAAGTCGTTCCATACCTCAGTTCGAGTTGCTGCTAACGGCGGCGAATCGACTCTCCACGGTCTTTGTGTACACTGTTAGCTACGTCCGTTATATTTTCTTCACTGCGTGCTAAACGTGGTCTTTTCGGTCGAATATTATCCATTAATAAATGCTGGGTCTCAAGATGGGTAATGGTGTTGCGAGTAGTACGTTCAGTAGGCCGATTATGTTGAGCTTAAGTTGAGCGAAGCGCATGAAACACATTCTTCACAGAACGTGAATTTTCGTAAAAAAGTTGAGTGATTTGTAAACGTTGTTCAGGCGTAAGTCTTTCCATGATGAAATGCCAAAAAATTCTGAACAAAAATAACATGACAGCTTGACACGACTCACGCGTGATCTGTCAAGAAAAGGCTATTTAAAAAAGTACCTCTACTTGGATCACCCTTTATTATTATACTAAACACTTAAGATATTTACAATCGAACGTTTTGTAAAAATATATCCAACGGTGCACATTAATGATTTCAGACAAGTTGAAAATGGGAGCAGCCTTCGTTCAACGTCGCCAGAGTTATTGCTTACGAGTAACTAACACTGACTCTCACGCTTTATAGATGCGTTCGAAAGGCGTGTCCCACGACAAGTTATGCCAAACTGCATGAAGCAAACAATTATGAGTTCAAAATACGAATAACTGTAAAAAAAAAAAATTATCAATTTTATCTCTATTTTTATCACAGCAAAAGTCTTGGGCTCGAAATATTTTTTATAATTAATAATTTGCAATTATTTGAACTGTCTAGAAACTCATTTCAAAGCCTACATTATCGCTTTGGTACACAAATTTGTGCGTTCACTGTTTGTCGCTCCGAAAAGTCCATTAACCGCCACCTGCTGTGAGTGATTGCCCGACATTAGCCTGGTGATCTCGTTAATGTGCGTAACTTTTTTCTTTATTTGCTTGTAAGTTTTACTTACCAAAAACCAATTATAATATTTCTTCGCTTCGTATGAGATTCGGCGACACGCCGGAGTGTTAAGTTGGGTGCAACAAGTAATTAATGATTGTCTGGTTTACTAAATGATTTTGAGTTTTTGGTCTTTAATTTAGTTTAAAATATCGAAAGGGAAAATTAATTTTGAAATGATAAAGTGGGAAAAGATTTTAAATGCCAACTTAATGAGTTTTAATAAAAAATAAATGAAAAAACTGAGTTTTAGATTGAAAGGATTTAGAGGTAAAGAAGTTACTCTCGAACATAAAAAAATTACTTTCAGCAGGCATCTGTCTACAGGTAAACGGCCCGCAATACAAATGTTTCCAAAATAGAAACCCATTCGCCTAGCAAAGCTGTACGCTGGGCTTGGCATCCGCTACGTGGAAACCAGTCTCGAATGAAAAAGCCTCCTATGCATCTGGAATGCCCGGTCTCTTAACTGGGAAGATCTCGCTTCTCAGTTGGTTGATGTCCTCTTAAGGCTAAGTGCTGACATCCTCGCCATCCAAGAATAGCGATGGACGGAACAAGGACGAAAAGTAGGTACTTGTGATATGTGAAGTCGGACTCGTCGTGGGAGAGACTGCGTCTCCAAGTCCATTCACCACGGTGGATGAACGTCTATCTCACCACAATCCGAAACAAAACGAAATTCTTCAAAATATCGATAATTTGAGCTAATATCTAACGGAAGAAAAGTATAATGTAACCAAAACTGACTTTTATGAGGCGCTTGGTGACTATAACGTCAAGACAGGCAAAGACGATATGCTCTCCAGTCGACAAATTCAGTCTCCATGACGAAACATCCGCAAATGGGTTGAGGTTAATTGGTTTCGTTGGAAGGGTTGTCTGCAGTATCAGATTCCGGCGTAAAGGGTTTCACCAAGTTACATGGCTGTCCCCGGAACGAAGAAATCATATTTAAATAAGAATTCGAAAAACTTATGTCCAGTGTTCTGGATGTGCGTAGACTCCGAGGACCTAGTATCTACTCGGAACATTATTTTTCCACAGGTATAAGGTCACTTCCTTCTCATATGGTGATCACATTTCGAGCTCATTCAAAAGCCATAGAACTTGACGAATAAATTCGATGATAACAATAAAAGCAACAATTTTTCCAATCTTCCCTCATAGGCATAAGCTTGGCCACACACACAGATAACTATTGATCTATATATCACAGCGCTGAAGTGAATTAGAAAAATGGCAATTGAACCAAATAAGCATATTTACAACCGACAGATTTGAAATATACAAACAAGTTGAAAAAATGTGCACAAAACCATATTCGTTGAATACAAATTGTGTGAGCCAGCAAGCATAAATTGTTGCGATTCCTCAAGCCATATTTGAAATAATAAAAACTAAACTAACTAAACGCTAAATAGATGAAATTTTTCCAGCAGTTGGTAATACCAGTAGTAGATGGAAAAAATCTAAATTCGAAATAAATAAACAAAAGAAAAAATGTTGGTAGTAAAAAATATTACAGGAATCTAGGTATGTTACACGCAATTGAGACTAGCGACAAATAAACGAAAGCCGAAATATATTTTAAATACCCAATTATGCAATGAGTCAAATAAAATGCGCAACGACAGCAAACTTCAAGCTGCTAAATATATAAAGGGTAATGCAAATAGAAGTACTTTTTCAATAGTCTTTTTTGACAGATCAGGCGTGAGGCGTGTCAAACCATCAAGTTGTTTTTGTTCAGTATTGTTTGACATTTCATCGGGGAAAGACTTACGACTGAACAACGTTTACAAATCATTCAACTTTATTACGAAAATTCACGTTCTGTAAGGAATGTGTTTCGCGCGCTTCGCTCAACTTATGTGGTCAACAAAATCGGCCTCCTGAGCGTACGATTCGCAACACCATCACCCATCTTGAAACCCAGCATTCATTATTGAATAATATTCGACCGAATAGACCACGTCCATAACGGCCGTAGATTAGAGTGAACACGAAGACCGTAGAGAGTCGATTCGGCGCCGTTCGTAGCAATTTAGGCTGACGTATGATACGACTTGGCGCATTTTACGTCGAGATCTTAAGCATACAAAATACAGCTTATGCAAGAACTGAAACCGCTCGACCTTCCCAATCAATATCGCTTCGCTTTTGAAAAGTTCCAAGAAGATTCGACGTTGTTGAACCAAATTTTGTTCAGCGGTGAGGATCATTTCTGGCCCAATGGCTCTGGCCAACTTGCCGCATTTGGGACGAAGAGCAACGAGAGTGGTTTGTGGGCCGTTAGAATCATCGGTCCATATTTCTTCAAAAATGATGCCGGTGAGAACGTAACCATCAATGGCGACCATAATAATCGACTATTTGATGACTGATATTGAAGCTCGTGGTCTCCGCGACATTTGATCTCAACAAGACAGCGCCACTTCCCACACATCGCATCAATCAATAGATTTACTGAGAGAACCCTTCGGCGAGCAGATAATTTCACGAGCTTGGCCAGTCGATTGGTCACCAATCAACCAATTTTGATATCACATGGTTAGATTTTTTCCTGTAGGGATATGTAAAGTCGAAAGTCTATGCGGACGTTCACTTGTTACGATAGGAGCTTGCTCATCATATTGTGATATTTATATAATTTTTTTCAGACAATTTTTTTTTTAGATAAATGGCAATCCTCCTCAAGAACAATATTTCCACAAAAAAAGCCTTTTTACTCTCTTAAATCTTCCTATGTATGCTTTTTTAATTTTCTAAATTTACAACTAGGTGGTTACACTCCTTAAAAATGGTTTCCAATATAAGGTTTCAAAACACTTTTCAGTTTAATGCGAATATTCCCACTGAAGAGTTGGAAACAATGGACATTTATTTTATATTTAAGAATTTCTGATCCTCCCGAAAGCTCAATGCTTCACAGTGACGTAAGTGACAGCTTTATTTTCAAATATTTTACTAAAATTTTGTGCTTGTATATTGTATATTTCCCTACCTTAACCCGTCAGCGTCATTAAGTGGATATTTAAATATTCATTTGATTGAGCCTCCTTTGAGTGTGCCGCTGTGAGTGACATATTTACTGTTACTTCCATTTCACCATTTCCTTCTCTTTGTTTTATTATTTCAATTAATTTATGCTCGAGTACATTGATGCGATTTTTTGCTTATTTTTTACTTTCGTAAATAACCAAACAGAAAAACCATAAAATCTTCCTACAACCAAGCAAGTTGTCCTCTTAAAGTGCCTTGCTACGTGGCTTTTGCCTCTCTCCCTTATATTTCTTCTTATTTTCTTTTATTCGCCCACTCGTGTCATTTAATCACAGCGAAATGTGTCAATTTATATGAAAATCATTTTCTCACATCTTTGGTTCTTCTTCTTCTTCTTCTTTTCATTCAAACTACTGCAAATTACACGTATTTGCATGCGTTACATTTGTATGATGTGATTGTGTGCAACCGTCACCAACACAACAAGTGTCATACTCAATTGCGCAATGCTCGAAAAACATGCCTCTCTCTCCCTGCGCTGCTGTGGTGACTTTCCTTGACTTTCCTATGTTGCCATTTTTCATACATACGTACATATGGATTCATCGAAAACGAGTCTTCTCTTCATATGACTTACGTTTTATGGCCTACATATTCATATTGGCGGCAGCTTAAGTGTCATTATGTTTAACGATTCCATTTGCAACGTAGCGTGAGAGGGGAAAAGCATACATACATATTTGTGTGACAGTTCTTGATTATATGTGGCAGGTATCGTTAATGGTGCAATAAAATCATTGAATGTACAGGTGACATTAACGACTTCCTCCCCGCTCTTTGAATTAGGAAACCCTTCTAAGCAGTTAAGTAGCCTTTGGTTCAAAGTTAGCTATGATCAGTAACAGGTTCTCTTTAGGCTCACTTTAAATAATACTTTTTGTTATAAATTTATAACAAAATAAGACTAATAACTAGAGCACAAAAATAGTAAAACTGACACTTCCTTCCTGTAGTATTGTTTTATTTGTTTAACATTAAAATATTTCTTTAAAATCAATTTTGTATTTTTTATTAATTCACATCCACTGCTGAGGCAGTAAAGTAGAGGAGCATACTAATGGGTGATTAATTTCGAGGTTCCCTACTTTTTTGAAGAAAAAACGCAGAAAATTCAAATTTAATGGGGAATATTTATTCTCATTCGAAAGAACATTCTTTGGCATTTATTTTTTGAAGATTATCTGCTTCAAATGTTGGCCGCAGCTACGTCTCAGATGATCCATCCCTTGAGTCCAATTTTTGATGATTCGTTCGGGCATTTCGACTGGTAACTGGCGAATGACACGCGTGACGTTTTGCTCAAAGGCTTGAATCGAAGCGAGATTGTCCGCATAGACTTTACATATCCCCACAGGAAAGAGTGTAACGGTGTGATATCACACAATCTTGGTGGCCAATCGATCGGCCCAAAACGTGAAATTATCTGCTCACCGAAGTGCTCTCACACCAAACCGTTGTATAGGGTGTTTTTTTTTATAGAGGTATAGAACTTTAAGTTGGCATTACTTTTCAAGATAGCGATCGATTTAACAGCTGTCAAGTGATTTATTCTCAGTTTGGTTTGGCAATTCATCATGAATAGACTCACGCCTGAACAACGCTTGCAAATAGTGCAATTTTATTTTGAAAATAATGGTTCTGTGGGGAAAACGTATCGCGCACTACGTCCAATGATACGGATCAATGATTCCACCAGCCCATAAAGCGCACCAAACAGTCAGTTTTTCTGGATGTAACGGTGTTTCAACATACACTTGAGGATTATCTTCACTCCAAATGCGGCAGTTTTATTTGTTGACGTAGCCATTCAACCAGAAGTGCGCTTCATCGCTAAACATCGCTAAAATGGACGTAGTGCGCGATACGTTTTCCGCACATAACCATTATTTTCGAAATAAAATTGCACTATTTGCAAGCGTTGTTCAGGCGTGAGTCTATTCATGATGAATTGCCAAACCAAACTGAGAACAAATCACTTGACAGCTGTTAAATCGGTCGCCATTTTGAAAAGTAATGCCAACTTAAAGTTCTATACCTCTATAAAAAACACCCTATATTTCCTGGATGAAATAGCAGCTTTTGGATCTCTTAAGGTTGCTCTTCGCCTCAAATGTGGCACTTTTGCTTGCTTACATACCCATTGAACCAGAAATGAGCCTCATCGCTGAACAAAATTTGATTCGAAAACCCCGGATCTTCTTGGAACCTTTCAAGAGCTCATAGAGCGAAGCGATGTCGCTTGGAAAGGTCGAGCGGCTTCAGTTCTTGCACAACCTGTATTTTGTACGCTTTCAATTTAAGATCCCGACGGAAATTCCATACGTCAGTCCGAGTTGCTGCGAACGGCGCCGAATCGACTCTCCACGGTCTTCGTGTTCACTCTAATCTACGGCCGCTATATTTTCTTCACTGCGTGCTGGACGTGATCTATTCGGTTGAATATTATCCAATAATTAATGCTGGGTTTCAATATGAATGATGCTGTTGCGAATAATATCTACCGAGCATGCCGATTATGTTGACCATAAGTTGAGCGAAGCGCATTCTTTACAGAACGTGAATTTCCGTAAAAAAAAGTTGAATGATTTGTAAACGTTGTTCAGGTGTAAGTCCTTTCATGATGAAATGCCAAACAATACTGAACAAAAATAACATGACAACTTGACACAACTCACGCGTGATCTGTCAAAAAAAGGCAATGAAAAAAAATTACCTTTACTTGGATCACCCTTTAAATAAAATAACCAATAATTACATTTTATTTAATTAGTGTAAATAAAATAAAATAAAATTTTTTATAAAATTAATAAAACAGTGAAAAAGAATTCAAAAAAATAAAATAAAGCTTAATTAAAAAGAAAATTAAAGAAAAAATTAATTGAAAAAAGAAATAAAACAAAAAAAAACTTAATTAATAGAAAATAAAGTAAATAAGAATAAATTGAAAAAATTACAATTGAATAAAAAAATGTAAGTAAAATGGAATGAAATAAAATAAAATTAAATTAAATGAAATAAGCTAAAATAAACTTAAGAAAGTGATAAAAAAAATTTTTAAAAATATTAAAATAGAAGAAAGATAAATAAAATAAAATAAAATAAGTTAAAAAAACTAATAAAATAGCATAAAAAATAAAATAAAATTAAATTAAATGTAATAATATAAAATAAAATAAAATAAAATAAAATATTTTAAATAATATTAATTTGTGTTATGCAGACATCAGAGGAGGGACTATTGATATTCCTATCCATATTTATATCCCTAGTCTTTAATAAATGATTTATGGTTTAGAGACAAACTTTTGGTTTTCCGTCTCGACAAAATCCCACAGCAATCAATCATAATTTAATATATGCACAATTGGCGCAACCCACGTTTAAGTGGCGTTTAAATGCAAATACATATATACACATAATCTGTGTTCATATTATTTAATTTTATTTGTTGTTTTAAAAATATTGCCTACAGATTCTGAGGGGAAAAATCTCACTAAAATATTAGACATGTGCAAACTTGTTTTCCTGCTGAAGTTGACAATAAAACATTTATCAACGCCAGCGACAAGTATCTGTCGAAATAATGTGGAGTAAAAAAAAGAAATGAAAAGAAAAAAGTGGAATTTCAATGTTTGAGGTAGGAGAATAAAAAATATATAAATATTTCCATATGTAGTTGCATATGTTTGTATGTGCTATAAATATACGAGAAATTATTCAATTTTTGAAAGATTTTTTTTTTAACCGCTTTTTCGAAAACTGTAAATATTTTTGAAGGGAAAAATAACTCAAAAAATTTATTTGCGCTATGTTGTGATAATATTTTTTGTTAAATTTATAATTATTTTGAAGAAATTCTCATAGAATATTAAATTTTTGCTTTTTATTATTTTTTTTTCGGATCACTGAAGAGATCATCTATCACTTGCCTACTTTGATTTGATTCGATTGAATTTTTTTTATTAAAATTTGTCAACTCAGCACGTGCCCTTAGTTGCCATTGATTGTTTGTTGTCTACAAGGGATTGCTTGTTGCTGTTTCCAACAACAATCTATTCGATATTGATATGCTGTTGACACACAGCTTACAGTAGCTACGTAGATTTGTCTTTAGCTCTGTTTTTATTGAAAAAAAAGTAGAGAAAAATTGACAGGTAATATGTCACGTTAAGGTTGTCTTTATGTAATACTTAAGTGTGCACAATATGCTCTTGTTGTTTGTAGGTGTTTTATTTGGCTTTACTTTTCACTTGTGTCTACTTGACGCCCTCTCTTGTGACACTTCTCTTGTGCATCTCTTATGAAACTGAAATGGCTTCCGTTTTGCACAGTTGGTAATGGATTTTGTTAGTGAAATATATATACATATACATTTCAAAGTTTTATAGATACAAACACTACTCCCTTTCCATTTTCCATTTTTCATTCGTTTTATCAAGGGAGCCCAAGTCACACATTGATTGACGAAGTAAAAGGAGAATTTTTCAGTCCATAATACTTGAACACAAAAAAATCAATTATAATTTGCTCTAATAAATAAAATAGCTGACGTCACTTCAGTTGACTAAAGATTTACATAAAATTTTGCGTTTTAGATGCTTACGAAAAGAGACAAAATAGCCAAAGAGCTAAATCATTAACGAAGAAGCGTGATTTAGCCATAGAAACTTATTCAAAATAATTAATTATTACACCAGAAATCCTTACAAGCTTTATGCTCATTTAAAAAAAAAAATTATATCATCTTCTTTAAATACGTTAAATGTGTTCACATAGACCAAATTAAGACAATTATGCTTTAAATTTGCGTCATTGTGCCGTTCAAACACATTCAATTAGGTTGAAATAATTAATATTTTCAATATTTGGCAGCTGATACTTCTTATATTTTGTTTGAGAAATATTTTATATGAACAAAATCCAGATAAATTTTAAATAAAATTTTACTGTTTTAAATTAAAAAATTTGAACATTGAGTTCCGATAGTAGTGATTACAGAGTAATAAGTCAAAGGAGCATAATCTAAAAATACTTCAAAGCCGATAACGCTACTCAAACCGTTCGTTCAGAAAATTCACGACTGCGGTACTGCTAGCCCACTAGTCATTTTGCTTGTATCAGGCTAGAATTTTTCTTTTTTGGCGAGCTACGTTGCGCTTGGTTAGAATTTCTAACTTAGAAATAAATTTCAATCGTCAATTTCTTTAAATGTACCCGAAATTATTTTCCAGTCCGTTTTGATTTGAAATTGATTCGAAAAAGTGACGTATATCTGAAGGATATAGTTTTTACACCATTTTTACCTCTTCACTGAACAGACGATTTGCTATATTGATTTAACTCGTCTTATAGTTACGATGACCTATTTGAGGCATATATTTGTTTGACAGATTTGTGTTCAATTGCAACTAAGGTTTAAATGGCTGAAGTGCGCTCAATTAACTAATTGAGTGTCTGTGTGAACAGGATTTAACCGAATTGTTCTCAATTTAAGCAAAGTTTAAGCTATTTTCTAGGGCTGGGTACACACTATAAATCTTTTCAATGATGTCTAATGTGAAAAACCTCGAAGCATACTCCAAATAAACATAAATTCTAAAAAAAAATCTATTTTTATAGAAGATATAATTCGTGATTGTTGTATGAGCATACGTTTTGCCATAGTAGGTGAGCTCAAAAACGCTAAATAAGTATTTTTTGTTTAAGGTTTTTGTGTGTTGGTCAGGTTAAGAGGTGATCTAAGTAGAGGTACTTTTTTCAATAGCCTTCTTTTGACAGATCACGCGCGAGTCGTGTCAAGCTTTCATGTTATTTTTGTTCCCTATAGTTTGGCATTTCATCATGAAAAGACTTACGCCTGAACAACGTTTAGAAATCATTCAATTTTATTACAAAAATTCACGTTCTGTAAAGAATGCGTTTCGCGCGCCACGCTCAACTTATGGTCAACATAATCGGCCTACTGAGCACACTATTCGCAACACCATCACCCACCACCCATATTGGGATCCAGCATTCATTATTGGGTGACATTCGACCGGATAGACCACGTCCAGCACGAAATGAAGAAAATATAGCGGTCATAGCTGAGAGTGTACACGAAGACCGTAGAGAGTCGATTCGCCGCTGTTCGCAGCAACACGGACTGACATATGGAACGACTTTTGAGATCTTCCATTGAAAGCGTACAAAATACAGCTTGTGCAAGAACTGAAGCCACTCGACCTTCGCAAGCGACATCGCTACGCTCTCTGAGTTCTTGAATAGTTCCAAGAAGATCCGACGTTTTCGAGCCTAATTTTGTTCAGCGATGAGGTCCGTTTCTGGCTCAATGGGTATGTAAACAAGTAAAATTGCCGCATTTGGAATGAAGTGCAACTTAAAGAGATTCAAAAGCTGTCATTTCATCCAGAAAAACAACGGTTTGATGTGGTTTGTGGGCCGATGGAATCATCGGTCCATAATTCAACAAAAATGATGCCGGTGAGAACGTAACCGTCAATGGCGACCGTTTCCGCGCCAGCATAACCGACTAATTGATGCCTGAAATTGAAGCTCGTGATCTCAGCGACATACGGTTTCAACAAAACAGCGCAACTTCCCACACATCGCATCAATCAATGGATTTATTTGGGCCGGTCGATTGTTTTTTTGTCGTTAGACTTTTCCTGTGGGATGAACCATCTTAGACGTAGCTTCGGTCAACATTTGAAAGAGATTATCTTCGCAAAATAGATGCCAAAGAATGTTCTTTCGAATGATATTAAACATTCCGCATTAAATTTGAGTTTTCTGTGTTTTTTTTTTCTTTAAAAAAGTAGTTAACCGCGGAATGGATCACCCGTTATTTAATTAGTTCATTTTAATTTAATTTAATTTCCCCAACAGCACATATGTTGGAGTTACTACCATTCTGCGCAGCAAATCATTAATCCTTGTTGGTCCGATGGTCATTCTTGAATGCAACTGTCCGAGTCACACTTTCAAATGTCAAATGTGTTGACAAACTAACAAATTGAAATGAAATGAAGAACTGCAGAGCTCTCGGCTTACAAGTACTAACGATGTCTTCATATGCTTCTATGAAAATTTAATATGGAAAATATGAAAAGCGTGTTATTGAGTGTTTTCACAGTTGGCAACGTAAAGTAATAACTGAAAGTCATAGCTCACAAAGAAAATCTCAATTTGATGACTTCACTTTGTTGATGAAGCTTTTACAATTACTATTTCTACTACTCATTTCGACTGCTGCTACTTTGTTTGGTGAATAGTCACAGTCACTCGACATGAGTCTTCAAACTCTACTTTGTTGGAGGGCAACTCAAGCAACTTTCACCAGAAATTTTCCTATTGAATGAGCACATCTCGGCAAACATACAGATATTCGCATAAAGCAACATTTAATTTTGTATGCCTGTCATATTCAAAATACCAGAGCGTTGTAGCCATAAATATATTGAATACTGAAACACACATAACTACCATTCCGTCTGGCTGCCAAGAAAACTAACCAAAAGTTGAGGAGCAGCAAAGCATGCCTTGAGTTTAGATTTGTAATAAAGAAGCGTCATCAACTGAAATGTTATACCATTGGCATGTCAAACCATTAAAACGACTAAAGAATTGGCAGCAATAAAACCACAAAAAATTGGTTGTTGACGAGCGATTATCAAAAACAGATAAAACCAAGCAATTTAACTACAGCAGATGAGGAGGTGGGGGTTCATTCTGGCTTTTATGGATGACAACAACGATAACTGAGTGATAAAACAATATCAATGTGAATGTCTGAAATTCCTTCTTTAACGAAGAGTTTTTTTAGCCAATCTAACGATTTTGACTGAGGCTTGATTGCCTGAATAGGTATTAAGAAGCTTTGATAAGCTCATTGATACGTAGCTGCATTGAGATTCTGGTTTTTTTTTTTTTTTTGAGAGAATTTATTCCATTCAATATGAGAGCTGACATTTGTAGATGAGTATTCCCTCAGACGCTGAGGAAAATTATTGCTTGAGTCGAAAGATGGAGCTGGAATCCGATTTTCTTATATCGCTTTTGAGAGGAGTCCTGGTCTTGGCGGGTGAAACATTTTTTAAGGAGCCTTTACGCTTCTGTTTTGGCAAGATTTTTCTGTGGCTAGTTCCAACTGCAAAATGAATTGTGTCTCCAATGTTTCTGAGATCCAAAGGAGTATATTTATCGTCCGCTTTGCATATTGCGTTGAAGCTTTTAAGGAATTCATTTTGATCGAAGATCATCCTGCCGATTGGACACATTACGGACTACTCCAACGCTGACTCCTAACGCTACTTGTAGTATACTGCGTATGGTTACTGCAGTTAGGTCTATCGCTACAAAAGTAATTCATAGGTTGGCTCATGTGTCGGTCACTCCCCTGATCTTGTGTGACTCGAATTCATCATCAGTTGCTTCGATTATTGCATCTCCGAGCTTGTGCCGTACACACTACAACACCTACACGAGTACTAGAGGGGACGGAGCCACTGAAGAAAAGGAAAACTTCTTCTTCACTTCCTCTCAGATGGGTTGAAGTTTGACGGAAGCATCAGTACCATAGTCTTCTGTAGAGAATTTTTCATCGGTAGAGGGTTAAGACTTCCTGCTCATTGCAGTATTTTGCAGGCGGAAGTAGCTACTTTGAAGCAAGCGGTGGGCACATTGCTTCGAAGTGTGGTTCCTGTGAGACAGGCTAACATCTACTCTGACAGCCAATAGGCTATTACGGCGATGGCCTCACTCATGACAAGCTAAAAAATCGTGAAGGAATGTTTAACAATATCTCTGTCTATGCCGTCGACTTATTTCAGAATTAAAATAATTTAGTTACCGTGTCGCCGCGGAATTACCGGATACTGCAATGCTGTGGGCTTCCAAGTGAAAGACACAACCCTTTCTCTAATGGGGAACAAAGCGCAAATGGGCGCTCCTCTGTCAACTTGCCGTCTGCTTTTCGATAGGTGGACATTGAATCAACTCAGTTAGCGCATTCGCGGTTTTTAGTTCCCGTTGTCCTAAAGTGGGCCGGGGAAGACCAAACAACTCTTTTCTAACCCAAAATCGAAACGCTCGTACTTAGTGAGTGTTCTGAGGAGGCATTGACCAATGACGCTGAATGAATTTACGTATTAAGACTTGGTTTTTTTCTCGAAATCCACTGCTGTAGCTGTTTGGAAGAAGAGATATAATCGTCCATGTAATTTCTGAAGAACTGTTCTGTGTTTGTGTGAATGAGACTGAAAGTTCACGGATCGCAAACGGTTACCAACCCGATGGAGTTAGCAGACATTAACAGAAGGAAAAGAGACATAAACTAACCACAATTTATACAGATCGGATCAGAGAGTTGAGTTAACCAAGTCCGTCTGACCGTCTTTTTCAACGCACACTAATCTCTCAGTTTTAGACATATTTTAACCAAACTTGGTTAATTGTCAGAACCGGCCAGATTTTCCATTTCATCTGCCGCATCATATATAAGGGTTTTCCAATAGGGATGATATGATTTCTAAGAGTCGTTTTGGCCATGTCATAATCTCTCTTTTTTTCATTGTATTCAGTAATGCTTACAATTTCCTCATGACAAAATATACGCAAGAGCAACTTTGCTGATTTTGCCTTGGAACAACTTGGAAACGATAACGATTTTTTTTAAGAAAATCATCTTCTCCGATGAGGCTAACTTTCCGCTGAGTGGTGCGGTAAATATAAAAAAAAACCTGTCGTTTCTGGTGCGAAGAAAATCCACAAATTATTCATGGACAACAATTACATTCACCTAAATTGACAGTTCGTTGTGTGGTTTTTCGTCTGGTTGAATCATCGGTCCGTACTTCTTTCGAAATGAAGCTGGTAGCAGTGGTTACTGTCAATGGAGGGCAGTATAGATCGATGATAAGCCATTTTATGTGGTCACAATTGGAAGAAGTTGATCTTAACAACATCTGGTTCCAAAAAGACGGGGGGCTACGTGTCACACAGCACGTGCAACAACCGAATTATTGCGATAAAGTTTTTCAGATTCGATTATTTCAAGAAATTGTGACATTGAACCAAGAAGTTGTGATTACACACCATTAGACTACTTCTTGTGGGGTTGTTTGAAGTCATTGGTATTTAGCAATAAACCAGACTCTCTTCAAGCTTTAAAAGTCAATATTAAGCGTGCCTATTCATGATGACTTGACGACTTGATTTAGTGGAAAAAATGCTCAAAAATTGGTTTCATCGAATTCGTTCCTGCAAAAAAAGTCGTGGAGGTCATTTAAATGATATTATATTCAGAACTTAATTGTAATTGGAAAACCCTATATTTTCAACAATTACTCTTTTCGCTTCTTTTCCTTTCTTTCACTTTTTTTATTTTTTATTTTTATTTAATTTTTTTTTTTTTGCTTTTTTTCCTTACATATTTTATTGTCTTGCTAGAATGAAATTTTTCGTTTCTATTTTTATTTTTATTTTTTTTTTAATGTTCAGAGTTTCTCATCTACAGTCTTCCTTACATGATTGATGGGGCGCAAATTGCTGTTGCATGCAGCGAAGTGATGATATTTAATTACAAAGAAGCAGTAAGTATTTTGTAGCGCTTGAAAGCGTAACACTTTAACTCGATTAGACTTATTTGAGGTTAAGTTGAAATTAATAGCAATGTTGAAACCAAATTGTTGTTAGAAATTATTTTTAATTATTTGCTTGTTTTCCTTACTGATTTGTCTGGCCAAGTGGATTTTTCGCTTGCAACGTTGCCAATTTCCTTTGCATGAAATTTTCACTTCATTTTGCTGATTGAAATATTGATTATTTTTTTAATCAATATTTGTGTAAAATTCCAAAACTATCATTTCCATCTTTTAATTCATCACACATATGTAGGTATGTATTATATTTTTCCATCATAAATTTTTCCACGCCAATAAATAATGCCAAATAAGCTAACTGTTATTTGTGACACTAAGTAAACGCCCAAAATTGGCAACAATTTACACACTGCCTGAGTAGAGAGTTGTTTCATGTTTTCCGAAGCTCGGCAATAGCAGCAGCAACACAGCGGCCGCTTGCTTTAACAGCAAATAAATTAAGACATTAATTGTTGTAACTTGTACAATAAGTTTGTCATAATTGTAGGAAATTATTTTTTTTTGTTCGCTGACAGTTGTTATTACGAGTATTTTCAATTCAAACAAACGCCCGAGCGTTGGCGATGGCAAACAAGTTGTTGAAAGGTTTCGCAAAGAAAAATACATACTTACATATATTAAAAGTAAAATAAAATAAAAAATATTTTTTCTTTGCAAAAACAAAAACATATTTTACACGATATTTATCTCTGCGCAACATTTGTCGCAGCAATCGATCGCGAGCTGCCGCTTACCCTCTCATATATCAAACTGGCTGCAGTGGCAGTTCGAACGCAATGCGATTGTTGTTTTCTTGTTTTTGTTTTTGCTTTTGCCGCACGACAAATGTCATTGAGTTGATTTGGTTTTGTGAGGGATGACGGAAATTCGTTCCGATATAAATCTACAAATGTCATTTTTAATTACGCCGACATTTTGCTCAGCGAATTTTTTTTCCATTTTCCCACTCTCTGGTATTGACAATTCACATGACGTTGGCGGCTGTCAATCTTTTGATTTTGTAAATCTTTCGTAATTGACATTTGACTCGGTTTTGAAATCGATCGTAGCCAAAGTCGAGTGCTGTTTCTAAATGTTTCTTAGTTTGTTGTGTAAGAAATGAGTGGTTTGTAGTCCTTTTCTGGGGATGAAGTTACAGCTGCCAGACTTACTCAGTTCCTCGTCGCACACTCTGAAATTTAGATGCGGTAATCAACGCGTGTGAAGCTCAGAGTCACGGCTAAAAGAGAGGAAATTTTAGTCCAGTCAGGGTTCACTCAAAGGTGCGGCTGCGAGCGAGGGTAAGCCTTGAAGGAACCGCCTCGTAAAAGCCACCTAAAAGAAAAGGAGAACAAATCCAGAAATGATAACTTTTCAATTTGATGGCGACCATAACACCAAAGATTATGTTTTAGGTGCACGCACCTGGAATGTTCAGTCCCTGAATTAAGAAACTGTTGGTTGATATCGTCGTTGAAAATCAACCTAATATGAACGCCATGGATGGAGAGTACGGCTTTCTGGAATACACTATAACTGTCATATAACGGAGTACATTTTCGTGTAATACTCGTAGAAGAGAGACCGAGCCGCCGACTTCTATCATTCACATCGGAGGAAGAGTGACTTGCTACAATTCACATTAAAGTGATTTTTTTTTTTAATATAAAGAATAGGACAGCTTGAGGATGTGTAGCAAAATACCTTCTAAGAGCGCTTTTAACACTCAGCCTTGCCCATGCCACGATATCAGGTTGGGTAAAGGAGGTGTCTTTGCCACAGCAGTCGTAAAGCTCGGTATCTCATACTGATTCAGGCTGATTGACTTTCCCGGGCCCGAAATATGTTTGTCTGTAGTCCGTCAGATTCCGACATAATATGTCTGTCGCCAAATCGAAGAATCGTAAACAAATCGACTATTTTGTCACAGACGTCATCGATAACCGCACTGATAGTGCTGTTTTCACTAGGTTAGATAAAAAAAAGTGCAGTGGAAGGGTGTGAGAGTTAAGGAGGACAAAACGAAATAACTCCGGCCTTCCAAAAAGCAGCCATCGCATTTGCGACTCGGCTCCCACACCACTGTTGATAGTCAGAACTTTGCATAATTTCGTCTATTTTGGAAGAAACATTAACACCAACAACGCCTTTAATTTCAATTTATAACTACTCTGGCCTACAGATGGTACTGTGAACTGAGTGAGCAGTTGTAAAGTCCTCTATCGACGAATCAAAACCAAAATCTACAAGTTTTCTGCTATTTAGTATAGATATATGGACGTTGTCGACATCCGATGCTTCGGTAAGCGAGGTTCAACCTCAATCTAAACGAATTTTTGCGCCGTTTCATTACCGTAGACGAAACATGAAACCACCACACCACACCAGAGACCAAAAAACAATCAGCACAGTGAGTTTCTCTGAGTGAACGTGCATCAAAGAAGTCCTAGGTGAGTCTGTCGGCCAACAGGGTCTTTTTTTTTTGGATGCAAAAGGTATCATTCACGTCGATTAGCTTGTAAAGGGTAAAACGACCACCGGAGAATATTATTCAGAGCTTTTGGACAGATTTGATATTAATTTATAGCATCGACTGCGTTTGATGAGGAAAAAAGGCATTGTTCCATCAGGACAATGCACGGTTGCACTCGTAGTCCCATGGCAAAAATTCATACATTGGGCTAGGAGCTGCTATATTTTTTCTGCCCCATTCAATATCTGCAACTTTGTTGAATACATCAAAGCAATATTCGGTTAACCGTGATGACTTTAAACCAACCGATTAATGAACGGCGCCACTCGTTTCTTCTTCTTGCTGTTTGGCGCCAGTTAGAAATACCAAGTGATACCAGGTCGCTCTCCACCTGATCTTTCCAACGGAGTAGAGATCTTCCTCTTCCTCTGCTTCCGACAGCGGGTACTCCATCGAATACTTTCAAAGCTGGAGCGCTTTCATCCATTCGAACGACATGACCTAGCCAGCGTAGCCGCTGTCCCTTAATGTCAATGTCGTCGTATAGCTCGTACAGCTCATCGTTTCATCGTCTGCGGTATTCACCGTTATCAACGCGCAAAAGACCATAAATTTTCCGCAAAACTTTTCTCTCGAAAACTCCTAAAGCTGACTCATCGGATGTGGACATCGTCCAGGCTTCTGACCATATATCAGGACGGGAATGATGAGCGACTTGTAGAGTTTGGTTTTGGTTCGTCGAGAGAGGACCTTACTTTTCAATTGCCTACTCAGTCCAAAGTAGCAGCTGTTGGCAAGAGTTATTCTGCGTTGGATTTCAAGGCTGACATTATTGGTGTTGTTAATGCTGGTTCCCAGATAGACGAAATTATCTGGGACTTCGAAGTTGTGACTGTCAACAGTGACGTGGGAGCCAAGTCGCGAGTGCGATGACTGTTTATTTGATGACAGGAGATATTTCGTCTTGCCCTCGTTCACCAGATCTGACCCATTCGCTTCACTTCTTTGTCTAACCTGGAGAACGCAGAACTTACGGTGCGGTTGTTATGACCAATTATATCAATATCATAATTTATATTGATTGTCATACCAAAAATAACCAATTTATTTCTACAAAATTTTTTATATTAAATTTTTTTTTACTTATATGTAATCAATAATTTTCCAGCGCGGATCGGCGCTACATATGGACTCATGATTTCAACTAAGAAATTTTTTCATAATAAATAAATGCTATATACTCTTACTTACATATATGCGAGTACGTAGAAGGCAATTTACCTATTGCGCATATTTTTTTTTAGCAGCGACAACAGTCAATCGATCGCGTTGTTGACAGTGTACGCTGTATATGAAATTTTGCGCATGCGTACTGGTTGCAACATGCAACTGCCATGTACTTGTATGTAATACAAAAAAAATCAAGTTTTGGTCATAAAAACATAGATTGTAGGTGCATACATACATATAGTGTAGCTAATGATATCACTTGCCCATAAATAAATACTTCAAAAAAAATACTTAGAAAAGCGTTTACAAGCTTCGAGTTTCTTTAATTACTAAATATTGTACGTACCATATGCGGATTCTTCAAATATTTTGATTTAACAGATCAAGTGGAAAGTCCCCAGCTCGACACATAGATGGCGCTGCTAGAATTAAATCCATATAGATTTTTAGTTAGTCCTAACCTTCAAAAGACGCGTGTACAAATTCGGCAGCCGTCGCATCATTAGTTTGTGAATTTATAGCATTTTGTGTGAAGCAACTTTTGTTATTGTCAAGAAAACGGATAAAAAGGGATTTCGCGTGTTGATAAAATATTAAATTTTGAAGGGAAAAATACAGTCGAAATAAAAACTTGACTTGATGACGCATTTCCGAACACTACCACAGGAAAATCCACCTTCAATGATTTGTATGCCAAGTTTAGACGTGGTGAAATTAGCACCGAAGACGGTGAACGCAGTATGCATCCAATCCTAGAGGTTATTACCGACGAAAACATCACAAAATACACAAACTGAATTTTAATGACCGCAAATTCAAATTGAATGAAAAAGCTGGCACTCTAAGCATATCAACTGAACGTGCACATCATATCATTCACGAATATTTGGCTATGGGAAAGCTCTGTGTAAAGTGGGTGCCGCGCGAGCTCACTTTTGGCCAAAAACAACGACGACTTCATGATTCGGAGCAGTATTTGCAGATGTTCAAGCGTAATAAACCCAAGTTTTTGCATCGATATATGACAATGGATGAAATAGGGCTTCATAATTTCACTCCGAAGCATCAATCGGCAAATATCCAAGTGGGCTGCACACGATGAACCCGCTTCCAAGCGTGGAAAAACACAACAGTGTTGGCTGCCAAGGCCACGGTGTCTGTATTTTGGGATGCGCATGGAATAATTTTCATTGACTACCTTGAAAAAAAGGACGGTCAACAGCGACTATTACATAGCGTTTTTTGATTGTTTGAAAGACGAAATCGCCGAAAAACTGCCGCAATTTAAGAAAAAAAGGGTTGTTTCACCAAGAAAACGCACCGTGTCACAAGTCAGTGAAATCGATGGCAAAAATCCATGAATTTGTCTTTGAATTACCTTCGCATCCACCGTACGCTCCATATCTGGGCCCTAGCGCATATTTCTTTTTCTCAAATCTCAAAAGAAAGCTCGCTGGGAAGAAATTTTCGTCGAATGAAGAGGTGATCGCTGAAATAGAGGCCTATTTGGAAGCAAAGGGCAAAGCATACTACAAAAATGGTATTGAAAGGCTGAATCGTCGCTATAATCAGTGTATAACCCTTGATGGGGACTAACTATGTATGTTGAATAAAAAAATGAATTTAGCCAAAAAAATGTGTTTTACTATGCTAGACCGTGGACTTTTCAATTGACCTGTTACTGTACAGGATATATCAATGTAAAGATTACTTTTTTTTCCTTTTTAAACTTTTTTTTAATGTTTTACTAAACACATTTTTGACGTTCAGCCTGCCAGCGGACATGTCGTTCAACACCGTTTCGCGTCATTTAATTTAATAAATTGTTGTAGTTTTTTTTTTTTTAATTTTTTTTTATTAAGACATTAGATAATTGTTTAAAGACACATTTATTACTTTTAAGCCGCATAATATTTATGATAAGCCTTTCATATATATGTATCCATGTACATACATATGTTTGTAGATGTTTTTCACACAGCTACATTGTTGGCAATTTTGCTAAAAGCCTCTAATTAAAATGTAGCGCCAGCACTAGACATACATAGATATCTACATATATGCTGTACATAAATTCATAATTAAAAAAAACTTGTTTCATTCTACTAAAAATCTCATTGCAACAAGTAAAAATGAAACTACTAAATTAAAAAAAAAAATTAATCTAAAATTAATATTTATTCAAGTTGATAAGCAATCAAATTGTAAGGCTCTAGAAATTGTCGTAGCGAATTAATTGTTTTTCGTGTTTACTACTGACGCTTATCCAAACTGCTCTGGTTGTTGTTGCTTATTGTTATTGTTGTTTTTGTTCCTGTTGTTGTTGTTGTTGTTGTTGTTGTTCCTGTTGTTGTTGTTGTTATTATTGTTGTTTTTGTTTTGGTTGTTGTTGTTGTTGTTGTTGTTGTTGTTGTTGTTGTTGTTGTTGTTGTTGTTGTTGTTGTTGTTGTTGTTGTTGTTGCTGCTATTGTTATTGTTATTGTTGTGGCTGTGGTTGTAGTTGTTGTTGTTGTTGTTGTTGTTGTTGTTGTTATTATTATTATTGTTATTGTCGTAGTTGTTGTTGTTGTTGTCGTCGTCGTCGTAGTTGATGTTGTCGTTGTTGTTGTTGTGGTTGTTGTTGCTACGCGCTTAACGTATAAAACGCGATTACGTTGTCTCGCTTGTGTCTGAGTCGAGTCATGTTGGCGATAAGAAATTCATCAAAAATGTTGTTATGAAATATCTTGTTAGTTTATTTGCATAAATATATGCGAGTATATATTTGTATATATACATGCTTATTTACATACGTGACTACGTGCGAGTATTTCCCACAGCTTAGTAATTAAAAATGCAATTATTTGCTTGGAATTTTAGAGAACAAATTTTTTGATTGAAAATTGTTGTACATACATACATATATATAGTTTTAGAATTCTTACAAAGTACTCGGCTTAGATTTCAATTAAAAAGTTCTCAAAATTCACTATACTAAATACGTGGTGTGTTCCAAAATTAAATCGAAAATTATTTATATCAAAAATTAGTTATCTTTGCATCAAGTACTTTATGGTCGCCTTCAAAGTACTCTTCCTCAGATAAAATACACTTACGCAAACGTTTTTTTCCATACCTCGAAGCAGTTCTAGTATTCTCTACACCTTTGAGTAACTTATTCGACTTTCTGAAGTTTTTTTGGAGTAGTTAATTTCATTTTTTAAACAAAATTTCATATAAATTCTAGGCAAATTATTTTCTTCTTCATGCAGAAATTCGCCGAAAGCGCAAAATACGAGAGCGAATTGATAAGTCAGTGATTTCTTGAATAAAATAAATTTTTTTCAGCAAATAGGCTTTTTATTTCTCAACATAGTCTCCTCATTTCTCTCTATACATTTACTCCAGCGTTGTTTTTTTCCAATTTTTATATGTCTTCCAACTAATAGTTTTTTTTCAAGTTCCTCAAAATAGGCGTTTGTTTTTGTGATGATCTCTTTATACGAATTTCTTATCACGCAGCCATTTCTTCATGTTTGGAAACAATAAATAGTCGAAAGGGGCTCTAAATCTGGAGAATATGCTGAAGGGTGTAGCAGTTCGTAGCCCAATTTATGATTTTTTGACATGATGACTACGCATATGTGTGAATCCCTGCATTGTCCTGATGGAAGAGCACTTTTTTCTCGCTGAATGCGGTCGTTTCTTTTTCAAATCAATATCGAATCTGCTCAAAAGCTCTGAATAATATTCGTGCTAGATCGTTTTACCCTTTTCCAGGTAATGGCACCTCGTACATCCCAAAAAAACTGTAATCTTGTTGGCCGACAGACTTTTTTGGTGCACGCTAAGCCAGCGAAACCCATTGTCTTGATTTTTCTTTCATCTCTGGATCACACGGATAGGTTTTTCATATCTAAATATTCATGCAAAATGTGATGCTCCAGTTCAGTTGAAAAGCCTACAGGCTTAGCCATGTCAGGCAATTTTATTCTCTGATAGTCCAATATCATTACATGGATGTTATGGACGGTTTCTGGCATGACAACCTCTTTGGGGCGATCTGAACGTTCAGTAAATCACTTCTAAACCATTATATGTTAGAATAGGGTTAGGGGTTCAAGAATTTACCCGTGGTAAGACATGCCTGTCGTAAGAGCCGACTAAAATCCATAGTTCCCACGTCTGTCGTTTTAAGCGGCCAAGGACTATCACTTCCGCAATGTCCAACAACAATAGCAGAATAAGCTGTTAGTCCCTCCACTTGTTGGAGAAAAAAGCATTAAGATGCACTCCAAAAATTGGACGCTTGGAACCTTAATAAGTCATTTACCTTGGTTTCGGTCATCTGACATCGAGCATAGGGAAAATCCATGCTAAAATTTTGAAACCTTCCTGGTGGTGGCTCTGTTCGGCCACCTCCTCAAGAGCTAGTCTAAATAGGAACCGGTAGTGATCAAGCAACTAATATGAGAGTTTTACGTTTGAGCTGGTCTACTCGCTCTACTCACTCTGTCTGTGAGTATTCGTGATAGATTTCAACACTACTGTCTCTTATATTAAAATTGCTCAGTAATACTTACCTGGCGAGAATCAAAGTCTGATACTCGCTTGAAAGGAGAGAGAGTGTTCTAACAGCGTTCACTCAAACAGCAATTTGCAATGGATGACTAAAATCTAGACAGTTCGGATGCCAAGGTGGAGAGGATAAAATTCTGCAATTGGTTGGCGTGCTTCCACATATAAATGTGGTACTTACGGAAAGACTGACGGTTTTCTCTTTGCAAAGCAACCCAGCCAACTATCACACCAAGCATCTAACACCCTGTTCCCTCTGGTTCGAACCCGTCGAAACACTTTGGCACAATTAAAGTCTGGACATTGTAGCAAGATCAACTCCTACTTATCCAGACTTCGTGAACTCTCTTCCCGTGTATGGTGTTCTCGGAGTCCAATCACCACCCATTGCAGAACAAAACTCGAGAGACCCGCTTAACCCCGGGTACTATAGCAGGCTTAACTCCTACCTATCCAGACTCGACCCTGACATACCCAACACATGTACCGCATGCAACGAATCCCCGCACGACACTAACTACCTCTTTGCATGCCCACTCAACTCGACTCATCTAACACCTCTCTCACTCTGGTCCGAACCAGTCGAAGCATCATGTTTTCTGGGCCTCCCGTTAGATGACCTCGATGATTAAGACTAGATGTACCTGACCCTAGGCGGGGTTGGCTATCCGCTACAACAACAACAACGACAACCATCACACCAAACACCTTACCTCCCTACTACCCTTTCAACATTTTGTTTTCCTTTGGCTTCATTAATAAACTTCAGTCTATTTTAAGCTCTAACTTTCCTCTGAAGTAAGTAAGACATTTCGGTGACCAAGCTAAATTCTGTATTATATTTTATTTGACGATGAATAGACAAATTGAACTCCTTTATGGCACTTCAAGTCCATGTAGCAACTACAATCAGCTCAATTAGACGATTAATACAGGAAGGCAATAGATTATGTCATACCATAAATTCCTAAGTATAATCATAAGCCGAAGAAAGCAAACATAAACTCTCTTCAGTCAAGTTACTAAAAAAAAACAACGAAAAACCTGTTTTAAATATAAACTTCCTGTGGCAAGTAATTGAAATATGCGGCAAGCACGAGGACTGCGCAGAGGAGACAAAGATTTAACAACAAAACCGCACGCATCTTCCTCGAGTTATTTCCTTTACTTAAACCACTTAAAAAGTGAAAAAGTGTGACCACACTTTGAGAAAAGGAAAAGAAAAAAATTTACTGAAAGCGCATGTGGCGCGCCACGGAAGTGGTGAATACGTTAACTCTTCACCATTGAGCGGAGGGTCGTAAAATTTTACTAATTATGTTGACTATACATTTTACAGCTTTTAAGTGATTCTGCTGCTGCTAGTGAGTTGTCGAGAGATCAATAAATGCGTGACTGGTGTCATAAGAAGAGGAAGCACACAAAATTGAATATCTTTTTCTTCTTTTCGATAGTCTCTACCTCTATCGCGTGTATTGCTTTCCTGCAATCTTCACACTTGCTGGACGCACTTTTTGGTTTTGCTCAATTACTTTTTGTGGTGAATGAAGTTTTTTTTCGATTTTTTTCTAGCTTCAGGTTTTGTGAAGATTTGTACATGACTCATTGGGACTGGTTTTTGCATTTTCTTCTTCTTCTTCTGCCTAGTGCAACCAAGTCTTTCTCAAACTGATCTTTCCAGGAGGAGCAAAATTCCCCGGTCTACCATAGTAAAACACATTATTTTGGCAAAATTCATTTTTTTTATCCAGCATAATTCCCTTCGAGGATATTACCCTGATTATAGCGACCCTCCAACTATTCGATACAATTTTTGTAGTACACTTTGTCCCTTACTTCAAAATAGGCCACAGTTTCAGTGATCACCTCTATATTCGACGAAAATTTCTTTCCAGCGAGCATTCTTTTAGGATCTGTGAATAAGAAATAGTCGCTGGGAGCCAGACCTGCAGAATACGTTGGATGCGGAAGCAATTCGAAGTCCAATTCATGGATTTTTGCCATCGAATTGACTGATTTGTGACACTGTGCATTGTCTTGGTGAAACAGCACTTTCATTTCCTTCGTCCTTCGTTCGTCCTTCAATCCGTCCAATAACGCTAAGTAATAGTCGTTGCTCTCCTTTTTTAGAAAGTATATTTCGTGTGACCTTTTTTGATCCCACCTCTACTAAGTTTGTCTAGACATCCGGCAATTAGTAGTGTGATTCCATTTTAACTCGGCCTGCAAGAGGCATACAAATGCTTTCTTGGCCAGGAGGAATATGCTTGGTCGTGCCTTGCCTGGCAAGTTTATCTGCCTTGCAATTTCCCTCTATAACCCTGGCACCTGGAATCCAAACGAAAGCTAATCTTTTCTGTTTGACCATCCCCTGTAGATATCGGTAACAGTCCAGCACAATTTTAGAGTTGATTGTAAGCGAACCAAGCGATTTAATCGCTGTTTGGCTGTCTATAAAGGTATACTTGCTCGCAAGTTCAGTTTCAATGCAGTCTGCAGCCTCCGTAAGGACAGAAATTTAAGCTCGGAATGCACTGCAATGACCAGGTAGGCTGAAAAATAGCTCAAGAGGTGGGTTTCGTGAGAAAACACCTCCGCCAAAACATCCATAGAGCTAAGTTCTTAGTTCTCTTAGTTCTCAATACTATCATTTGGTGTATCAAAGTTCCATTCCTCCCTTTTCGGGATATGCATTGCATAATTGTTACCTGTAACCAAAGTTGAGCAGCAGCGATCCGTACTGCCTGGTATGAAATTATATCTTTCAAGGATTTACGAGTGTCCAAATCATTGATTTAGTTCTCTTAGGCGAAAAGCGGCTAGCGCTGCTCTCTGATAGCTTATAAAGTCCAGTGGTGAGATGTTGAGGACTACATTTAAAGCCTCATTTGGTGTGGTCTTGAGCGCACCACTTCTACTAGTCATCGCAGTTCTTCGAATTTCGCTTAGGAAATTAACTTTTGTCCCTTTGTTTAAAGCAGACCAAACTGGAGTGGCCGTGGCCGGCAATATTAACAAATCTTAGGGTTTAAGCCACATCTCTTACGAACAGCTGTCTTACATGTATAGAAGGCAATGTAGACTTCCTCTTATCTACTTACTCTATTGGCTTTCCTGTTCAGTTTCTTGTGAAGAACTACGCCAAGAAATTTTGCTTGTTTTAAAATGGAACGATTTTCCGTCATTCCTTGTCAATTTTGGTTTTTCGATAAACCGGTTTCGGCGTTCCGCCATTTTCAATGCCTAGTTTCGTTCATTTTGCTTTAGCTGCTAGGCTTAGGTCAACACCATTTAAATTTGGCAGGCTCAATGTCGGTGTTTTATACCTCTTAGTGAATGGAACGAGTTCCAACTCATTTGAGTTGACGCATAGCTCACAACTGTTGGACCAGTTGAATACACTCCGAAGAGCACCATGCATCAAGTCGCGTAAAGTTTGTGGAAACTTCATGCAACGAATCTACCTCCGCCCCAATCAGTTCAGCGAGTTGACCGTAAGATTCCAGAGCATGGGAAAGAGGACGCCATCTTACCTAAGAGGACACCTGGTAGCCTCTCAGGCTCGCGGCAGTGCCACCAACTGAAGGTAAAGCAGGGAATTGA
The DNA here is from genome assembly GCA_030068015.2 of Neoceratitis asiatica. Classification (NCBI taxonomy): domain Eukaryota; kingdom Metazoa; phylum Arthropoda; class Insecta; order Diptera; family Tephritidae; genus Neoceratitis; species Neoceratitis asiatica. The sequence goes on from CM061526.1 coordinate 16,640,963, forward strand.
TAGTGAGAGTTGGAAAGGCGTCATTTCCGTGGATCAGCCACTTCACTACCCTTTAAGGCACCTAAAAAAAAATTATTACTTTTTTTAAATATTTTCATTCTGTTTCTAAGTTCTTCTTTGGAAAATTATTGAAGCGAAGTCTCGCAACACTCTAATCTCTTAAGTGAAAACTTAACTGCCACACCACTTGCTTGTGCAACAAATCGCTGTGTGCCACTTAACTATGCAACTAACAACAACAAATACTTGTACACACTCACGCATGCGGGAAACTTGCCTTGTCGCCTTAACGCCTGCAATGATTGTTAGTTGATGTTGGTGCCTGTCGTCTGGTGTTCTGAGCCTCAAGGGACAAATGTTAAATGCATATTTGTTCAAGTGCAAATATGTAAGCACAGTTAGGCGCAAGTACATATCTTCACTATAAATAAGGCGAATAAAATCTGTTTGTATGAGAAACTAAGACATTAAAGCCGTTACACATTGTGGCAAGTACCTAAGTAGTGGCAACAATTAATGTACAACACAAAAAGGGGAGTGGGGTAAAAACCAACCGATGCCACACATGGCATGCAAGAAGGAGCAATATTCGGCTGCACTAACCATGAAACCCCAGAGAGGTGGCCCAGAAAGCCACTTAAAGTGTTGCTGATGCATAAGGAGACAACGTGAAAAGCGAAGCTGCGGCGCCGTTCGTAAATATCGTAAAATGATCGAGTGTAAAATATGCGCGTGGCATGTGCGAAAAGGAGGTTGGGAGAATATACCAAGTGCCAAGTGTTGACTGCGAAAATGAATTTGTTAAATTGGCAAAATTTTCTTCAATTTCAAGCACATACATATGTACATATCTACATACATATATACAGATATTTATGTTATTTTCAAATACGTATTGCTGCCTGCTTCTGCATCTGCAACAAGCGCTTCGGGTGTCATTAAAATGTCGAAGTGACCACAGGCAGCAGCCTGTGGGGCTGGTCAAACCCAAAGTGCAGACAATTAAAATAAATATACATAAAAACAACAAACACTAACAACAATTTATAGATAAGCTACATACAAATTTGAATTTATTTTGATTTGAGCAAATTTTGAGACAAAAAAAAATTTTTATCATCAGCATACTCGTATGAGGTGCCGGTATGGGGCATTCCATGAATTGTTATTATCATATTTGCTAAGATTCAGTCTTCTCAATTTCGGGTCAGATTATTTCGCATTTAATTCAGTGTAATACTCGTCTTGACCAGCACCTACCTTCCCGATAAGCTTAGCTGTTACACCATTACTTCAAAATTTTACGAATTTCTTTGTTATTTCGTGAGAAAAGTAAAAAAAATATATAACAGGCCAATTAGAAAGCCCCCGGTCTGAAACATTGAAGGCATTACTAAAATTAAATTCACGTAATTTTTAGTTAGCCATAACTCCCAGAAACCGCGTTTACAAATTTGACAACTCTCGGATCATTAGTTTGTGAATTTATAGCATTTTGAGTGAATCAACTTTTGTTATTGTGAAGAAAATGGATAAAAAGGGATTTCGCGTTTTGATAAAATATTGCTTTTTGAGTGAAAAATTACAGTTACAGCAAAAACTTGGCTTGATGGCGAGTTTCTGGACACTGCCCAAGGAAAATCAAGCACCAAGGCTCGTTACGGTAAGTTTAGAAGTGCTGAAATGAGCACCGATGACGGTAAACGCAGTGGGCGTACACTCCAAGAAGTTGTTTACGACGAAAACATTAAAAAAAAGTCCACAAAAAGATATTGAATGGCCATAAATAGCAGGCACTTTTTCATACATCATATCATTCACGAATATTTGGATATGAGAAAGCTCTGTGCTAAGTCAGCTGGGTGCCGCGTGAGCTCACTTTTGACCAAAAACAGCGACGAGTTAATGATTCGAAGTAGTGTTTGGAGATGTTTAACCATAACAAACACGAGTTTTTGCATCGATATGTGACAATGGATGAAACATGGCTCCATCATTTCACTCCGAAGTCCAATCGACAGTCAACCGAGTGGACTGCACACGATGAAACCGCTCCAAAGCGTGGAAAAACACAACAGTGTTGGCTGCCAAGGTTACGGCGTCTGTATTTTGGGATGCGCATGGCGTAATTTTAATTGAATACCTTGGAAAAGAACGCTTCATCAAGAGTCACTATTGCGTAGCATTATTGGAACGTATGAAGGACGAAATCGCCGAAAAACTGCCGCATTTGAAGAAAAAGAAGGTGGTGTTTCACCAAAACCACGCACCGCGCACAAGTCAATGAAATCGATGTCAAAAATATACGAATTGGGCTTCGAATTGCTTACCCATCTATTGTCTGAGCTCCAGGTCTGAACACCAGCGACTATTTCCCGTTCTAAGATCTCAAAAGAATGCTCGCTGGGAAGGAATTTTCGTCGAATAAAAAGGTGATCACCGAAACTGAGGCCTTTTTTGAAGCAAATCGTACTACAAAAATGGTATCGAAAACTTTGAGGGTCGCTATCAATATGTATCAACCTTAGAAGGAACCATGTTGAATGAAAAAAATTAATTTTGCCAAAAAAATACGTTTTACTATGGTAGGCCGAGAGGCTTTTTAAATGGCCTTTCATATACATATGTATATCCGTCCAAGTTTGCAGCTCATAACCATGTACCGTTAAATTATGAAGCCCAAATAGTTTCATAAGCGTTCAAAAACTTGTTCAACACGCAATGATGGGATTACTATGGAAGTTTTTGAGCAAAAAAATGTTCAAATTATTCATGCAAAAAAAAAACTATTTTCACACGCAAATCTGTTGACTCCAACAAATGGCAAAAACGTGAAAAGTGTGAAAGTGTGAATTACACACACACCTAACTGTAATTGTTCCCAAAGTTTCACTTATGAGCATAAATATATGTACAAGTATGTAATTGCACATGCCACGTGCCACGATAACATTTTCACACATAACGACGACAGCCGACACCCGACAGCCTCCAGCTGAGTTACAGCCAAGTGCCACTTGGCGCGCTAACTACAGTTAAACTATTTATTTGTGTTGTTGTTATTGTTGTAATAAAAGTTTGGTGAGCTATGTTAGCAATTACCAACTGTTGGAGTAATTAAAAAGCTTAAAATATTAATTTTTTACTTTTTTTATTTTTTTTATTATTTTTTTCTATACATTCGTTATTAGTAAGGTCGCTAAAGTAGCTTGTTTTGTGTTGTTGTTTTTCATATTATTTGATAAGCTACCTAACGTTCTTTTGCAGATCGGATGCAAAAGAAAATCCTGTGGATGTCGTCGCCTATAAAATAGTTGTCATTAGAGACTATGCACTTGTGTTTCTTCCAATTCCGAAATATCTCTCAAGTTCGTTCTTCAAAATAGCCATTAGTTCTTTCAAGCAAGAACAAGCAATAATACAAAGAACAAAAATGAAGAAGACAAGATGAAAGCACAGATGAAAGCACAAATGTAGCAAACATAAGTACCAGAAGCTTTTATGTGGATCACATTCGTGCTAGAGAGTAGAAAGAGCAAAGCATAGAAGGCTAGGCAAGCAAAAAAAAAAAAAAAAAAAGCTGCACTGAATAGACCAGTCGGTAGTACTGAAGTGGAAAAGTAAGAATAAACTTTTAACAAAATCAATAGCAACAAAGAAAAAAAATCAGGGCGGCTATGCATTTACCTAGCTGAGAGCCACTCGTCGACATACAGATGCCATAGATTGTCAACAACTGCGAACGTCGATAGGATCATTTATTGTTACTATTTTGTCTCCGTCTTCTCAATTGGCATAGGCAACACTTATAGGATTATTATCAACAATAATGTACCATTCGTATCTTTTTTAAGCCGTTCGTCACCATTTGGAGTCACCAAATGAAGCCAGTTCTTTCTCTACCTACTTTCCCACCTGAGATCCTCGTCTTGATCTACATCCGTCAGCGGGTGCTGCATCAAATACTTTCAAAGCTGAAACGTTCTCATCTATGCTGATCACATAACCTTGTCACCGCAGCCGCTGCCTCTTATCAATGGCATCATATATCCCGTATAGCTCATCATTCCATCGCCTATGATATTCGCCGTCACTGGTACAAAAAGTTCCATAAATTTCTTGAAAAAAGCAATCTCTAAAGAACTCCCAGAACCCACTCATTGCTTCCTTCTTTCGCCTTTGGTAAGACTCAGTCGGTTTGCGACTTTGTCCTCTATCTAAATAAAGCAGAGCTAACGTCGCAGTTTTTGAAGCCGCCAACCATTTTATGCTCTTGTAGAAGTTTTTTTCTCTTCTATTTCGCTCTGTAACTCATACTATTTTCTTCAGAATCCCCATATCTGATGGCTTGTTAAGATTCCAAACAGCTCCAGGATGTCCTTCCCATTTCTTACAAAGCTTTTAGTTTTACGGAAATACCAAATGCAGACATAGCGGCATAGAGGAAGCTCACTTCCGCGCTGTTGAAGGCAGCTTAGAAATCTACAAAGAGATGGCTTGTGGCGACCCATTTCTCATGGATATTTTCTGTTTTTCTCTCCAATGCGTATCACGACATTCCTCATTTTACCAGCTCTTCTGCTACCTCGTCGAAAACCAATTGCTTCATTGACGGTTATATGTAGAGAGCTTGAAATGCCATTTAACGGCGACTGAGTCTCTCTTCCATCACAAGCTCAACACCAAATTTTTTGGTCTCTGTAGTAAATTTCACAATAACCTAGCTTCTCTGGTCCTTGACCTGTTCATCGTACTTCTTTGGAGATGGTGGTGCCAGCCTTCAGTCTTACGGAAACATTAAAAAGCTGAGCAGCGGAACCTTCCCAATTAAGAGACCGAATATTTCTCGTGAGAGTGTGATCGTTAAAAAGTTTGTAAGGATCATCATCAAAATGAGTGTCTCTCAGCCGAGTTTTATTTTTGTGATTTTTCATTGGAGCAGATTTTTTATGTGGTGGTTCCCAACCCAACGCACGAGCACAGGACGTTCGCCTTCTCACTTTAGCTCGCGTTTAAATTGATTTTTGTTGGCTACCCAGAGCATGTCTGGTGTAAGACCGTAACTCGTGGGCTGTTGGATCTATATGTGATGCTTCTGATCACTCCCAGGCGAATGATAGTCATAAGCTTTTATCACTTGCGTGGACTTCTTTCTATAAATTGCTCCATTCTCTTATATTTTTGCTTTTTTCTCATTAAATCTGATGCTCACCTGCGTAAACACAAAAAAAAAATATTGAAACAACAGGTGGTAGACGCCATAAAAATAGAAGGCAGCTGGACTTAGACATATTTACTGCTTAAATGGCAAAAGCTCTATGCATAATGAGCCATAAAGAAGACAGGATAATGTTGCTCAGATAGTCGTAGGCTCAAGGCATGACGCACAAACCCACTGCTAAGATAATAAGTTTACAACTACAAACGTCCAAATACGGATTTGTAGGTATATGAAAAAAAATTATATTCCGCATGCGACCACCTAATGGTATGTGGGCAGAAAATATTTATGTGCAATAAATTTTCAAATTACATAAAAGCCAAATAGGCGCAAACACGCATTTGGCACAGCGGGTGTGGCTGACCAAATGTACATATGTACGAGTATGTTACGTATGGTACGAGCATGTTTGGTATTTGATTGGTTGATACGAGTACTCGTACATATGGTTTGGCATGGTGCCAGCTGCCAAAGACGATGTGCTTGGGCCCACTACAAACACGTTGGAGGTACGCATAAAAAGCATATTTATTGATATTATGGATAAAGGTTCCATATGCAAGAGTGTGGGTTGTTGTAAGTGCAAATTGAAAAAGGTGAAAAAGAATATTTTTTTTTGCAAAAAAAATAGGATTAAAAACTTTCGAAAGTTATTAATTAATTTTCATAAAAAATTTAGTATAAACGTTTTATGATTTTATTAAAAAAATAATAATAATAAAACAAAAAAAAAAAAAATAAACAAAAAATAAATTCAAAAAAAAACCAATAAAGTAAAAGAAAGAAAGAATGGAATATGTGGTCCATTAATTGGGGAGGTGCCGCTGCCCAGTTGATTGATGTCCTCTTAATACTAAAGGCTGACAGCACCGTCGTCTAAGAAGTGCGATGGACGTGGCAAAGACGGAAGAGGTTGGGTCCTTGTGAAATCTACTACAGCAGCCATTTTAAGGAGCGCAATTTTCCTTTCCAACTTCTTCACTGCACGACATTTACATCTACAACACCCGCGAAATTCTCTGCCACCCTTTTCGCCAGCTGGACGAAGGAGTACCGGCTTCAATTCAATGTGAAGGTCGATGACGTAAAAACTGCGACCACGAACAACCCAAAGTTACTGGGAGTCACATTTGATAGAATGCACTCCCTCACTCCGCACGTGACTGCAATTGCCACCAAAGTACAGAGCCGCAAAAAAATCTTCAAATCGCTAGCCGGTAGTACCTGGGGGAAAGACAAAGAAACGCTGCTGGCAACGTACAAGGCAAATGGACGGCCGGTCGTAAACTATACTGTGCCGGTTTGAATGCCGGGGATTAGGGAGACGCAGTTGAAGAAGCTCCAGTATTGTCAGAACATCGCCCTTCTGACCGTGACAGAAAACCTCCTGATGGCTCCGACATCTATGCTCCCAGTTAAGGAGAATAATATTATGCTGTGTACTCCCTTCCTGATGTGTCTAGGTGCTACCGCAGGGATCAACCCAACAGACACTTATTGGAAGCTGAACCACCACCTAGACACATCAGGAAGGGAGTAATTGACTACCGGTATGCCGTACAGCAATACAGACAAGACCTGCTGGGCAGGACGGCGTACAGGCAAGCCATAAACACCATTCACCGAGAGTCCGTTAACACCTTCATGGACTCTCTTCCCATGAATGGTGTTCTCGGAGTCCAATCACCACCCATAGTCTGCTACAAGAGATCGAGTTGCCTCGGAAGACCCGCGAAACCATGGCACAATTAAGATCTGAATACTGTTGTTGTTGTTGTTATAGCGGCGATCTGAATACTGCAGCAGGCTTAACTGCTACCTATCCAGACTCGACCCTGACATGTCCCGCATGCAACGAATCCTCGCACGACACTAACCACCTCTTTGCAAGTCCACTTAACACGACTCATCTAACACCCCTCTTCCCTGGACCCAGGAAGGGCCTCCCGTTAGATGACCTCGATGACGTGGTTGGCGCAACCGCTACAACAACAACAACAACAGGAGCGCAATTTTGATATTGGTGTTGGTTTTGTGGTGGAAGAGATAGTCGATTCTTTCAAACCGGAAGATGAAGGTTTAGTCACAATCCGTATCAAAGTGAAGTTATTCAACAAATCGCTGACTTTCGTCCACTCTACGGCGAAAGAGAAGGACGCTGTGATCAAGGATGCTTTTATGAGCGCTGACTCTGACACGATTTCAAAATTAAGCTAGGCGATTTCAACGCCTCGATAGGCAAGGAAGGTATTTTAAGCGGAAAAGTCAGAAAATTTAGCCAAATGACGAAATATCCAAAAATGGGCTGAGGCTGATTGAATTCTCCGGATCCGAATATATGGTTGTCAGCAGTACTAGATTCCAGACATGAAAATTCCTCAAGGCTGTCTCCGTGTCGAAAAACACGCAACCAAATCGATCATGTTGTGATTGACGGAATACATGTATCCAATATTTTAGATGTGAGTACGTTCCGAGGACCTAAAATCGACTTGGAACACTATCTTGCTGCAGCGAGGATACGCATGCACCTCTGTGCTGAAAAGAACGACAGTCAACAAACAGAAACAACGTCGGACATCGAAAAGCTGAAATTACAGCGGGATAGCGAGCAAGTTTTCCACTCGACTTGCTCACCTGCTCCCTAAGAGCACTTATCGGCAACTCTAACATACATAACGGAGCTATGGAACGGAATATAAAACTCCCTACGAACTGTCTCTACGGAATCAATTGGTTTTCAATTGTATCAAAAAAAAGTGGTACGATGAGGAATGCCGAATTGCAGTAGAGAGCATACGGACGGCCTGCCTAACAAGGTACCCAAGGAGGTAATATGGTTACAGATGTTCCGAGCATACATAGTATATGGAGGGAGCACTTATCAAATCTGCTGAATGGCAGTGAAGTGAAACATCCGGAGTTGGCGAATCTAAAACCCAAATCGATGACTATTGTATAAACGTTCCATCACCCGAAATGATGAAGTACAAATAACCAGCTTAAAAAATAACAAATCCGTGGAAGCCGACGGTTTACCGGCAGAGCTATTGAAATACGATGCCACTGGCCATAACAAACACACCGTAAGTTCTGGAGATGTGAATGGTAATATTAGTGAACGAGGGCAAGACGAAATATCTTATGTCATCAAAAAAACAGTCATCGCGTTCGCGACTCGGCTCAACGTCAGTGTTGACAGTCATAACTTCGAAGTCGTAGAAAGTTTCGTCTACTCAGGAACCAGCATTAACAACAGCAACAATTTCAACCCCTGCGGGTTAGGAGTTCAAGAATTTACGCGCGGTAAGACATGTTTGTCGTAAGAGGCGACTAATATCCAATATTTCCCGGAACGCCAATCGGGTCTTTATACCGGAACAACCCGGATTTTAGTCCAGCCAAAGACTGTCACTCCCGCAATATTCCCCGAAGCACGATTTGGTGAATTTTCTGCGATTAGAACAACAACAACAATAATTTCAGTTTTAAACCCCAACGTAGAATTACTCTTGGCAACAGGTGCTGCTTTAAACTGAGTAGGTAATTGAAAAGTAAAGTCGTCTCTCGACCAACCACAACTAAACTCAACAAATCTATCTACATTTCCGTACTGATATATGGTGTAAATACCTCAACAATGTCGGGTTTTCGAGAAAAGAGTTGTGCTACGCTGGCTAGCTCATGGAAAGTATTCGATGAACTACCCGCTCGTGAAAACAGAGGGCGTTGGAAGGATCGGGTGGAGAGCGACCTGATTTCACTTGGAATTTTCAACCGGCGTCAAACTGCGAAGAGAAGGAAAGAGTGGCGCGTTATGGTTGATTCGACTGTAATCGCTTAAGCGGTGCCTACGCCAAAAAAGAAGAGGAAGTTGGAAACTAAAAAAAATCCTTAAAAATACGGTGCAGCTCAAATCTATACCAAATTTAATACCGATTACACAACATTTTTTTTTTTTTATTATAAACACTATCATAGACAATTTTTTATTGAGTCTGTAAACCATTTTACAATCTTAGTACAGTAAGGGGAAAAAGTAGATACTTTTATGTGAACATAAAAATTATTAAGCCATAAAACTGTTAACTTTATTGATCAGATCATCCAAAAAGTGCATTTTTACAACACGCATATGGTGTAGTACCGATGACGTTGTTGGTGGTATGAACTAGGTGCTTTAATTTATTGCCTAGATCACTCAAGGAAAAGTATATATTAAAGCGACAATATAAATGTGATCTAAGGATTTTTTAAAAGGAGGAAATAGAAGTATAAAAGGTAGAAAAGAAATCAAGCATAAGCCTCAATACTGCTTTTCTTCATTGAATATTTCATATTATATTTAACACAATGTATGTATGCAACATGTTGCCGCACTAAATACTCAACAAATTTTACTATGTCATAAACCTACTTTAAAATCCTGGAAAATTTTACTTCAGCAAATGACACACAATGTTGCTAGTACTCACTTGGGCCACACCGACTTGGAAAGAACTATGAAATTACTTAGTTATGGGAATTTGCACACACGCACAGCTGATATTTTTGCACTAGGGGTATTCACACTGCCACAAAAAATCAACCATCAAGGATTGGTATGCTAAATTTAGACGTGGTGAAGTGAGCACCGAAGACGGCGAACGCAGTGAACGCCCAAAAGAGGCTACCGATGAAAACATCAAAAAAAAATCCACAAAATGATTTTGAATGACAGTAAAATGAAATCGAATGAAATAGCCGACACTCTAAAGATAGAAATTGAACCTATACAACATATCATTCACGAACATTTGGGTATGAGAAAGCTCTGTGTAAAGTGGGTGCCGCACGAGCTCACTTTTGACCAACAACAGCGACGAGTTGATAATTCGGAGCAGTGTTTGGAGATGTTCAAGCGTAATAAACACGAGTTTTTGCATCCATATGTGGCAATGAATGAAACATGGCTCCATCATTCCACACCGAAATCCAATCAACAGTCATCCCAGTGGTCTACACACAATGAGCCCGTTCCAAAGCGTAGAAAAACGCAACAGTCGGCTGGCAAGGTTATGACGTCTGTATTTTGGGATGCGCATGGAATAATTTTCATTGACTACCTCGAAAAAGGAAGGGCCATCAACAGCGACTATTACATAGCGTTATTAGACCGTTTGAAGGACGTAATCGACGAAAATCAGCCGCATTCGAAGAAAAGGAAGGGTTGTTTTACCAAGTCAATGACCCTGTCACAAGTCAGAGAAATCGTTTTCAAAAAGCCATGTATTGGGCTTTGATTATTTATTCTCCAGATCTGTCCCGTAGCGGCTATTTCCTGTTCTCAGATCTCAAGAGAATGTTCGCTGGGAAAATTTTTTCGTCGGATGAGCAGGTGATCGCTGAAACTGAAGTCTATTTGGAAGCAAAGGACAAATCGTACTACAAAAATAGTATCGAAAAGTTGGAGGGTCGCTATGATCAGTATATCATCCTGGAAGGGAACTATGTTGAATAAAAAAAATTAAGTTTGCCAAAAAAAAATGTGTTTTACTATGGGAGGCCGGGGACTTTTGAACATGCCTCAAAAAGTGTGTCTCTCGCTCTTATATACCCACCGATTGTGCACAAACAATTGGATTATCGATATCGAACATTCTATTTACGCGCTCTAGAATAAGATACAGTTATCGGTCCCTCCCTTTCGCCTGCAGTCGTACTAGACATTTTCGCTGAAGTATTATAAAGTAATAATTTTTTAGCAAGCCTGTGAAAGAGTATTAAGAAATCTAAAACTAACTGGTTGTCACCATAGTGGATAGCGACGAAAATGAGGTAGAACTTATAGCTTTAAGCCGTTTTTCTAATGCTATTTTTATTCATATCAGAACTGCACTAGGAGGGGTTAACATTCCTTTTTGAGGAGAGAGCGCAATTACAAAATATTTTCAATTTTTTAATGATAGTCTGGCCAGTAATCGAAACTGTGACCGCATAGTAACAGGCATAAGACTATTTCGGTCGCGTAAAGAAACTCCGGAATATTTGTGCTACTTAGCACTCATGCAACTCGGCATGAATAACCGTACCGAGTTCTTGTTCATATTTGCTAAAGTGTAAGTTTTAATATCTTCCTGCTATATTTTATGTCTTACGTGCTTGCTGGCGCACGCTTCTCTAAGTCACGTTAGCAAATCATTGGACTTTGTAAGCATGTTACGTAAAGGGTGATCCTAGTAGAGGTACTTTTTTCAATACCCCTTTTTCGACAGATCATGTCAAAGCTGTCCTGTTATTTTTGTTCAATATTGTTTGGCATTTCATCGTGGAAAGACTTGCGTCTGAACAACGTTTACAAATCATTCAAATTTATTACGAAAATTCACATTCTGTAAAGAATGTGTTTCGCGCGCTTCGCTCAACTTATGTTCAACATAAACGGCCTACTGAGCGTACTATTCGCAACACCATCACCCATCACACATCTTGAGACCCAGCATTCATTATTGTATATATATATATATATATATATATTCAACCGAATAGACCACGTCCAGCACGCAGTGAAGAAAATATAGCGGCCGTAGCTGAGAGTGTACACGAAGACCGTGGAGAGTCGGTTCGACGCCGTTCGTAATAACTTGGACTGACTTATGGAACGACTTGTCGCATTTTACGTCGAGATCTTAAATTGAAATCGTACAAAATACAGCTTGTGCAACACCCGTGTCATTCACCAATTACCAGTCCAAATGCTCGAACGGATCATCGAAAATTGTACTCAACGGCCATCTGAGACGTAGCCGCGGCCAACATTTGTAAGAGAAAATCTTCAAAAAATAAATGCTAAAGAATGTTCTTTCGAATGATAATAAACATTCCCCAATTTAATTTGAATTTTCTGTGTTTTTTTCTTAAAAAAAAAGGGAATGTCGAAATGGATCACCCTTTACTTTCTTGCTTTCTTTTCAGTGAAATCTTTTACTAAGCATATTTACTATCAACGAACTTCCATTAAACAACTATCATTTTTTTCCTAGAGCTTCCCTCCTCTTCTAAACACATTTTTCCTCGTCAGGAATCCACCAGCAAAATAGCTTAGCTTACCCCCTACACCCTAAAACATACAAAGTATAGCGAGTAATACAAAGTGTTTGCATTAGATTGCTTATTGAAGTGTTTTAATAATGAAATTCAAGTATTTGTGCAAATATTTGCACATCATAAACTCATTAAAGGCTTAAAGGCGCTCTATTCATTCGGCCAATCACTTCGTCAAGTTGTTTATTTTGATTTTGCAAATTTCGAGTGACGAGTAGCGTGGTAAGCTCAAGTGGCAATTTAGCGAGTGGAGTAGAGTAGCTTATGACAATATTTACTCACTGAAAGAGAGAGAGGTGGATGCTCTCTCCTCATGCTGTTAACGAGTTTGGCAGTTTCCTGACATAAATCAATAAATGAACACATTTGAGACTGCGATTTCTATAAATTTACTATATTTTCATTATTTTAATTTAGTATTATACTTAAATTCTAAAATAACTCCTTTATAACAAGAATCAACGCTTCCTTGAACATAGAGCGAGTTTTCAATTACATACTGCCAGATACCACGAAATCAGCTCAGGAGTGAATACTCCGAGGGCGACTACGAACTCAATTTGGCCTGGTCTGCCAGTGGCTACGTTGATTAGGAAGCACTCTAAGTCTCTCATCATTCTCGTCCTGCTATGCATAAGTATGTATGATGCAGAGACTTGGAAAATATACAGCATTAGACATCCAACAAATGGAGGGACCTACAGTTTATTCTAAGCCGCCCCCGCAGGACCGATGGATTTTTATAAAGAGCTTTTATTTCATGTCAGAAATACACTCAGATGGTTTGATAATCCCTGCCGAGGGTCGACCGCAATCAGAAAAGTTCATTTTCTATAATTTTGGATGTTGCTCAAACCTGGGCTTGAACCGAGGCCTTCCTAACCGTAGCACGCACTACTAACCACTCGGCTATTGCGGCCGCGACATTGACGTAATTCAGCGCATAAAGAGAAATCGGTTACGCTCGCTAGATCATGTCGTCCAAATGGATGAAAGTGCTTCAGATTTTCGTAAGTATTCTATACAGTACCCGCTTGAGGGAGCAATGGAAGAGAAAGAACTACACTGTGGTGGAAGGATCAATTGGAGAACGATCTGGATTCACATGGTATTTTCAATTAGTGACGAAAACCGAAGAGAAGAAACGACTAAGCGGTTCATAGCCCATAAAGAAGAAGACGAAGGCAGGAAATATTTTATGATGTATTTTCCCTACAGGAAAAATAAGATTACGGCAGTTAGTTCATCGCTCTTAAGTGGTATTTGGGAACCAAAGTAAACTTTTTAGACGTGATTATCTATAGAAACCTGTATTGTAGAGTAAAGAAACTGGCACAAGCTACAAGCAAGTTCTTACAGATAAAACATTCAAACTGTTACTTAAGGATCTCATGTACGTGCCGTACAAAGCTCATTCTAACACAAATTGAAGCAAACTTGGACAAATTGAAACCCGAAGAGGTCGTATGACCTGTTCTCATAGAGAAAGGAGAGCATTTCAAAGATATCCAAGGAAGCTAAAATGAATACCAATATTATGAGAAAAACAGCCTAGCTGATGCCGTCATATCTATATACCTTTCCATCAGTCGCACAGTCGAAGTCATCTTAAATTGTACTAGTGAACTGCTAAGGGAAACAATGTCCCGAATAATGTCAAAATTCATTTTCAAGCACAAATTTTCACATCAAAGTTCAATCAATAACGTTGACCTATTTTTTCCAACATAACTGAAACTCAATACAATTTTTGAGCCTCAGCGACAAATGCAATTCTCACATTTGTAATAGAATTGCTTTTGGGTAATTTAACAACCAGGAAAAGCTCAATCATCAATTTTATTTGGCCAATGCTGAAATGAAGTACTTAAAGTGAGTAAAAAATATTATCTGTTGACCTTTGGCGTTGTGCTTCAACAATTCAACGCCTACTCAATAATGATGTGCCCATCGTTCGTTCCCTCGGCGTGCTGTGGGATAATTCAGCCTACTTTGCCCAATCTCAATTGCTGAGTGTAAATCTTTCATTTCAGTCATAATGTTGCCCTCGAAACTCACCTTTTCCTGGCTTTCTCGTGCAGTTAACTACAAAGCCCGCTCAGTTTTGGGCAACACACGAATACTTTTTTGCTATGAAAGTAGGTAAAATGTGTACTTTGAGTACAGAAATACACAGATCTGCACAAAAATATTTAATATACATATTTCGGAAAATTTTTGTTGCTTATTACTCACCTTGATAGCCAGAATTCGTTAGTTGTGGCCATTCAGCGAACACTCTCTGGCTTTATTTTCACTTTGAGAATTTTTTTAATTTTTTTTTATACTTTCTTCTCTTTTGCAACTCTTCTCTCATTTTATTTCTTTCATTTTTTATCGCAGCTTCTAGCTTTTCTTGGAAATTTCTTATTTTTTTCTTTTTAATTCTTTTATTTTTCCACCAAATTCACGGCTACCATATATTTTTTTCTTCTTCTTTGCAGGAAATGAAAACGTGAGCCTCGCTTTTTATCACCCGCGCAAGATCGATGGACGTAGTAGTCATTCAGCTAGCCGAGCAGCTGAAATTTTTCTCACAATTTACGTTGCAGTATCATGAGCGCGTTGTCCGAATATACGCAAGCGCTGAAGAGTCAGCTGTTTAAGTTGTCTGCGATGTATTATTGTTTTTGTGTGCAATGAGTACCGTTTTTGCGAATAAAGTTTCTTTTCATGCTTTAATTTTCTTGATATTCAGATTTTGTGTTGCTTTTGTTATTCCCCAATTTTTTTTTTGTCTACCTCGTGACCTGTCAGTGCCTTACTTCCAGTGAAGTACCACTTCTAACCGCTTACCAAACACCTCGTCGCCTCACTTCTTATCAGGATTGTCGTCGAACTTAACCCTAGTCTGACGGAATATATCTGCTGCGTGTGCTATAGACGACTCCACAATTTTTGGATTTCGATTAGAAACAATCAGTGCAATGCTTGGAGCCATCTTAAGACCTACCCCGGGCTTCAGATCCACAGAGAGTTAACCACGTGGTACGTGACCCCAAGTTGCTAGCGCCCAACTACGCTCGAAGCCTCTACAACTGTGCTTTCAGCACCTTTATCCATTTTGCCTAACCATCAACAGACGCCTACGGCCCAATGGAGCTTTCTGTAGCTCCCTGTAGCTTGACTTCCTTTCATATATACTTACTACAGCCCACATCCAGCTCCAACTTCCGCGTGTGGCCATTGAACGTCAGTGTAAACTACCAAACACCAGCGCGGCTCTTGATTTCTCCAGAGAGGAGGTTCAGATGTTATCGAAAAGGCATAATTCTTCAAATCCATCATCTCAGACGGCATAAGCAAGCTGATATCTCTCAAAAACTCTGCAACAAACTCCTTAATTCAGGGGGCTAGAGATGCAGATGAAGAAGTTACAAGTATGTCAGAATAAAGCCTTAAGCACCATAATGGAAAACCTTCTGATGCCAGTTAAACCCTAGGGTACACAGTGAAGCATCTAAGCTCCCAGCTAGCGAACATAATGTCATGTTATGTAAGTAACATCTGCCAGGATGCTAAAGTGACGACCATCCTTGTAGACATCTACTGGAAGCCGAACCAGCACCTAGGCTCATCAGAATGACAGTACTCCGTTTGGCAAAAAACAGAACCGCTCAACAGTACAAGTTACCAACACGCCTTAAACTCCATTCCCGGAGAGTACGTGAACATCTTTATAAACTTTCTTCCAGTGAATGCTGTGCTCTGAACCTAACCATCACACGTAGAAGACGATGAGCTCGAGTTTGCTCGCAAAACCCGAGTAATATTTACGCAATTAAGGTATGTAAACTGCAGCGAACTCAACTCCTGTCTATCTAGACTTGACCTCGACATTCTTAATGTCTTCACTGCTTGCAATGAGCTCCCACACGACACTAACCACCTCTTTGCATCACTCACTCATTTAACACTGCTCTTCCTATGGTCCGAAGACGTCGAAGCCGTTCGTTCGTTGGAACTCCCTTTAGATGGCCTCGACATAGACTAACTTTGCCTGCTCTTAGAAGGGGTCGAGAAAGCCATTACAAAAACAATAACAACAGCGGCTACGCTGGTATGTGTCCAAATGGAAGAGATCACCTCATCTTTGAAAGTATTCGTTGCAGTACCCGCTGGTGGAAACGGAGGAAGTGGAAGACATGCACTCCGTTGCTAGGATCAGATGTAGAACGACCTCGTTTCACTTGAGATTACCAATTGGTGCCAGGCAACCAAAAAACAGAAATGACTGGTGTACTATCGATGACTCGACTATACCCCCGTAGGCGGTGCTTAGGCCAATGAAGAGGCGGAAGAGGCAGTCGTTCGGAGACGGCTTAGTAAGGACTGTAAGTCCTTCCATTCGCTGGAAAGGCATAGAGTAGCAGAACATAAATTGTAGAAGGGCAAGTTCAGCCGGAAATGGTTTCAGCGGTCACAAAAAGCCATCAAAATGATTTTAATAATTTTTAGCACTGAGGTGGAGCCCGGACCAGCAACATGTTAAAATATTGGAGTTTCTAAGCATTAAAAAATATCAGAAAAACTACCACATATCGCAGCCCACCATAGAAGTTGACAAAACTTCAGTTTAATACCTTTTTCCATTTAAAGTAAATGCCTTTTTTGGTTTGAAGAAATATGTAAAATAGTATTTAGAAGATTGCCAACCAAAACAAGTCAAGGAAAATAAGCTAAAGCAATTGACTCGCAACTTTTGCCTGGAGCTCTTGATTTCTACTTTTACTAATACTTATTTCTCTAATACTTTTCTAATACTCTTTACTACTAAATTGTTTCTTCTCTTTGCTTTCTTCTCATATACTCTACCACCACACAATTGTTTTCTAGTTTGTGGTTAATTTTTGGCATTACTTCGAACGTAAGCATGTCCAGCACATCCTTTCTAATGTGGAGTCCATCCTGTGCTAACAGTGGTTGTAAGTCACAGACAGTTGTCTTCCTTATTGGTTTCTTCTTTTTTTTTGTTGAAACAGAAAAAGCTGCTTTTCAACTTTGTCATACCTACCCAGCAGTGAAAAGTCAAAGTAGTATACAAAATGCTCAGTTAATACAAGCATTTCCACCGCCATATCATCGGCATGTTATGTGAATAAATTAACTAGTTGCTAACCAGTATGAAGCTAATGCAAAGTGGGCTCATTAAAATTTCCAGTGACTAAAACTGAAGAATGATGGAAGGTGAAGTAGTTGGTGAAAATATACCAACTACCAACAGTCTAGTTAACAACTAGTAACATTGTAGCTCAACCCTAACTGCAAAAGATCCTTACACAAATTCAAACCTTATGCTGCAATTTATGAGTTTTTTATTTTTAGCTACTTCCATGTATAGCAAAGTCTTGCCTCAAACGATTGTTGTTCGCCATGCAAAGGTTGTTGTTGTTGTTGTTTTGCCATTTACTTCATTGCCATTTATTTTTATTTCTTTTGAATTCTACTTTCGTTTCTTCAACAATCGACCCTCTGGGGCACATTATGTATGCATAAGTACTAAATATATGAAGAAAAACGTGCACAACAACAACAAAGATTGTATATAAAATACCACTGGCATTTTGAGGAGGACTACTTAGCAGAAGCAGAGCATATGCGAAGGATTCACTGAGACTTGAAGACGGCAACAGCACTAAATGTCAAATGAAGGCCGTGTGCTGGGCTGGCGTAGAAAGATTTTGCTGTTCGTAATACCTTAAGTCCTCAAAAATGCATACGAAGTATTTGCTATGGTCCAAAAGATGGCAGTTTCAAACTTTTTAATCATTTGCTTCGATTAGAGCCAAAAGGTTTTTGCTGCGAGACTCAAAAGACGGAGATTTCCAGTTATTGGTGTGCGTCTCTATATGTTTCCAGCAGAGTTTTTATAAGGAGCCTTTTCTTTCATACCAGAAATAGAAGGGGTTGACATTCCCAGCCGATGGGGACCAAAATTAAAAAAAAAAATTGTGTGTTGGTCTGACCAGGATTTGAACATATGAACCTCTACAGTATAGTACGTAATACTAACCACTCCACTACTATAGCCTCAAATCCTCCCCCAATTTCCTAAACTCTCTTTTAGCTTCCAAAAGTCGCGACGAAGTTTTGTTTGTAATTTGGTCAGTACTTTTTAAGATTTTGTCGAGCTCACGAATTGATAATGTGTTTGTTGATTTGCCGCCAGATTGCTCTCTCTCAACAATAATTCCTTCAAAAGAGGATTGGAGCGAACAGTATTGGTGGAAGAAAGTCGTACCAAACATATCTATAGATGAATTGAAACTTGAGATAATGGTTAACAGTAGAGTATTCTTTGAAGAACTCTTCATGGCCCAAGATTTTTAAGGGTTAACCCACTGCTTCGATCCGTAGTCTCTGAACTATAGAGTCACATTTACTTGGATCGTACTACCCTGGGTATGAATTCACTCATTGTGTCCTAAAAATTGTTAAAGAATAATTATATTCTCTCTCGATGGCGTCTAGTTACTTGTAGATAATATAAAAATGGATGCATATGCCCGAAGTGGCATCACCTTCTCACTATGGTTGGACAAGGTACATATAAGTCGGTGCTCCTGTGTCATGCGGTCTCTTCTGAAAATTTGAATCTTTCTCCAGCTCAGAAGATAATAAGCTAGAACTTCTACAAGATTTGTTGAAATATTCTTCTGACTTAAGGTGGATCATGTAACAATGGGGAGGCTTCTGGCGTAACCCATAGACAAGATGAGCGCTTCGACTAGAAATTATCTGATTGGTACATAAGAGTAAGGGTTGCGTACTTGCCGAGCTTCCATTTTGGTGGCTAATATTAAATATTTTTTTATAAAGAGTTGTCTGTCGTTAAAAATTAATTTTTTGTGACATCGTAATGAACATAACGGGTGATTATTTTTAAAGAAAAAAACACAGAAAATTCAAACTTAATGGGGAATGTTATTATCATCCGAAAGAATAATTATTTTTTGAAGATTATCTCTTTCACGCGGCTTGTCGCGGCCACGTCTCAGATGGTTCATTCGTTGTGTCCAATTTTCGATGACACGTTCGAGCATTTCGACTGGTAACTGGCGAATGACACGCTTTATGTTCTCCTCCTAGGCCTGAGTCGAAGCGGGATTGTCCGCATAGACTTTAGACTTAATATATCCCCACAGGAAAATGTCTAACGGTATGATAAAAACGTGAAATTATCTGCTCACCGAAGTGTTCTTCCAATAAATCCCTTGATTGATGCGATGTGTGGGAAGTGGCGCCGTCTTTTTGAAACCAAATGTAGCGGAGATCACGAGCTTTAATTTCAGCCATCAAATATTCGGTTATCATGGCGCGATAACGGTCGCCATTGACTGTTATGTTCTCAACGTCATCATTTTTGAAGAAATACCGGCCCACAAACCACACCACACCGTTGTTTTTTCTTGATGAAATGCAACTTTTGAATCTCTTCATGTTGCTCTTTGTCCCAAATGAGGCAATTTTGCTTGAACAAAATTTGACTCGAATACGTCGGATCTTCTTGGAACTTTTCAAGAGCCCATACAGCGAAGCGATGTCGCTTGGGAGGGTCGAGCGGCTTCAGTTCTTGCACAAGCTGTATTTTGTACGCTTTCAATTTAAGATCTCGACGTAAGATACGCCAAGTCGTTCCATACGTCAGTCTGAGTTGCTGCGAATGACGCCGAATCGACTCTCCACGGTCTTCTTGTACTCTCTCAGCCACGGCTGTTTTCTTCACTTCGTGCTGGACGTGGTCTATTCGGTCGTATATTATGCAATAATGAATGCTGGATCTCAAGACGGGTGATGGTCTTGCGAATAGTACGCTCAGTAGGGCCATTATGTAGGTGATAAGTTGAACGAAGAGTGCGAAACACATTCTTTACAGAACGTGAATTTTCATAATAAAGTTGAATGATTTGTAAACGTTGTTCAGGCGGAAGTCTTTCCACGATGAAATACCAAACAAGACTGAACAAAAATAGCATGACAGCTTGACACGACACACGTGTGATCTATTAAAATAGGCTATTGAAAAAATTACATCTACTTGAATCACCCTTTGGCACTGAAAAATATTGTGATAATTTCTTTTCGGTGCTGTGCTCCCCATAAATAGCTCATTAAAGTATCCACAAACTTATTTCCCTTCATTCTCTCAATATTATTGTTTTTCTCAACTCCAACTACCATAATAAAGACATCCAAGTGGTTAATTTAATTTTAATTTTCCACACAATTACAACGCCAACAACATAACCCTCATCATATCTGTCATCGCAGAAAAACATAAAAATTATCATCATCCTGTCATGCTGTCCTGTGGAAAAGCTTTCAACTTCATTTAACACAAAAAGCGCATTGCAGTGCAGTGGTTAGAGAAATACTGAGAAAAACAAGTAAAACAAAATATGAAAAATTTATCTCCTGGCCATAAAACCACATTTAAAGCTTACAAAAAAAAGGAAAGCAACAAACAATTGCAACCGCATGCCTGAAAAGGCGGCTGTGACGTCAGTCGGTGCGCGACAACACACCACTCGACATCATATCAATTATTTCAATAACTGTAATTTCCTTTAGCGCACACTTGATAGCTCAGAGCAGATGCTGAGAGAAAAATGGCCGTAAGTATGAACAAATGTGCAGTAGAAAAGCGGAGTAGGAGAGCAGGAACAGGAGCAGGGACAGGAGCAGGATTGCGAGAACAGTGTGATGGCTGCCAAGTGTGCGCTTTTTCGCCTCAATTGGCAATATGGCATGCAGCCATGCAATCGACTGCAGCTGGCCATGCCACCAACCATCGTCAATAACCCACCAACACTGAGCGCATCCTGGGACACTTCAACCCGACAGACAGTCACAGTAATTTTCTTGCTGTTTGGTTTATTGTGTGCGTAGCTGGCAATTTTTTTACTCTGAGTACTTCACTCTTCCGCTTCTGCCTTAAGAAAAGAGAGATAGCAGAATTGTGGTGGTTTCCCTGACTCAAAAAGAGTGCACCGGGAGACGAAGTACAGTTGAAATTGCATAATTTCCAGCGGAAACGGAAATAAGTTAGTAGCATTTGTAAGTAATGTACAACATCTTGAAAAGAATTTCAGAAAATCGTTGTTGGTATGTGTAAATATTTCTAAAAATAAACAGAAAGGCCTCGAAAAAGCGTCCTGCCTGCCAACTGCCTGGCAATAAAAACGGTCCCGCTGGGCAAGCATTTATCACTTCGATTTTTATGGTGCTTAAGTTGTCTTATTATTACGAAATTTATTGCTGTCTACTTGTGCGATTTTTCCTACAGTCGAACTATTCACTTATCAACATCTGTACTACTGAGAGCCAGAAGCTTTTCTCTCTTTTTTGGATATTTATTAAATTAGTTCTCTGTAAAGACACGTTAGATAGCTCTTCCAGGAAGGATCACAAATTCACAAAGGCGCCAACTAACTGTTCGCAGAACGGTCTGTAAATAAAAGCTCTCATATTCTACAATTTATCTGGGTTTATACTTTAGTTGATTAGTTGAAAGGGGAGATTGAGGTTCTAACCGTAGGCCTGCGTGTCCGAACTATGCTTTAAGGAGCAGTTCGCATGGCTTTAAAAACTGTCTTGTATTCTTCCACGAGCACAGAAAACCTCTGTTTAAAATGTTGATCTTTCACGGTTGGAGGAGTGGAGGATGTCTAGGGCTTTTATTCGGCTCTGCCTTATGCCAAAAAGGACTTCGATGCATACCTGAGGTATTTAGGAATTCTTGACTGGCCGAATGTTCGGCGAGGTGACTTATTACTGTACTGTTTATCCTCTTGAATTTAGACTAACCAAAAAAGGTTATTCTGAAGGAAAGTGAGTGGCAAAAAATATTTTTTCTTTCCTTGAATTATCCGGCTCTCGGCACGTTTTTCTCCTCCTTGTTTTTATTCTTCCCCTTCTTTTCTTTTTGCATACATACATAAACGACCTAAAGTCCTGTGTTCACACTGACACCCAATTAACTTGTTAAAGGCAATTAAATGACGTTTTCTTCTTCTGACAAAGTTGTACCTATGAAAACTCAAAGTGGTAAGTAATTGGCAATTAATAAAAGAATTAATAAATGATTCATGCAACCCTGTCTAGTATGTTTAATGCGAAGAGCAAAACCAAAATGCCAGAAAAAATAATTAAAAGAATAAATTAAAAAAAAAAACATGGACATAAAAATTGTCTATAAATGTAACTAAAATTTTAATTTATTTATAATTTATTATTAAAATATTAACAACCGAAGGTAT
This sequence comes from Neoceratitis asiatica, assembly GCA_030068015.2. NCBI lineage: Eukaryota > Metazoa > Arthropoda > Insecta > Diptera > Tephritidae > Neoceratitis > Neoceratitis asiatica. The sequence goes on from CM061526.1 coordinate 16,663,565, forward strand.
GCTCCAGAAATGGAAGAAAAACTATTATTTGACCGGTAAAATGCTAATGTTGGACAGAGAATGTGGCAGAATAAGAAAACTGTCAGAGTTTGGAATATTATTATGCTGTTTTCTTTCTTAATAAGTCAGTCTGGAATTTAAAACTTAACAGGTCAATTGAAAAATCCCCGCTCTACCTCAAAGAAAACACATTCTTTTGGCAAAATTCATTTTTTTTTATTCAACATAGTTCTCTTCAATGGGGATACACTGAGTATAGCGACCATACGATACCATTTTTGTAGTACAATTTGTTCTTTGCTTCCAAATAACTTCAGTTCCGGCGATCACCTCTTAATTTGAGCACTCTTTTGAGATCTGAGAACAGGAAAGAGTCGCTGGAGGCCAGATCTGGAGAGCACGTTGGAGCCATTCGAAGCCCAACTCATGGATTTTTACCATCGATTTCACTGACAACCATGTCTATAAAAATAACTGAGGGTTTTGATTCAATTATATAAGTCTTTCTAAAAATTCAAGTAGCTTAATTTAGTTATTATTTCAATAACAAAAAATATTTAAAAAATTCGATTAATATATAAAAAATATATAATAAATAGCTCATAATGATTTAAATTTTTTTTAATTAATTCAAGTTTTCAGAAGCTTTCAAATCTCTTTAATGGTCTGACATATTTAATTTATTATATGAACTCCACAAATAAAAAAGAAAATACTATTAATTAATATTTTAATTATGCGCTGCTGACAAATTGCTGTGACAAGTTGATGAGCATAGACAGACGTTTTCTAAATAAAAAAAATATATATTAATATTGAGACTAATTTATGGCCAGAGGTCAACACTTGACACCGAGTCATCTTTTTTTTTTACAACACTTGAGAATTTATGTTATTTAATTTGATTTGCTTGGCTGAGTTGTGGTGGCGTTTATACAAGTATATCTGTGCACATGTATTTAGCTGACAAACGAGAATTTATTAGGAACGCTGAAACTAACCACATTTATGTTTTTACGCTAAATTAGTATTCTGCTATTTATCTAATTATATTTTATTTACTTTTGAAATTTTTATTTTTATTTTTTATTTTTATTTTTTGGTTTTATTTTATTATATATTATTATTTATTTATATATTATCATTTTATATTTATTTATTATGTATTAATATTTTATTTTATTTTTATGTTCTTAATATTTTAAATTTTAAATATTTTAAAATTAAAAAAAAATTTATAATTACTTTATTTTTATTTTATTTTTATTTTTTTAAGCAAGTTTTTTTTATTATATGTTTTTTTTAATTTGTTTTTTTTTTATTTAATCTAGTTCAACTTAATTTTAGTTTTTATAAATTATTATTTTTCAGTATAATTAAATTTTTATTTTTTTCATTAACTTAATTAAAAAACTATACTAAATAAATAAAAGAATAAATAAATAAAAAATTTAAATTAAAGAAAACAAAAATATAATAAAAAAATAAAGTAAAGTAAAAATAAAACTTTTAATTTTTTTTATTTTTTTTTTTATATGTTATTTTATTTTTTAATCCAGTTCTATTAAATTTTATTTTTTAAATATTATTGTTTTTTTAATTTAAAAATTTTTTATTTTTACTTTACTTTATTTTTTTATTATATTTTTGTTTTCTTTAATTTAAATTTTTTATTTATTTATTCTTTTATTTATTTAGTATAGTTTTTTAATATTATTTTATAATATATTAATAGCTTACGAACTCCATTTAATTTTTTGTTATTTTTTTCAATTGTGTTTATTTTATTTTACTTTTATCTAGTCTCTTTTATCATATTTTACTTCAGTTTTATCCTAATTTATTTAAATTTAATTTTTATTTTTTTTTCTTTTTAATCAATTTTATTTGTTTATTTTATTTTAATTATTTTACTTTGTAATTTGATATTTTATTTTATTTTATTTACTTTATTTTATCTTATGTGTTTTTATTTAATTAATTTTTTTATTATTTTTCATACAATTTTACTTAATTTAACTTTATTATATATTATTATTCTTTTAATTTAATGTAATTTAATTTTTTTATGTAATTTGATTTTATTCTTAATTTCATTGTTTATATTTATATATAATTATAATTTTTTAATTTAATTTTTTATTTTTTTTATATTAATTAATTTTATATTATTTTAATTTATTTTAATTTTATATTTTTATTTTATTTTGTTTTATTTTATTTTTATTTATTTATTTTTTTATTTTTTTATTTTTTTTAAATATTTTTTTTTATATTATCTCTTCTTTGTTTTGTTTATTTTTGATTTATCTTATCACGATTTCACCATTAACCTTTTGCGTACTAACTCCTCCTCTTCTTTTTCGCCAGCTATTTATCGCTTACTCACAATCTCATTTCCGCTTGTCGAAGATACTGAGAAACAATTTCCTATGAAAAGCGTTGAACGTTTGCCTTAGACACCGCCAAAATATTGCTGACTCAGTACGAGAAGTTGGTTTTCTGCAACTGCTTTCAACAGTTTAGTACAGACATTCATACACACATATTGTGCTTTTTATTCCTCCAAATAGTTTTTCTATTTTTAGCAACGCTTTTTGGGTTTTATTCTGTTTTGTTTGAACATTTTCCCACTCTTGTCAGCTTCTTTCGCACTTTGACATATTGAGAAGATTTATGTTGTCTTGTTCTTAGTGTCGGCACGAGTTTTTTCTTTTCTTTCCATAAAATTTTGGTTCTTTTGTTTAATTTTTTTTGTTAAACCAAAAAGTTGGTCGAACTTGGCTAAACTTATCAACTGGTCAAGAACTAATTTTCGCGATGAAATATTTCCAAAAAGGTGGTGGTGTTTAAGAAGTAAAATAGAACTAACAAAAACCTTGTTTAAAAAAAAAATTTAAATCAGTAGACAACAAAAAGCTTAAATAAGCTAGAAAATCCTTTTTTTAACAGAATTTCGAAAAAAACAAATTCCGTGTAATGTATTAAGAGAAGGACAACGAACCCCTTAGTTTGACCTACTTTTAGTCACATATAATCACGCAGTGGCTACTTTTCGTCCTTTTCTTGTAGTTTCTGCAAGGCAACCTAAATCGAAAAAGCTCTGTTCGCTTCACAAGATTCAGAACTTTTATATTAATGGATATGAGATTATAATAGAAAATCCCTGAGAAGCCTTACTACTCTAAGGGTACTCCAACTGACCTTTTCTCTTAACCGCTCAAACTATCAAATAGTAGTAATATTACGGAAACTGTAAATCAAATGAGTAGTGGAGTAGAAAAGCAGACAAATTATGCAACTAGATATGTATACACTTGTACATATGTATATATCTACGTTCTAGCTTAGATCACATGTTGTGCTTTTGCATTTGCTCCATTTACATTACCACAACACACTTTTATGCTTCAACTTTAATTTAAATGAATACAAATTGAATAAAGCATTAAATGACTAACCGACAGTATAAATGGCGCTCTGTATACAATTGAATGGGCATTGAATGCCAAAGCCTTTGGATTGGTTGAGTTCACACCAACTTGTTTTGCAAGCGAGTATTTATGCTTCGCAGGCTTTTCGAACTGTATTCATTGGCGAATATGGAGCCAATTTAACGGTTGAAATAGTTCAATAAATTGTGTGTGGGTTTTAATGTAGCTCATTAGTAACAGGTGACAAAGGCTTGAAAATTTATATGAATGATTCAAGAGTTTTTGGCAAGAAATAATAAAATGAAAAATATAAAATAAAATAACATAAATAAAAAAATTTTAATATTAAATTAAAATTCAAATTAAAAAAAAATAATATTAAAATAAAAACAAAATAAATTAAAATAAAAAAATTTATATAAAAAATTAAATTAAAGAAATAAAAACTAAATAAAATAAAATTAAATAGAATAAGTTAAAAAAAGATAAAATAAAATAGAATTATATTAAATTAAATTAAATTAAAAAATAAATTAAAGTAAAATAACATAAAAAATGTAAATAAAATTTTATAAAATAAAATAATTTAATTTAACTTAAATAAAATTAAAAAATTATTAAATAAATAATATAGAAAAAATTGAATAAAATTAAATAATTAAATAAAAGTAAATAAAACAAAACAAAATAAAATTAAATTAAATTAAATAAATTAAATAAGTTTTTTTTAATATTAAAAATATATATAATACAAAAACCAAAAATAAATAAAATAAAATAGAGTTCAAACTAAAATTTAAATTGAATAAAAATTAAAATAGTACATAAACTAAAAACGAATAAGATTTTCTACTCAGCTTGCACACCTGCTCTCTGAGCGCACTCATCAGCGACTCGATATAAGGGAGCTGTGGAACGAAATAGCAAATTCCTTGCGTACCGCTGCTTCAGAAACAATTGATTTTCAACAATACCAGAAAAACAGCTGGTACGATGAGGAATATCGAACTGCAGTGGGGAGAAAGCAGACTGCCTACCTCGCAACTTTGCGATCGACTACAGCACGTACGGGATGGGATAGACACCGAGAGCTTAAGAGGGTAGCAAGACGCATTTGCAGACGAAAAAAGGAAGAGGCCGGAATGCGTGAGTATGAAGAGCTTGAGAAACTGACCGACAAGGGTAATTCTCGAAAATTCTATAAGAAGATGCGGCGACTTACAGAAGATTTCAAGACCGGAGCAAACTCGTGTAGGGACCATGGAGGTAATCTGGTGACAGATGTCCAGAGTATGGAGGAAACACTACTCCAACCTGCTCAATGGCAGTGAAAGTGAAAATCCCGGAGATGGCGAACCCGAAATCCCAATCGATGACGATGGTATACAAGTGCCATCACCCGACTATGAAGAAGTTCGAAAAGCGATTGCCCGCTTAAAAAATAACAAAGCGCCGGGAGCTGACAAGGAGCATGTATCAGCTTCTTTGCAAAATATGGTCGGACGAAAGCATACCTGACGAATGGAACCTAAGTGTGCTCGGCCCAATCCTAAAAAAGGGAGACCCCACGGTCTGCGCCAATTATCGTGGGATAAGTCTCCTTAATATCGCATATAAGATCTAGTGTATTGTGTGAAAGACAAAAGCCCAGGCACAATCTTCTACAAGAGTGTGCAATTGTTGGCGTATGCCGATAATATGAATAAAATATAAAATATAATATTGCTTAGATGTAAAGAGACCATAATTATGAAAAAAAATTTAAACTAAAAATATTTATGAATATCCTATTAGTTTTCCCACTCGTGCGTATAAATTAAATTCCATATTGAAATAGATATGATTTAGCTTGCTCTAGCTGCATATTATATGCAAATTTGTCATTTCATTCACCTCTTCTCAGCACTTCCAAAGTGCTTTTGTATGTTGCAAGTGTCAACTAACATGCCACAAAATGACCATTACAACTAAATGCTTTGTTCATCTTCAACTTTGACCTTTTTCGTAATATGCATTGCGAATCTTCACACTCTAGTCTATTTAAATTTACTCAAAACGTTATTGTATTCTATATGTGAATTTGTTTTCTTAGATTTGACCTGTTAACCTATGTAAATGTCTTTGACTGTGTAAGACTGCTCTACGCGTATGTAAAAAAATATATTTCTGCATTTTTGTTGACACAAATTTCAAGGCTATTTTAGAGGTTTGGTATTGAAAATTTAATTAACCACTTATTTGCATTCATAGATATTTTTAATTTTTTTCTTATCTTTATATTTTAAGTTTTTTTTGGTTTTGTTGCAATTTTTTTCGTTTCTTTTTTTTTTTTTGACTTGTTTGCATTCATAATCGTCGTTATGATTTCATTTTCCATTTGATTTATTTATTATTGCCATTTTTATGCTAAATGGCGCTGGAAATGATAGTGTAAAATCAAAAAGAGGCACATTTTAAGCCTTCATATAATTTACATATTTTACACACATAGACTTTATTAATTGTAAAATATATTAATTTTTAATTTAAACATTGAATATATTCATTACAAATTAAAAATTCTTATTATGAATGTACAAATATGTGAACTAAATACTTTTGCCAGGCACATTAAAGCTACTGCATTCTTGTCATCCTATTTATTATTTCAGTTATGTATGTATATACACATTCCCCTACAAAGGAACGTGGAATTTCAATAATAATTTTCACCTGTTCATTAGCGAAAGCTTCACAGCCACGCATATGCCTATAATCCTTATTGTCTGTATTTGTATTTGCATTTGTATCGCAAAGCGACAAACAAATATAGACAGAAAAATATGCTACAAAATAAGCAGCAAATTTGCAAATAAAATTTCAATCGGAATTGTGTACATTTGTTTTATTACCATACCTGAAAACATAAAAATGCATTCATTTTATGTATGCATTATTGCGTACATATTAAGGTTTCAGCGTGAAAATTCTACTCGAAACTCGAAATGCTTAATCCCATATTCACAACAAATATGTATGGAATTAATGAAATGAATTGAAATAAATTGTTTGCTTACGTGCCAATTCATAAATACGCCAAATTTTGATGGTTTTCGTCATTGCAGAAAATAAATTTCGACAAATTTATTACTATTTGAAATCAATTTCCTTTATTATTTTTATAGTTTAATTCTTTTTTTCTTTTTTTTTTTCCTTTTTTTTTAGTTCAATTTGTTTTCAAAGTTTTTCGTATTTTAATTTTATTTTATTTTTTATTTTATTTTATATTATTTTCCTTCCTATAAAGGTATACATTAAGTACCGGTCATTTTACAACAAAATACTTAATACTATTTTTGTAACTTATAAATTATATACTGTACATTGGTTATGAATAACAATACTAAGTATATATGTGAAGGATACAAGAATCTGATTACAAATATGTTTTTTTTTAATTATTCTATGTTTAAAAATTTTCTAACTATTGAAGTAATGGATAATATAACAGCCTGTGTCAGGTGTCGCTTTTTAGTCATTTTTAATTTATCTAGACTCGTGTGTAAATTTTTCGGAATAACTCCCGTAGATGCTATGATAATTGGAATTATATCGACGCTATCTAGTCTTCACATTTCCTTAATTTCATGCGCTAAATTGTCGTATTTTCTACACTTTTCTGGGCAGCATTCTTACAGGTTGTGCGTGTTCGGCATTCCTATGTCTATTAGCAGGGCCTTTTTTCGTGTTTCTCGATTACAGTTATGTCAGGTCTGTTATGTGACTTGGGATGATCCGTCTATATTGATCAATCCCAGTATAGTTTTGTTGAACTGTTTTCTAAAATTGTTTGGTGGTCTTATTTGAAATACGGACATTCCTCCGTAATTAATCCATATCTGAGTGCTAAGCATTGATGCACAATTTTTGCGACGTTGTTGTGTCTTGTCAGATATTTGGCGGCTGCTAAAGGAGCACATGCAACTGTAATGTGGTGAATAGTTTCAGTTTGTATTTGGCATCGTCGACATAAATCATTTTCAATGACCGCACGGATGATATATTTTTTATAATTTTTAGTTGCAATCACTTGGTCCTGTATAGCGCACATAAGGCCTTCGGCTTCAGCAAAGATTTCTGGCCTGTTTAGTCAGTCGTTGGATGCAGTTGTGTCTATTTCTGGTTGATCGATTGCATGTGGATATTTTCCGTGGACTGACTTCATTCATGATGTCCATTGTAAAATTAATGACTGAAAATGCTGAACGTCTGTTGGGATAGGAATCGTTGAGGTGTCACTTAAATTTAGAGGGGTGTATTTCACATCTGACTGGCATACTACTTTGTTGCTTAAGAAAAACAGCTGGGGCTGTATACAGATAGGTGTAGATGTTTGATGTCTGCCATTCCTCGCCCTCCTTGTTTACGTGGTAAGCAGACACGTTCTACGGCTGATTTCGGATGATGTATTCCGAAATTTGTAAGTAATACCCTTGCCGTGTGTGTTGATAGCTTTGAATAGGTTAAAACCATTAAGATGAGATTTCAGCAAGTTTTTACTCGTCTTACATATTCCTCCGTTGTTGAACGATTTCAGAATGATGCATTCTATTTACTTGAGTCAAGCCAAGGTATTTGTAGTCTACGGAATTTTTGTGTACCAAATGATATTTTAATGTCATTTATTTCACTTCATTTTATTTTATTTTAATTTATTTTTAATTTTTTAATTTTTATTTTTACTTTATTTTTTAATATTTTATGTTAATTAATTTCATATTATTTTATTGTATATAATTTAATTTTTTAATTATATTTTATTTTAGTTTATTTACTTTTTTTCAATTTTTATATTTATTTTTCTTTTTTGCTTTATTTTACTTTTATTCTATGTTATTTTTTTATAATATTTTATTTTATTTTATTTATTTTTTTATTTTGTTTTGTTTTGTTTTATTTTTTTCATTTTATATTATTTTTTAATTTTATTTTTTTTTTCACTTCATTTTATTTTATTTTATTTTATTTTATTTTATTTTATTTTATTTTATATTATTTTATTTTATTTTATTTTATATTATTTTATTTTATTTTATTTTATTTTATTTTATTTTACTTCATGTTATTTTATTTTTATTAAATTTTTTTTTTTTTTAATTAATTTCATTTTAATTTAATATTTTATTTTACTTTATTTTATTTTATTTTATTTAATTTTATTTTATTTTATTTTATTTTTGGTTTATTTTATTTCATTTTATTTTGTTTTATTTTTATAATTTTTTTTCATTTTATTTTTTTTAATATTATTTTATTTTATTTTTATTTATTTTTATTCATTTATTTTGTATTGTTATATTTTATATATATTTTACACATTATACATTAAATCCCTCTATGTAGTAATTGAATGCCACTTTGAGCGGCATATCTACACTACAGTAACAAAAGCGTTTGTGTAATTGCAAATTGATACGCAAGTATGTACGTGTGTGTATATATACTATTAATATTGTCTACTATCTGCTGTTGCTCTTGTTAGCTGCATTGTTCAATGTTACAAGGCCACACACGCAATAAACTCCGTACATATATAGAGAGCGTGAAGCATAAATAACACCACTGTAAGCGTTGATTAACATAAAATGCCAATATTTGATCACAATTTTTTTTATTTTTTATCTTTTCATGTGCAAGCTTTGTATTGGTTTACAATTGTGATTTATTAAGTAGATTTGCTAACCAGTGTGTAATTATATTTGAAAAGAATTAACTCAAGTACTCTGCTCATAGCATCAGTGGCCAGTCACGTTTCCCTAATCGCTTAGTAGTGAGTTAACACTTAACACTGAATTAGCTTATTAGTGGTTCGTTCGTTTTATTGTAAGTTTAAATAAATTATATTGTTTAATAAAATTATTTATATATTGTTTGAGGTTAGTTAGTAAGAAATTTTTTGATTAAAAACATGCAACAATAATTTTAATATTAATCACATCTTACTTTCTGCTTTTGCCTTGCATTAAACCACACGGTTTCTAAGTGTTTGTATCTGAATTTCACTGGTTCGAACGGAACAGTCTTCATGTACTTCAAAAAAATAAAAAAATAAAAAATTATTTTAATCATTTTTCTGTTCTCTATTTCTATTTGCCTATTAGGCGTCTCGTAACCTCTTCGGCTGCTGCAACAAGTACCCAGAGCGATCTTTTTCAAGCACTATTTTCCCTAAATTTTCAAAAAAGAAAATGGCACGCTTCAGGAAGTTCTTTAAAATATGTTTCTTCACGAGCTCCAATGAAGAGGCTAGACTTCAGGCTGAGAGTAATGTTATTAAGCAGGCATTGAACATTGGCGTTCTTATTTTGAATGGCCTTGAACATACTCAGCGGAAAAAGGTGTAGCGCCTTCAATACATAATGAATAGTGACCTGTACCAAATTCCAAATTGGTAAGAGAACAGCAATTGTAACTACTCCTGAGTGAACTTAGTTACACAGAGCTTAGTCGCATACAGCGGATCTGTTTACATAACAGTGAACGTGATATTGTCTATGAAGGAGGGTTCCCAAAGTGGTCGATCGGTAGCACAAAGGGGTCACAAATTTTCTCATTTTCTTAATTGTAAAAGGTGATCCAAGTAGAGGTACTTTTTTCAACAGCCTTTTTTTAACAGATCACACGTGAGTCGCGTCAAGCTGTCATGTTATTTTTGTTCAGTATTGTATGGCATTTCGTCATGGAAAGATTTACGCCTAAACAACGCTTACAAATCATTCAACTTTATTACGAAAATTCACGTTCTGTAAATAAAATGTTTTTCGCGCGCTTCGCTCAACTTATGGTCAACATAATCGGCCTACTGAGTGTACTATTCGCAACACCATCACCCATCTTGAGAACCAGCATTCATTATTGGATAATATTCGACCGAATAGACCACGTCCAGCACGCAGTGAAGAAAATATAGCGACCGTAGCTGAGAGTGTACATGAAGATCGTGGAGAGTCGCAGCAACTCGGACTGAGTCGTTCGCAGCAACTCGGACTGAGTCGTTCCATAGACTTAGCGTATTTTACGTCGAAAACTTAAATTGAAAGCGTACAAAATACAGTTTGTACAAGAACTGAAGCCGCTCGATCTTTCCAAACGACATCGCTTCGCTCTATGGGCTCTTGAAAAGTTCCAAGAAGATGAGATGAGACCCATTTCTGGCTCAATGGGTATGTAAACAAACAAAATTGCCGCATTCGGGACGTAGAGCAACCTGAAGATATTCAAGAGCTGCCATTTCATCCAGAAAAAACAACGGTTTGGTGTGGTTTGTGGGCCGGTGGAATTATCGGTCCATATTTCTTCAAAAATTATAAAAACATAACCGTCACTGGCGACCGTTATCGCGCCATGATAACCGACTATTTGATACCTGAAATTGAAGCACGTGATCTTCGCGACGTTTTCCAATTCCCACACATCTCATCAATCAATGAGTTTATTGAGAGTACAAACACTTCGGTGAGCAGATAATTTCACGTCACGTTTCACGGACGGTCCATTGGCCACCAAAATCGTATGATATCACACCGTTAGAGTTTTTCCTGTGGGGATGTGTAAAGTGTAAATTCTATGCGGACAATTCCGCTTCGATTCAGGTATTGGAGCAAAACAGCATGCGTATCATACGCCAGTTACCAGTCGAAATGCTCGAACGAGTCATCGAAAATTGGATTCAACGGATGGACCATGTGAGACGTAGCCGCGGCCAACATTTCAAAGAGATATTCTTCAAAGAAAAAAATGCCAAAGAATGCTCTTTCGAATGATAATAAACATTCCCCACTAAATTTGAATTTTCTGTGTTTTTTCGTTAAAAAAGTGGGGAACCTAGAAATGGATCTAGAGGGTGATGATATATATTTTGTAATTAAGTTTAATTTAATTTCGTTTAATTTAGTTTTACTTATTTTATTTTGTATTAATTTAAATTATATAATTTTATTTTCCTTTAATTAATTATTTTATATTTTCTATTTTATTTATTAATTTTTTTATTTTTTTTATAGTTTTTTTTTTTTTTTTTTTTTTTTTAAATTCAATTTTAAATTTATTTTCTCTTGATAATATATAAACATATTAATTTTAATAATAATATTCAGCATACATTTACTTTAAATTCAATACCAAACTTTTTCATTTCCTTTTATTTTTTTTGTTTTTTCTTTGCGTTTTACATCCACACAAAACTTTTTCCTTTAACCATTTGCTTGTTTTCTCTTTTTTTTTTACAAATTTTTGATAAAACTGTTTTACTTTCCGCTTACATTTACATTTTGTCCATCATTTCACTTACTTCAAAACCAATAGTTGTTAATAGTTAAACCAGCCAAATAAGGCAAACTGAGAAGTGAAAAGAACAACAGTGGCGTTCCTCTCCACTCCTTTTGCTCAGAGCAGCAGCACTAAAAATACACGCAAAAGCTATTTTTACTCGAAGTCGACGTAGAAAGTTTAGAAAAAACAACAATTTAGCTACTTTGGCAATTATAAAAGTTTATCCTTGTTGAGCTTGTCTGACGAGCAGCCTGCCTGCCAGCCTGCCTGCTAATGGCCAATGGTCACACACAGCGAGAAAGGTGGGAAGGTGGCGTGCAAGCCAGACAGGATGTATCGGATGTTGGCTGTACATACATATGTACGTGTGTTTCTGCTATGTAGGAGCTGCTAGTCGCTGACCATATTGTTATAATTTTTTCTTTCGCTTCCTTTTTCCAATAACTTTTAATAAACACTGTGGTGAATGTGAAAGTCTTAATGGAAAGTGGTAGGTAGCAAGATGTACAAAAAAAAAAATGAGAGCAACAAGACAATTTGTTAGAGGGAAAAAAACGGAAAAATATTTAATGTTTTTATATTTAAATAAGTTTTAGTAAAGCAAAGTTCTGTAATCAGTACAAAGCAATAGAAAGTTTCAGTTGTTGTTAGACGTGTTTGCATGGGGAGAAAGAGCAAACGATAAGTTGAGTGGAAATTTAATATGAAATATATGAGTTTTGATTAAAAGTTTAAGGAATTTTCAAATATTTGCCAAACGAAAGCAAAAGTAAAAGCAACAAACTTTTATATTTTTGACCTCATAGGCTTGGAATATAGGTTGACATCGTTTTCCTTCTTAAATATTAAAAACAGAAATGGCAAAGCAGAAGATCGTCTCTACTCGGTTCTTATTACGAGGTGGTTCGTTAAGTCAGTGTCTCTTTTATCTCTATACATTTAGTACAGCGTTTTTTCAATTTTTTTATTCCCTCCAAAGACCCTCAAAATAGTTTTTTCTGTAATGAACTCTTCATTCGACCCGAATCTCTTACCGCGCAGCCAGTTCAGGTTCGGAAACAAGAAATAGTCTCAAGGTACGAAATCTGGAGAATTTAATGGATGATACCAATTTCTGGATCTTGAACAGGGTTATTACACATGTGTGCAACCGTGTATTATCCTGATGGACCAAATGCGATCGTTTCTGTATCGAATCTGTCAAAAAGCTCTGAATATTGTTCGCCGGTGATCGTTTGAATGATCGTGAATGATACCTTTTGCATCCATGATGTTTTTCATGACCCTGTTGGCCGACAGATCCATCTTTACCTTCTTTGGTGCACGTTCGCCGGGAGAAACCCACTGTTTTGATTGTTATTTGGTCTCTAATGAGGTGTGGTGGATGCCTGTTTCGTCTATGGTAACAAAATGGCGCAAAAATTCATTTGGATTACGGTTAAACATCGCCAAACACTCCATCGAAGTGGTTACTCGGTTGTGCTTAGGGTGGTGTAGGAGAAATCACAGCACCCATCGCGTTGATAGCTTTTTCATGCCCAAATATTCATGTAAAATGTGATGTACCTGCTGAGTTGAGATGCCTATAGCCTCAGCCATCTCACGTACTTTTACCCTCCGATCGTTCGATATCATTTTATGGATTTTATCGACAATTTCTGGCGTGATGATTTTTTTTTTTTTGGCGACCTGAACGCTCGGCGTCACTTGTACTGGTAAGGCCACAGCGGAACTCAGTAAACCACTTCTTAGCCTTTGATATTGATGGAGCAGAGTTCCCATAATGTTTATCAATTCTTTCCTTGGTTTCGGTGATGGATTTTTTGCGCATAAAATAACGCTTAATCAGCACACGGAATTCACTTTTTCCGTTTTCGTTGAAATTCACTATGTCGTTGGTCTATTAGTCGATAACAGTTGACGGAAGCAATGTTGTGTTTACGGTATAAAACAATCCACGTATTTCTCCAGGATTCATTTCAAATTTAAATTAATCGTACATGGAATAAAGATTCGTCTTGCTTGAGCACTGCTTTGGTGTCCACAGCTCATAATAGCTGCGGATCTCGTTTGAGAGTTCGGGAGGTCCATTTCAGCCGAATCTCGGTCACCAGTTCGACTCTTAGGTTCCAGCAAGTTTCTTTCTTCCTTTAAACTGGCCAAAGTTGTTGCTATTTCTTGGTCGCATGGTCGCATTGGTGGTTTAGGCCGAGCTCTGTTATAACTTTCTGCTCTTTTGCGGGTATGTCGAATGTGGAGCTCCTTACTGATTCTGCTTTGAGGATGCTCACTCCATGCAGATCTTAGATCCAGTTAAATGCGCTTTGAGAGTAGATATGCGAGCTGTGTAGGAAAGCACTTTTAGTAGTTTTTCTATGGCGCACTCCTTTGTGTTTCAAGATACATAATCTTTGCTACATAAAGGCAGGAAGATATTGTGATCTCGAAGAGTGCCACCTAAAACCCTATATTTCTACATCCTCACGACACATCCCAATTGGTAACAGAGCTTTCGACCCCGCTGAAATCGATATGCCCCACTTTATTCTATTAACTTTAACAGAGAAAGTGAGCCAGGGTTTCCTTGTTAAGCGCTTTCCTCATCGTTTCTGATGAATATGGGTTAATTCCACTTCTGATCCTCCATGAGGTGCTCCCGACTTGGTTCAGCTCGTCAGACTTTTTGCTACTGCATATATTCCTATGGCCGAGAATCCAAATTAGGAAGATGTCAATCAGTGAGCGAGCTTAAGACCTTCCTTCAAGTGTTTATGCCCTTGGAATTTAGCATCTCTTTCTGTATACTAGTTATTCATTAGAGCTCTAAAGGCCTTTTCTATACCTTGTGCATCCACTTGGGAAATTCTACTTGAGTTTGGTACCCACAAAGAGATGGAGATATTAAAATCCTTGGGGTCTATTTTCGCCAAGTTAGTGTAGCTTGAAACGGTATCTCCCTCCCCTGCTATAACCTTTCCTCCATTCACATCTTTAGGGTATGCGCAGCTGAAAGCTACTATTGAAGAACAACCTTGGGTTGATATAATCTTTTATTTCCAACATCCCAACTGTGCACTCTCACAGTTCTGCTATGCCCATTCTTACTATACACTTCTGAATCTCACTTTTTATATCGTGTTCTCAAATGAATATAAAGAGAGTGAGAGCATTTGAGACGATTAGCTTGGTCGGAGGGCGAATGAATGTTGGTGAAATTCGCTTAAATTTGTCTCCCGGAATCTTAGCCTAAACTCTCTGAGATTCATTACTTACCTCCAAATAATTTCTCTACTTACCAGAATTTTTGAAGAAGAGAAAGAGAACATTTTATTTCAACTCCATATTTATTAGAATAACAAACAATTCACATAAAGAATTCTTTTGTTTCTTTTTAAATAAATAAAAAAATAAATGATTAATAATTATTATTATTTAATAAAAGAAATATTATTCCAATTTAAATATCCTTTTCCCTACCAATAAAATATCGAACTTCTATTTCCATTGAATTAATTTTAGAATGGAAAAGTAGAGTCTTCCGGTTCTTCCTTAATTTGTAATACATCAAAAGCATCCGACGCTATAATACCCAAACCCAACATATCCTCCTCGAGAGGCTCTTCGCCCTTAATCATTTCTAGATCCGAACAAAGCCGTTTTTCGTCATTGCCATTAGCACTCAAGCATTCGTACGAGCGCTTAACTGGATTACAAGCAACAAAAGCTGGTGGTTGCGGTGGCGGTGAAGGAGTGCTAACATCCGATACGCTTGAGGAAGCGCCGCGTGAGTTGCAAGAGCTCGACAAGAGCGAATCGGCATGTTGAGACTGAGAAACACGCGAAGTATTTGGAAGCTGCTTAGAGTACTGCATGTAGGAGACACGTGGCGATTGAGAGATGGAAATACGCGGCTGAGTAGTGTGTGTATTTTGAGACTTGGATACCTGAGGCGGCGTCACGTAGGTGCTTTGAGCAACCGTACTCGGCTGCGAGGTTGCTAATCCTTTGGCATTACCATAACCACGGAAGAATTTATTATTACACGCAGTCAAAGGCATTGTGCGTGCAGAGGAATTGCACACACTAACTATGGGTGTGCTACGTGAATTAGTCGTATTGGTGACAACAACAGTGACAGTAGTATTGGTATTTGTGGTGACGGTGGTGACGGTGCTGCGTGTTGATGTTGGCGGCAATTTGAAAATATCCTTCGAAAATATTTTCGGTGGCGAATTCCGACTGGAAATGGTGATCTTTGGCTGAGTTTGAACTTCTTTGGTATTGGCAGTGGTCGTAATGTACTTGCTGGTGTTTCCTGCATGACGTTCGATTGTGACATTTGGCAAAGGGCCGCAAACCGAGTAACGACGTAGTAAAGTACGTGCACCGCTAGCAACAGTGATGGTAGAGTTTTTCGGGCTTTTCTTCTCTGCTGAGAATGATGATGATGATGATGATGCGGTTGTCGTAAATGCTGAAGGCACATTGCCTCCAACTCTAATACGTGGCGTATCGATATTTGCTGTCACATCCGTAGTACGCGGCACAATGAACGTACCCACGCCACGGGAGGTGACCGCATGCTGTACACTCTGGTCATCGGCTGTTTGAGATTTTGGTAGAATACGAAAAATTCTTCGTCGTAGGATCTCACCATTAGGCGGTGTCTCAGTTGTGCTTGTTGTGGCCGGCATTGTACTGTAGGTGACCCGACCATCTGCATTCACCTTAACTAACTTGCGTACGACGCGACGTTGTACCGTTGGTGGTGACATAGTCTGGGACGAAGGAGCGCCCGGTGGCGTTGGAGCGTTCGGTGGCGTTGGTGCACTCGGTGGAGTTGGTGCGATCGGTGGCGTTGGCGCGCTCGGTGGCGTTGGTGCGCTCGGTATTGCCGAAATGGAGTGCGCTGTGGACACATTAATCGTTACCGTCTCAGCGGCGGTACAAACTGGTTTTATTGAAAGATTATTTATTTGTAAAGCGCTGGACAATGTCGGGTTTCTTATTGTTATACTTTGGGGAGTAGAAGTGCTTAGCGGCGTACCGCGTACAGCTGGCGTCGGTGGCGCCATGACTGGTGTTGCTTGTGAAAACGAAGTAACCGTGGCGGTTGTTGGTGTGAAGGCAGCATGCTTTTCGAAACTGCTCACCGCATGCACTTGATGGCTAGTCTCGCTGACATCATGTGCAAGCTCATAATGTAGATCTGACGTATGCTTTGCCGCTTGCACCATGGCAACCAATTCACGCACCAACCGCAATTCTTCATCTCGCACAGAGCTCAATTGTTTTGGTATGATTGCAGTAGATGTCGCCACGGCAGTAGCGTTCGTCTTATTTTTTGTTGGAAAATCGTTTTCGCTATCGAAAACTTCCATTAACGATTCGAAAATTTTCTTTTTGAAGTGTAGCTTTTGGCGTGCATTCATCTCATGCAAATAGGGTTTCAATGTATTCAAAAACTCATCGTCACTTGTAGTTGGCTGCAGACTGCATTGTATGCCTTGATGAGCGTGTGCGACGAATGTCTTCGGCTCAGCATTTTGCGTCTCCATCTTTCTTACTGGACTTAGCGTGATCTGAACTTTTTGAGCCTGGCGCTCATTTGTAGACAAGTGGGGTTGGTCAGTGGTTGATGAGGGTGCTTTTGTTTGTATGCCTTGGTTTGTTGTGGCTGTTATTCCGATCACATCAGGATCAACTACTACGGTGCGGGGTGTACAGAGTATACGCGTATTTTTATTGCCAACAGTTGTTTGATTTTCTTTTGGTTCTACATTCGCTGGCGGCTTTATTTCAATCTTACGCGATTCGAACTGTGCCACAACTTTGCTCAACTTTTTCAAACGTTCTGTCGCATGCTTCAGTTCTTTTGCTTTCGACTCTTTTTGTCGCACACGGAGTTGGGTTGGCGTTGGTTTTTCCAAATCACGTTTACAAGCGCGCCTTAGACGAGACTGCGGCATTAATGGCATATCCTCACTGCTCTCATCGACATTATCCATTTCTTCAGCCAACTTATTGATGTTTACATCTTCTTCCATTGCATTTTCGGGCACCTCTGCGGTTTTGTTATTATCATTATTACTGTTATTTTTCTTTATAACGAATTTGGTATCGCTATTCATGGGGCTTATATAAAATGTGCCTTTACCCTTGGTCGGCTGTGCTTTTCTAGCGGCAGATTTGTCTTCCTCACGCCTTTCTTCCCGTGCTGCCTTTGCGGCATCATCAATATGTTCAGCTGTAGCAATATTTGAAAGCGACTGTGTTTTCCGGGAGGGTCGGCTTTCAACAGACTTACTCGGTTTTTCTTGTTCTCTTTCATTCTTAATGTCTTCGTTTATTTTTGTATATTTTCTGGGTCTACCCGGCAATGCTCTTTTAATTGTTGGCTGGGCTATATTTTCGTCATTTTTAATCTTCTCATTATTTTCTTCATTATTTATTTCACCCGCCACTTCTTTCTTAGCTCTCTTTATGTCTCCTACATTAACGTTCTGAACACTCTTTGTGTTGTCTTTCTGAATTCTCTTCGTGTCCTCTACATTGTCTTTTTGAACTCTCTTTGTGTCCCCTACATGATCCTTTTGAGCTCTCTTCGATTCATCTACATTGTCTTTTTGAACTCTCTTTGTGTCCTCTACATTATCTTTTTGAACACTCTTTGTGTTGTCTTTTTGAACTTTCTTTGTGTCCTCAACATTATCTCTTTGAACACTCTTTGTGTCTCCTACATTATCCTTTTGAGCTCTATTTGATTCATCTACATTATCTTTTTGAACTACCTTTGTGTTTCCCACATTATCTTTTTGAACGCTCTTTGTGTTGTCTTTTTGAGCTTTCTTTGTGTCCTCGACATTATCTCTTTGAATACTCTTTGTGTTATCTTTTTGAATACTCTTCGTGTCCTCTACAGAGTCTTTTTGAACTCTCTTTGTGTCTCCTGCATTATCCTTTTGAGCTCGTTTTGATTCATCTTCATTATCTTTTTGAACTCTCTTTGTGTGCTCCACATTGTCTTTATGGACACTCTTTGAGTCCTCCATATTTTCTTTTCGAATTCTCTTTTGGTTCTCTACATTGTCTTCTTGAATGCATTTTATGTTCTCTACCTTCGCTTTTTGAACACTCTTCATCTGCAAGATCACCTCATTGTCTGTCAGATCATCCGTTTTACCCTCTAAATTATTCTCATTAACTCTCTTTAACTCTCCCAAATTGTTTTCATTCTCTTTTGTCGTGGTTTCACTAGTAATTTGTTGTTGTGGTTTCAACAACTGACCATCTGTTTTCGGTTTGCTTCTGTCTACGACTTCAGTATTATCGACAATCTTTTCATCTTTCTTCAATTTGTTTTGATTTGATGTTGTCGATACGCTCGATTTTACACTATCCGTTTCATCATCATCGCTGTCATCCCTGACAGTGTGTATGTGCGGTAAGAAGAATTCTAATACATCGTGAAGATAATAGTCTCGTACACGATTACCTTTACGCTTCTTCGGCGAACCTACCGAACGAATGAAGGCGGTGCGTATATTGCGCCAACGCAATTTGCAAGTTGCAACTGTAAAGAGAGTGAAGGGAAAAGGGATATGTGTTGAAGTAAAAGTATTAATTTGAATGATAAGCTAGTGACTAGTGAAGAAAATACTATGAGAAATCGATAGAAAATTGAATTAAGGCTCGAGGTTGCTCAAAGAGAGATCTAATTTCAAGTTTTTTTACACATAACAACGCTAACGACACAACTCTCTGGTGTAACCTTCGTTTTTGAAACTCTTATACAGAAGAAACTTTAAATCTAAAGCTGATTTCATCTACCAAAATATTTGTTGGGGTCGGGGTTTTGTTAGTTTCTTTGAATTTTCATCAGTAATATGGGCAAAATGCCAGTGGCAGTGAGGTTCGTTCCAAAGACGCTAAATATCGGCCAAAAAAAAGCCGCCGCGTGAGCAACGCTCAAGAATTGTTAATAGAAGAAGTCAATAATGATAATGATTTACTTAAAAGGATCATAAGTTGTGATAAAACAATGGTAAATGTTTATGATACGGAGATGTAAGCCTAGCAGTCACAATGATATAGCCCAGTGCAGCTCGAGATCGAAAAAAGCGCAAACATATCCAATTTTCACTTTTCTCTTGGATAATGGAAAGTTCTTACGACAAAAATCTTTGGAATCGTGCTAATGAGCCTTCTAAATCTACATTGGTCCTTCGTTTTTTGTTTTTGGCAAAAAAAATGCCACAAACATGCCGCTATCACCGCCAGATTTTTCACTCTTCTTACTGAGTACAAGATTTATAAGATCCCCGACGGAGCGGCACTTTTCGACAATTTTAGTGACGAAAAGCGAATTACTACAAGAGTTCAAGGAATATCAAAATTGCTTCGAGAAAAAACACTGGATCAAATGTTTATATTTTTAAGAAATAAATATTGCTGAGTATTCCGCCTTAACGCGCACTGAACTTGAGTAGTAAACTGGTGAATGTGTTACGAAAATGTTACGAAAAGTGTGGTCGGGCGAGGCCAACGGATCATGAGAGGGGTGATATACGTTGGTGAAGACAGAAAAAGAGAGAGAGAGACTTACATTCGTACAACTTTCAAAAACATTGTATTAAAGTACCAAAAGAAATTATGTCCAGATACGGTAAGAAAAATCATCTCAAGCGGATACCTCTGCGAAGGAGTGCTTAAAGAAACCTCCATAGTTTTGGAATAAAGTTAGTTTTTCAGATGAGAGTAAGTTTTGGAGTTTTGGGATAAAAGGACTGTAAAGCACGGCGTTGAAGGTGCTATGATGTGGGGGTCCGTGGCTAGTTCGGCTGTGTAGGAAAATTTCAGTTTATTGCGTCGATCATGAACAAGCATGATTATCTTAATATTTTGGAAACGAATTTAAAAGAAAGTGCAGTAATGCTGCGACTCGGTGAGCAATTTTGTTTTCCAACAGGACAACGACCCGAAGCACACAGCAGAAATTGTTAAGCTTTGGTTGCTGTACAATATTCCTAAACAACTGCGTACATCCCCGAAATCGCCGGATCTTAACCCTATTGAGCACTTATGGGATGTTCTAGAAAGAAAAATTGGAATGCTTAGGAGCATTACTTGAAGAGGAAGGAGCTTTTCTTATTACTTCCTCTTCAAGTAATGGGAAAAGCTATAAGCCCAGAAGTAACAACCAAACTTGTTGGGTCAATGAAAAACCGCCTTCTAGAAGTCATTAAAAGACGTGGAAATCCAAGAAGTTATTGACTTAATATATATTTTTTTAATTTTTCAGTTTCATTATTCTTGAAGTGATTGCAGACCTTTTCAGTTTGGTTTGAGTGACCTTTTTGTTCATACATATGTGATCTGATTTTAAATTTATATTAATTATTGATACCAAAGCTTGTGTAGCAGTAACTTTTCATAAATAAAATAATGTAAAAAAGGTTTTTGAATGATTTCTTGCTTTCGACTTTTCATAGTGCAAACAAAATATACCTATATGAACGCAAACTCTTTCTGCCATGTGTATTTCAACTATTTGCCTTTTTTTTTAATTTTTTTTGTATTTTTATGAATTTTTAAAACACATGTGATAACACTTTCTACTCGAAACTGTATTAAGGATTATCCATCTGGTGGTTTCAAAAATCCAGGGCTATATTTTGGCATCTGTCAAAGTTAACTGTCAAACAAAACATGTTTTGTTTTAG
Organism: Neoceratitis asiatica; assembly: GCA_030068015.2. Taxonomy (NCBI): domain Eukaryota; kingdom Metazoa; phylum Arthropoda; class Insecta; order Diptera; family Tephritidae; genus Neoceratitis; species Neoceratitis asiatica. The sequence continues at coordinate 16,685,031 of CM061526.1, forward strand.
TTCAAAGTAACACATTTATGAAAATGGATCGCTCAACCACGGCACAACGCGTTAAAATTGTTGAAATTTAATACAAAAAATGGTGACTCGAACTTGGTTGGCCACGTTTCGTGCTTTAAAAGGTGATTATAGTGCACATAATCGCCCAACTACTCAGAGTTTGACTGTGTCTGTCAATTTGGAGCTTTATGAACGACTGATAACCACCCTTTTTGGCCTGCAATGGAAGAGCATGACTTTGACGATATGTGGTTTCAACAAAATGGTGCCACATGTCACACAAAACGGCTTCATTGCGAGAGAAATTTCTAGGTCGCATAATATCTCTTCTTGAAGATGTTAATTGGACTTTATTTTTGTGAGGCTACGCGAAATACCGTGTTTATGGTAAAGCTTTAAGTCTTAAGCACTTGAAAACCAACATTCGTTGAAGTTATGACTGAGATAACGTCCAAAAAAGTGATAGAACATTCAGGGCTATTCTACATTTCGATTACGTTCGCGCTCTCCGTTCCGCCACAATCGAAATTAGATATTCTGAGTTACGATCGAATCGAAAGAAGAAGAGGGAATACATTTTCGAAATCAGCTGGTTGCATGTGAATGTGTTAAATTGACACCAAACAAAGCAAGCATTGCAAAGGGTTTTTGTACAATTCAAATAAATATAAAAATTCTTTTGTTTTTAACGTTAAATGGAATCAAGTGTCATCCACTTCAGATGAGTGATGAATTTGAAGAAAATGAGCTTGTGATTGGTAATCTTTTATATAACAAATTTCGTTATTTAGATTCAAAAAAACTTCAAACTTAATAAAGATGCTTTCAAGTATGTCCTGGATATTTTAAAACTCTCTAATTTTTCACGTTGTATCAAAAGTTCATAAAACCAAAAACAGGACATCGTTATGACTTTTCCAATTATCAAAATCGTGTTTTACTTACAATTTTGTTAAAATTATGCTATTTAAGTTCACGAAAATATACAATCGAACTGTTCTCCGCCAACTAAATTACAACGTACAAAAACGTAGCCACGATCGAAATGCAGAATACATAGAATTGGATAGAATCGAAGAGTTCGAAGATTGATCGAAACGGAACTTAACGCAGAATACCAAATCCGCGGAACGAAGAAAATTTCGATTCGAGTCGAAATGCAGAATAGGGCTGATTACCTCAAACCGATCGAAGTTAGCAAAAATTCGAGAATGGATTGTATGGTGTTTCACAAATAATGCCAAGGTTCAAACTTTGGAATTGGAAAGGAATTTCATGGAAAAAAAATATTTTAAATACATTTTTGGTTATAAGTAAATGAGCTGTATTCAAAGGCCTATTTTCGTTAGAAACATTATTTTTCATTGAATATTTTGTTATACAACAAAGAAAAATTGATAGAAATGACAGCTGTTTCGGAGATCACCACATCTCCTCATCAGACTTCTTCTGCCAGGAATCGAACCGACGGATTCTGGCATCACAGGCGAGTGCTCTACCAACTGAGCCAACGCCTGCCATGTAATCTGTTTTTGTATTATTCAATTTTTTACTAACTAACAACTACAAGTATTAAGTGCGCTAATATTTAGCCGCTATTTTTACTTAATATTGGGTTAGCGAGTATTTTGCAATCCTGCATACATTCAGCATGCATTTTATTTACGTTTATTTTGGAAGCCTTAAAATGGATAACCCTGTATTATTTTGCTCCTATCTTAACACACTCAAATTGTGAACAACCAGCAGAAATGTGCTATTGTGAACACATGAAACGTGTGAAATTCGCAATAGCGCTATAGATTATTGAGGGCATGTCTTGAAACAAATTAAAAAATTGGTTGATTGTCACTTTTGATAATAACAGAAAACGCAGGCAATTAATAATAATAATAGTTTAGAAGTTACAACATTACTGTAAAATAATTTTGGAAAATTTTAAAATTTCATTAACAAAAAATGCAGTTTTTCGCTGTATTTATTGACGAACAAAGTGGCGCCTTTTTTTGCACGCAATATATTGCAAGCCAATATACTTGAACAGCAATGGCAACTCTGTTCGACAAATCTTATACGATGCTGGCAACGCTTTATTTATATGTACATGCATTTCGATGGCCCTAATATTTTTAGTGCACACCCCTCAATTTATATTTCTATGCATGTAGATATTTTCCTTAGCACTCACCTGGCTCGCCGCATGTTTTGGCAATATCACTCCAAGCGCTATCATAAGCAACACGCTTATCATAATTCGCATGTGAACGATCGTAAAGACATGAATGTTGCTTCACCGCGCGACACAAGCGTATACTGCTCTGATTGCTTAGATTATTCATTGCAAGCTGCACCGATCAATGTACGCCGATACGTTTTTCGCTTAGCACTATTTTTTGTGGCAATAAAAGCAATAGTTTCTTCAATAAAGTCACACACACACACACACACACACGAAACAATTTGCAAATGTTTTTCACTAACAACTTTTTCGATTGCTTTCCACAACGCAGCAGACACGGCACGGCACACAACATAAAAACTTCAACAAATAAACACAGCAACAAATGTCAATGCTTGACAGTAGCGAGTGGAATGACAGTTGTCAAAAATCACGCCGGGTTGCTTCGGTTAGCACAGGTTTGCACGGACGTGCGTTTGCTTGTGTTTGTGTGTTTGCAAGCGATATTTTAATGTTTTGTGAAAATATATGCGATAATTTCATATTCAACGCTTGCTTTTCGTTAACACGTACATATACATATGTATGCATATTCCCGTGCTCGCTTACATTTATGTGATTTCTTCACTTATGTGTGCTCGTTGCTTTGCATTGGTATTTCAAATAAATTACTCGTTGCTTTTCCTTTTTTTATTTTTGGATATCGCTCACACAGCATTGCCACATTCCATTTTCCTTGCCTTTTGCTGTTCGTGTGCTATGCGCGCTCAATGCCGTGTTTGGCTATTTTTCCTGTTGGCAGTGCTGTGTAGTGGCGATTTGAGTGGCGCTGTAATGTGGAGAGGCTGTTAAATGTCAACTGTTTAACACTTTCAGAAGCAATGAAATGAGATGAAGCAATAGAAATGATCAAAATTTGTGAATGAATGAATGAATGCAGGTACATACATATATGCATACATACATACATACTGTAAATATAATTAGCTAAGCTTAGTGTGATGCAAAATTACATATGTACATATTTTAAAATGTTATTTTCATTATAAAATGTTATATACATAAGTATCGATTTATTAGAAATTTTTCTGGGAAACACGCATTTATTTTTTAATTTTTTTATGATTTCAAAATAATGGCGCTGCTTAAAATGTTTTTATTTTTAACTGCAGCTGCTTCTTGGTTTTTGAAAAATTTACTTTAAAAACGTATTTTTTTAATGACCAAAAAGCATTTAATTGATGCAATAAATGCATATTTACTATACATGACAGATCACACGTCAGTCGTGTCAAGCTGTCATGTTATTTTTGTTGAGTATTGTTTGGCATTTCATCATGGAAAGACTTACGCCTAAACAACGCTTACAAATCATTCAACTTGATTACGAAAATTCACGTTCTGTAAAAAAAAAACGTTTCGCGCGCTTCGCTCAACTTATGGTCAACATAATCGGCCTACTGAGTGTACTATTCGCAACACCATCACCCATCTTGAGACCGAGCATTCATTATCGGATAATATTCGACCGAATAGACCACGTTCAGCCCACAGTGAAGAAAATATAGCGGCTTTAGCTGAGAACTTACACGAAGACCGTGGAGAGTCGATTCGACACCGTTCGAAGCAACTCGGACTGACGTATGGAACGACTTGGTGCATTTTATGTCAAGATCTTAAATTGAAAGCGTACAAAATACAGCTTGTGCAAGAACTGAAACCACTCGCGCTTCCCAAGCAACATCGCTTCGCTCTATGCGCTCTTGAAAAGTTCCCAAAAGATTCGACGTTTTCGAGCCAAATTTTGTTTCATCGATGAGGCCCATTTCTGGCTCAATGGATATATAAACCAGCCAAAACGCCGAATTTAGGACGAAGAGCAACCTGAAGAGATTCAAGAGCTGTCATTTTATCCAGAAAAAATAACGGTTTGGTGTGGTTTGTGAGCCGGTGGAATCATCGGTCTATATTTCTTCAAAAATGATGCCGGCGAGAACGTAATGGTCAAGGACGACGGTTATCGTGCCATGATAACCGATTATTTGATGCCTGAAATTGAAGCTCGTGATCTCCGCGACGTTTGGTTTCAACAAGACAGCGCCACTTCCCACACATCGCATCAATCAATGGATATATTGAGAGAACACTTCGGTGAGCAGATAATTTCACGTTTTGGCCGGTCGATTGGCCACCAAGATCGTGTGATATCACACCGTTAGACTTTTTCCTGTGGGGATATGTAAAGTCTAAAATCTATGCGGACAATCTCGCTTCGATTTAGGCCTTCAAGCAAAACATCGCGTGTGTCATTCGCCAGTTACCAGTCGAAATGCTCGAATGAGTCAGCCGCGGCCAACATTTGAAAGAGATAATCTTAAAAAAATAAATGCCAAGGAATGTTCTTTCGAGTGATAATAAACATTCCCCAGTAAATTAGATTTTTCTATGTTTTTTTTTTCTTTAAAAAGTAGGGAACCTCGAAGTGAATCACCAGCAATATATATAGGTTTGGAAGGCGATCAACAAAAACTTAAACCTTACATACATATGTATATTTTTACAAATTTTAACTTTAAGAAACTGAATCGAATACCAACAGCAGCCTGCTCAGGTGTTATTGAAACGATGAAGTCATGTCTGACAGATGCTCTTAACATCTCCTGTATCAATTTTACGCCTTCATGCCGAAAATTGCAGCATTCATTCTGCCATCAGACTCATGAAATTGGGCTGTTGGTACCAAAAACGATATATGTAGACAAAGAATGACATGCTAAATCTGCTCGCAATACCTTTAAGTAAGTCAGACTATACCCTCGCCAGGTTAGATGTCAATAGCAGCCTGAAGATGAGGATAACCTCTAGACGTGAATGGAGAAGAGGTTTTGTGGAAGAGGAGGACACCATCTCAATCTACACCGATGGATTGCGGTGTAGGGGCAGAGATATTCTCCGAAGTTCTCAAAATTTCCGTTTCTCTTCGTCTACCACTAGCATTTGCTATTATCTGCCAAGCGGAGGTACTAGGTATAGAAGGGGCCTGTGGAGCTATAATGAAGAGCAACTGGGGGATAAAAAAAGGTAATTGACATACATATATACACGGTTGGCCAGGCGGCACTGCTGCTGTCACCAATGATGAATTCAAGCACCTTCAACGATTGTAGAAAGGTTCTAAGCCCGCTGGCAGGTCAGATCGCCATCCTCTTAACATGGGTTTCCGACCATATATTTTTGATAACGAAAAAGCTGACAAACTGGCCAAGTCGAGAGCATCGCCCGAGAAATCCGAAGTCCATTAAGAACAAACAAAAATAGAACAGAACAGATGGAAATCTATATCCTACTGTAAGATAGCGAAGAATATTTGGTCAAAATTTTACAGGAAAAAAACAAAGGACCTATTAAATACAAGTAGATATGAGAAAAGTATATTTAGGCTTACAGCAACAATGACTGCGCAAATATGGGTCTGCTTTATAACATCCGTTGTCGCAACAAGAAGGAATGGAGAAACAATTACCCATTTTCTCTGCTAGTGTCCAACGCCCTCTCGCAAATTCGCCATAGAGCACTGAGCATGCATCAGGTACCAAACCTTGAATGGCTGTCCACAAAATGCCACGGATCTAAGGTATTTCATTGAGCTGTGAAGCTTGATAGCAGAATTACTAAAGTTTTTATGATAGTCACACAAAAATTACACATTCAGGGCTAATTGTGCCCAAGGCCGTACAATTCTTCGGGCTGCGCTCCTACCTACCTATCTACCTATTAACTTAATCATAGGTCTAGTTTCTTGCACAGCGTGCTGGTTACATCAGCACCGCTCGCAGCTGCACCTCAGATAAACAGACGTTGCGATAAGACATAAGTGAGTCCTTTGAATATGATGGAGGGGTACCACTAAGCCTTTCTTTAAGCCGTTATTCAAGATGAACCACCCACCAAGATTTAGGGACTTCGAATATCGTAGAGATATACGGTGAGTTATTAGATAGCGTAACGCTGAAGTGCTTCCGACCTTTAGAATTTGCGGATGCAGTTCAGATGATTTGTTTATTAGGAGAATTTCGGCTCCAACTCATATTGACGGACCTTCAACATCTTCCAATATTCCGTCGGCTCATCAGGAATATACCTTTTTGGGAGTAGTGGCCATCCATTATCTTACGCGTCCATTATCTCTTAAACGACGCCCTCTCATAGGCCTTGATGCGTCATGACAGCTTCGAAGGGTCGTCGTTTGATTTTTACTCCTTTCAACCAGCCAGTGTTATCGATAGTTATGATGAGTGTTGGGAAACATTCATTCTGGCGAAGAATGCATACAGCGGTTCAAGCTATACTGCTCTCTTGCGGCCTTGAGTAATTTGTTTCAGAGGGTTGCTACGGCCAATAAGAAACTGACGTTTGGCTTTCCAGCGTCAAGTTGTTCTGAATTCAGCAGACAGCTGATTTTTTTCAAATTTACCTTCACTTCTTCTCCCGGTAGGACTTGCAGCTAAGGCTCTCATGAACTCAGATCGTCGCCGCCTTGGATATTGAATTGGTTTTCAACCCAAGCACTTTAGCATCCTTCACTGCTTAACTGTAGAGAAAATGAAGCGTCCGGAGATGGCGAACCCATAACCGCAAGCTATAGCGACTACACCACCGCCATCACTCGAATATCATAGCCTTCATACAGGGAATGCCTGGTAAGGCAATACCTTACCGGCTGAACTATTCAAGTATTATCTTTGCAATTATGGTCGGACGAAAGCATGCACGACGATTAAGTGGGGGCTCTACTTAATACAAAATTATGGGTACCCCGAAATTTTCACCAATTACTGTGGCATAAGCCTCCTCAATATCGCATAAAAGGTCATATCGTGTTATTATGGGCTGTGTGTGGGTAATTAAAAAGTACAGTCTGCTATCGACTAGCAATGATCGAACTCCACAAGTTGCTCATCATTTCCATTTCTACTATATGGTGCAGTGGCATGAACTTTGACAGCATCCTTTGAGTCGACTTTGGCAGTCTTTGAAAAAGATGTTTTGCATAAGATTCTCTGTGTATGCTGGCTGGAATCGATTGGCGCGCTATGGTTGATTCGGCTACAAACACCAAAGTGGAAGAAGATATTCAAGAAAAAATTACTGCGAAACATTTAAAAGAAAAATCAAGAATTTGCGGAATGGCGTCAAGAAAGCGTGGAACGTCTAAAAAACAAGAAATTCGGGCGAAGTGTATCGCCTTCCAGACAATTTATGGTTTAATTTTTGCAGGGATTTCGCCAAACGGGTTCGATATCGGACAGAGTAACTCGCGTACGTACTAATCCACTACGTTCAGAGGAAAATATTGCAGTTGTGAAGATCTCGGCTTATAGTCTCAAGAATTTTTAGCGAAAGATCATCTGTTCCAATGAAGGAAGAACCTCGGCGGCTACGTTAGTAAGCAAAACTGACACATTTGGGCCTCAGAAAACACACCTGTAACCATGGAAGCCAACGCAGCCTTAACGAGTGACTACTTGGTGCGATACGTGAACCAGTGGCATCATTTGTCGATTTTCCTGTGAAAACGAGGTTCCAAACGAGGTTTGAAGAGAATATAATGGACAATGTGTAGGTTAAACAGGAGGGTGGTATGTGCGAATTAGGCAACCTTACAATCGATATTATACGCTTTATATTTCAAAATCGCATAATTAGCCGAAACTAGGATGGCAATTGACCGCCTCGCAGCTGCGATTTGACTCTTTTGAACCCTTTTTTTTGGTGAGTCCTTAAGAATTGCTACACCAACCGCATCCAAAAGACGTTTTTGGCTTAAAATACGAAATTTTAGACGCTATTGTAGCCATAGAGGACCAAAAAAACGAAAATGCGTTGGAAAATTGGTGTAAAGACGGAATAGAATGGAAGGTCAGCCGCAGCGGTTATACACATAGACCATAAAGTCTGCGTTCACCCAACACAATTTTTAAAGTAAATTTCAAACACAATTGAAATATTTGATTCAGTTAAAATTTTTTACATGAATTTATTCATTATATTTCTCAGTTCAAAATGCAAAAACAAAAACCTTTATTGCTATTATCATTTTCGAGATAACGGTATGTAAGTGCAGCAACAAGTAACTATAGGCACCACAAAGTCTGCGTTCAGTTTGCTTGATTTGAGAATACCGTTACTTTTCATGAATTTGCTTCTTCTTTTTGAATATTTTCTATTATATTTTATTCTAATTAATCATTTAAAGAGTTCGTGACGTGTTTTAATATTAGTTGGAAAAAACGGAAACCAAAGGGAAAGAAATTAGTGTTTCAGAAAGAAAAATTATTATTAAACTGTGGAAAGATGGCGAAAGATCTCGAAAAATTGAACAAATATTGGCAGAACGTATTCCTCCCGCGAATTACGTGAACAAATGTAGTTGAAAACGTAAATAAAACGTTTAAAAAACAATTTGTGCAGGAACTGCTGGAAAAATTTTACGTAAATCTGGATATCATGATAGAGTCGCTCGAAAAAAACTATATTTCACTGGTCAACAGACGAAAGCGCATTGAATTTGCTCATAATTACATATATAAATAAGTCTCCGGAATTCTGAAAACAATTCATTTTTTCGAATGAGAGCAAATTTTATATATTCGGCACAAAAGATTGGCAAATTTTGTGACGCAAATCAGGAACTGCCCTTGAAAAACAAAATCTTGTTGGTACAGTGAAACATGGTGGCGGTGGAATTATAGTGTGGGGGTGAATGGCGGCTAATGGTGTGGGTCAGCTTGAATTTATCGAATCGACAAAGAATAAATCGGAATATTTAAACATTTTAAAAAAGAACTTGAAACATAGTGCAGAGAATCGAGGCTTATCCGATCCGAAGCATACTGCTCAAATAGTCAGACTTTGGCTCTTGTGCAATGCCCTTGCAGACAGCTTAAAACGCCTCCTCAGTCACCCGATCTCAATCCTATAGAGCACCTTTGGGATATATTAGGAAAAAGAGTGCGTCAGCATATATTAACAAGTAAAGAGGTTTTGCGAAGAGTTATGCTGGCAGAATGGTCCCGAATGACAGCTGAGGAAACAGACGAGGTTGTATATTCAATGTCAAACCGATTAAGTGCGGTATTAAAAACAACGTGGTTATCCAACAATATATTAAATTTAATTTTTCTTTATAATTTTTAATGCTACACTTAGAGACATGAATATAATGAAAATTAAAATGGAAATATGTACATATATATGTATGTAAGGGGTGTTTTTTTTTTATATAGAGGTATAGAACTTTAAGTTGGCATTACGTATCGCGCACCACGTCCATTTTAGCACTGTTTAGCGATGAAGCGCACTTCTGGTTGAATGGCTACGTCAACAAACAAAACTGCCGCATTTGGAGTGAAGATAATCCTCAAGTGTATGTTGAAACACCGTTACATTCAGAAAAACTGACTTTTTGGTGCGCTTTATGGGCTGGTGGAATCATTGGTCCGTATCATTGGACGTAGTGCGCGATACGTTTTCCGCACAGAACCATTATTTTCGAAATAAAATTGCACTATTTGCAAGCGTTGTTCAGGCGTGAGTCTATTCATGATGAATTGCCAAACCAAACTGAGAATAAATCACTTGACAGCTGTTAAATCGGTCGCCATCTTGAAAAGTAATGCCAACTTAAAGTTCTATACCTCTATAAAAAAACACCCTATATATGTAAATTTTTGCTTTTGCATTTTAAACATAAAAATATAATGAAAAAATTCATGTAAAACAATTTAAGTGAATTAACTATTTCAGTTGTCTTTTTACTATACTTAAAAAATGTGCTGAATGAACGCAGACTTTATGGTCTATTTGTATGAATGAAATGATGTTACATGATTGACTAGAATGTCGAGACATTTCAACACAGAAAAAATAATTGAAAAAATATAAATTTTCATAATTGTAAAATATAATTTTCTCGTAGCCTACTTTACATATAGAAGAAGATCTGAAGAGGAAATGGTGGAGTCTCATCTTAAAGGAATTATTATTGAAAGATTGCTTACCTCTACAGATTCCCTGTCATGACATGTCCAGTGCAACACATACACCGCACTATATGCAATACCCTCAGCTAATACATGCCAAACATAATACATTGGCACCCAAACTGTGTATTATTTAAAAAGTCGAACGAGTTGTAATCTGTGTTTCTTTGGTTATGGCAACGCTGACACTTCGGCATACACATATACACACGCATGTACAAGCATAAAGATAAACCTAACACGCAGGTACGCGTAAAGCTAAAAAATTCTCAAATAACCGGTCTTTGTTGTTTGTTTTCGTAGCCGGTATGCGGGCTAAAAAAAACCCCCGCCGCTGTACGGAATGTACGGAAAGACGTAAGCAATGTTTAGAAAGATGTGGAAAATGCAAAAATACATGATAGGCGAATGAATAGGAGAAAATGAAGGTAAAATCTAAATAAAATACTGCACGAGCAATATGAGATAGAGAGTGAGGCAGAGAGGCAGAGAGAGAGAGAGAGCGTAGGAGAGATAAGGGAATTTGGTACTTGTTATTCACAACAACGCACCAACGACTATTTCATTGCTGACAACCCGCACCATACCTTCAGCAAGTATTGTTTGTTTTGCCCCTGTACACATTGTATTGACGCAGCTGTTGTACTGTGCAATAACAATGGAATTCACATACATACATGCATACATACATACATATAATGTTGCTGCTACAATCACTTCGTTGGGGCAAACTGAACGACAAATGAACGAAAGAAAGTGAGCAGCGATTGTTGAAGACAAAAAACATAAACAAAGTTATGCGCGCCGTTCAGTGTGTCAGTGGCAGCGCAGTGGCAGCGAGCAGCGTAGTTAAGCGACGTGCTGCGCTGCCTACTGCCATGTGTGTGCCTGCCTGTACGTGTTTGTTGTGACCAAATTTGCTGTAGGCTGGCAGGCAACCAGGCAGACATTCAGACAGGCATTGGCAACAAAGCAAAAACAACAAGCACAGGTATACATACATACATACATACATACATATACACGAATGTGTAGGAAAATGTAAAAAATGTAGGCAACGTTGTTGTACGACAACAGCTGCTACGTAGTAGATACCCGTGTTGCTGTTGCAAAATTGTAGTTTTTTCTGCTCTTTCTTCTCACAACTTCTTCTTCTTCAACTGGCTGGGGGCCACCAGCAAACGACTCGGTGGCGTCTGTTGTTGTTACAATGTTGCTGTGTTGTAGTTTTGTGTTGCTTGCGTGCTTTGTTTTACATCCATACATACATATGTATTTATTTAGGTTGATGTGTGTTTCTGCACGTAAAATTGCCTGGAAAGTTTTTGTTGTTTTTGTTTTTCTTGTTGTTCTTGCCCCATCGCCATTAGCTTGTTTATGATTATTATAGCATTTACCTACCTGCCATTTGCTGTGTGCGCGTTGCCTTGGTTATTGCTCGTTTGCCTGCAGTACCATTATTGCTGTTATTACTGTTGTTGTTATTGTTGTTGTTATTATTGTTACCGTTTGTTGCCATTACAAAAGCGCCATCACCACGTAATGGTTTCACTGCTCGGCGCAATATTCACACACCAACCAACCAACCAACCGTTGTTGTTGTCTTATATTACTTAAGTTAGTTGTATTTGTTGTTATTGTTTTTGTTGCACATACATAAAATACTAAGTATTGCTGGTGGTTGTTTTTATTTTTATTGTTGTTGTTGTTTTGTTTTGTGTCTCGTTTATTGCTCGTCGTTACTACCTGACCCAGTCAGCGTCGCTGCTAACCAGTTGTTGTTCGGCTGTTTGTTGTTGTTAGTCGGTCGAGCACAGACGATTTTGTTTATTTTTTTCGTGGTCGGCGTCTGCAATACTACGCTGTTTCGTTGCTTGCTTTCTCTCACACTCGCACTCTTGCTCTCGTTAACTTGATGAGCGGGGCGTTACCAGAGATGCCATCAAGTTTATACAACTAGCCATGTAGAATGCTGAATTGATATTTGGGGAGCGCCTGTAAACCAAGTGGTCATATTTTAGGACTTTCGGGGACCCACTTCTCCCTTTATGTCACTTAACGTGACCTTATCTGTGACCTCTCCCTCAGTCAAATGCGGCTTGGTTTTTTTTTTCATTTTACTTTTCGTTTTCTAATACATATTCATTAGGAAATATTTTATTTTAAATGAATATGAATAAATGAATGAATATTATATAAAATAAGAAATTTTCCAAAATATCATACAACTAAAATAAATATTCAGTAACAATTAATCAATCATTTATTAATTAAATACTTGTTTCATCTGAAGAAAACTAATTAGCTGGCTCCCCCCGTCTACCTGGTTCTAGCGTAGCATTTAAATTAGCCACTTACCCCTCTTGTCGGAACTACATGGTTTATGGACGTTCCCTTCGACCAAAGCTAATATCGTAACTAGTCGGTTGGTTGGTCGACTGAAAGGGTGGGGCCAAACCGCACTTAAACCATTGACTAGGCGGAGAGTTAAAAAAAATTTTATGTTGTTGAAGTCTGAATCAACTTTCTTTCGGATATCGAAAAGAGGTACTGAGTATTCAAGTAAAGTAGTCTTCAAAAGGCGTGTTTAATAAGTATGATATTATCGTATATCCTATTTTAATTTCAGTCAAAAACTCTCGTAAACCACGACAGCATTATTTGGCATAGGTAGATTTTGAGCCAAACAGTATATCTCAGAAATCACTGGACAAAATTCGATTAAATTTATAAAAATGAATGTTTGATACATTCATTGACAACCAAACATGGTAGTAATTCTATTTTATAATGAATACTAAAATCATACAAAAAACATTTTTCATATTAGGTCCAGAAATAGACCCATCTCTTATAAAACAGATCTCCCATTTTTGACCGATCTGTACACTTAGGATCGCATATTTAAGAAATTTACCAAAAAAAACTAACTGTAATGCTTACTTCTCACTTCTGCGAAGGTCACCTGTTCCGCCTGGTGTATAAAACAAATATAGCCGAGTTCCACCCGAACTTCCTTATCTATATATCATATGTACATATATGTATATGTGCAAACGGTAAAGCGATTTTCGGGTGAGCTCTTCTTTCAATTTGTTGTGTAATTTTTTTTTTTTTTTTTTTTTTGGCCAAACTGCCTCTGAACGGCTGATGGATTTTTATAAGCAGCCTTTATTGACATTCCCTGATGTTACGTGAACCTAATTAAAAAAAATTAAAGACATAATTTTTTTAATTTAAATTAATTTCCTGAAATTTTGGATGTCCAACAATGTCCTTCCGAATAGTAACACTCACTGCTGCTAACCACTCGCTTATTGCGGCCGCAGTAAGCGATAACCAAACCAGTGCGGAGTATAAGCTCAAGAGTAAAATAGAGGTCTTTAGTAGAGCTAATCTGACATAATCGTTTTAAAGGTTCACTAGAGTCTTTTACAGCTTCTATTCACCAGAGGTACGGTTGTAAGCTTGGCTTCAGATCTGCCACGTAGAAACTAGCTCCAATGGAAAAGAAAAAAGACAATATCTCGGATAAGAGACTCCACGTTTAATGGCGGTCACTGCAAACATTTAAAGGACAACAATTTAAGGTTATGCGTCTGGAACATTCGGTTCCTTAACTGAAAGAAACGGGATAGATGGAACAAGGTCGAAAAAAGTAGGTCCTTGTTACATTTGGTACAGCGACCATATAAAGGAGCGCCAATTCAGTGATGTATTTATGGTAAGAGAGACTTACTCAGTCGCCGATCGCTGATTTGCACCAACGCCTCGATGGAATAGAAGAACTTCTGCCATTAAATATTTCTTTTATGAACGCACCGCCCTCCCGTCACGTCAAAATTTTCAAAATTGTAATATGCGATTTTAGCTTCAAGGTGGATAAAGAAGCTAAATTTAGTACAACTTTCCGAAATTCAGCCTTCATATGACGGAACGGTTGAGGTGGATCAACTTTACCGAGGCACCAAATATGGTTATCTGTAGTACTCGATTCAAATCCTTCTACTCAATATGCCTGTGGTTTACTCAACAAAGCAATAATAACATTTATGAAAATCTAATATAGTTGGCAACTCTGTTTTTTTTACCCAAACGACGTCTGTGCTTAATCACTACACTCGCTCTCCACTACACTACGTTCAGCCTACCCTCTTCAAACGTCTATAAGTACATATGTACATACGTACATATTTTTATTGTTATTGCTATTGCTGGTTTGCGTGAGTCCACGTTGCTGCACTCTTCAAAGGTACATTCATAGGTAGATATGTATGCATGTGTGTATATATGGCAATGTTGGCTCATATTGCTGACACTGGCGGCGACTTTGGCGTTGATTTCCTCTCCACTGCCACTACTACTATCTACAATGTATGCACCTATGTATGTATGTATGGATTTGGTTGCGCCTGGTTTTTCCGCCAACAGTGCCGACATCTGCTGTCGGTTTTTTCTTTGCTTTGCTATGCTTTGTTGTTGCTGCTGTTATTATTTGCTTGTTTGTTGTGTCGTCGTCGTCGCTGAATGGTCGTCTGCTCTCGTCTCTTGACTGTTTTGTTTGTTTGTTGCCCATTGTTGTCTCGTCGGTCGTTGATTGCTGCTGCTGTTGCTGCCGCCGCTGCTGCTGCTGCTGCTGTTGTTGTCGGTTTCGTTGGCAATGCAAATGGAATTAACAAAAATATTGAATGTACATACATACATACGTACGAGTACATAAGTATGTAAGAGTTTTAGTATATATGTATGTATGTATGTATGTAGATATGTATTTGAGTGCTTGTATCCCCCTGTTGTTTTGCTAGCAATCATTCATACATACATATGTACATTCGACTACATATATATGTATATTTCTGTTATTGTTAGATACTGTTGCTATCGGTTATGCCATGTCTGGCATGTTATTGCTATTGTTGTTGTTGTTGTGATTTTTTGCTTTTGCTGCTATTGTTGATTATTGTTTTTCGTTGCGTCTACTTTGTTGACTACTTTTCAGCTGCTGTTTTGTCAAATTCACATTTTTTTCACACTTTTTGTTTTTGTGTTTGTTGTTGTTGTTGTTTCACTTGTGGGACTTTTAACCATCACAGAAGTGTGTTTACAAACATACATACATACAAATGTATCTAGCGACATTTTCGGTGTTGGGAATATGTATATTTAGAAGAAATATATATGTATGTATATGTATATGTATAGACGAGTATGTATGTATGTACATATATCATGCACATGCCTATCTGGCTGACCAACTAACTGACTTACGCGACAAAGTTAGCTTCGTATACACACACTTTTACATATGTAAATATATATGTACCTACAAAAACACATATTTATGTACATATATACACATGAAGTGACCGTCTACCCTCGTGCTTTCTACCCACTACTCAGCTATCAGCAATATTGCTCGCCCCAATGTGGTGAAATATTTATTTATTGTTTGCTGTCAAAATTAATTGGTTAAAAAAAAAGTCATAAAAAATTGGAATTTTTTTTTAAACTTTCGACGAAAATATAAAGGATGAGTCATGTGTCGAGGTCCCCGCAAAAGGGATACGTTTTTGATTCTCCTTCACGTGGTAGTAGTCAGAAACGTTGGTTTAAGCATCTGAGGACTTCCGGTATTAGACCAAGTAATCTCTGGCTGGTCGATAAACATCCGTTTAGAGGCGAGCTATAGCGAGTAGACGAACCGCCCTGTGGTTGTGGTTGTGCGTTGGGTTTGGGAGTCACAATATTAAAAATTTTCTGCAGTGAAGAGAACATAAAATAAGTCTCGGATAAGAGACCACCTATCTCATGACGACCACTGCCAGCGTTTTAAGGATCGCGATATGCGGACATGCAATTGGGATGAGTGGTCCATTAGTTGGGAAAGAGCCGCTATACAGCTGGTTGACGTCTTCGTACGAATGAAAGCTACCATCACCGCCGTCCTAGAAGAGCGATAAACTCGACGAGAACGAAAGAAGGTCCCACCTTGTGAAGTCTACTATAGCGATCATGTTGCTGTTGTGGTGTCGGCGAGTCCTGGCATTCAATTCGGTAGATTAATATCTCGGCCAAATTTACATCAAAACGAAGTTCTTCAATTCATCGCTGATCTGTTGCGTGTACCGACGGAAGCGAGGGACGATTTGACGATTCTGCCAGTTGGGGACTCAAAAATGTATCCGATGTAAGGCAAGCCTGGTTTGAGAGGCCATTAAAGATCTTTACTTATAGTTCTCTCGACAGATGATCTTTATACCGGAACGACAACCGGACTTTTAATCGGCCAAGGACTGTCACTCTTGCTATATTCCTCGAAACAGGTTTTGAAAATATTTTTGCGGTCACAACAACAACGATGTGACCAATGATGCTTTTTATGAGCATCTAGAACGTACTTTGGGGTGATAGTCCCACCACCATGTCAAAACCGTACTTGGCCAGTTGTCCACAATGTGGAAGGTATCTTCTGCACAAGAGTCAAAAAACTAAGATTCTTTAGCACTAGATTCGGGCGTAAGAAAATTCATCAAGCTACAGAACTGTCACCAGATCAAAAATTGCGCAACTAAATCGATAATGTTGTGATAGACGGAAGACACTTCTCCATCGTTCTAGATATACATACGTTCTGAGGACCTAACAGCGACTTGAATCACTATATATGCGCATCTATGTAGAAAAGGAATTTGCTCAAGACACCCAAAGAAGGTTCGATGCCGAGAAGCTGTAATCACCGCAGCCACCCAAAGCGTTTTCTATTGCCTAGTCATCAACATCACTCACCGGTAACGGTATTTTAAGCTCCCTAAAGGCTGCAGAAACAATTGATTTTGGGCAAAGTCGGTAAAAGAGATGGTACGATGTATAGTATAGAGAAAAAAGACTATCTACCTTCCGCCATAAAGGCGTGCCGTGTAGCATAGATGGCGAAAGATGAAGAGGGCTTCAAGACGCATTTACAGACAGAAAGAGGTCGAAATGCGTGAGAGTGAAGGGCTTGAGAAGCTGGCGGACATGGATAATGCTCGAAAATGAGGTAATCTAGTGACCGATGTCCAGAGCACACTCAGGTTCATGGAGGAAACACTTATCCAGCCAGCTGAACGTACAACACTTGCCCCATGCCAACAGTTGCTACCTGGGACGGAATAGATAATTGAAGTATAAAGTCCCCTCTCCACTAACTAAGACCAAAGTTTACAAGTCCATCATTCTAACCGTCCTGCTATAAGGGGGAAACGTAAGGATGATGACAACCTATGATGAGTCGGCCAAAGGTGTTACCTGGGACGGAGAATAAATTTCTCTCTCCACGAACTAAAACCAAAATTTACAAGTCCGTTTTTCTAACTGTACTGATATAAGGGGGAGAGGTTCCGATGATGACAACCTATGATGAGTCGGCGTTAGGTGCCTTCGAGGAAAAGGTTTTGTGCAAGTTTTATCTTTCTTTGCGCATTAGAAATGGCTTTTACCACAGAAAACGAAGTGATAAGAAGATGAAATGAAAATTCATCTCCTCGTCCTACTTATTCATCAAGTTTTGACAGGATATGAGTATCCTATTAGAATCCCACATGAGAAAAAGGGCCGTTAACTCATTCGGAACATCATAAAACCTGATCGTATATCGCACCGCCGAAACTGAGATGTCAAAAAACCAGCTCGGCGGCAAACAGTTCTTTGTGCGTTACGCGCAAATCCGGCAAATTGTACACCGGAAAACCAAATGTTCCAACAACAACAACAACAACAACAACAACAACAACAACAACAACAACAACAACAACAACAACAACAAAAACAAAAACAACAACAACAATAACAACAACAACAACAACAACTAAGTATTGCCATTTTTACCAACCAATTTGTTGCTTTTTTTTTCAATGGTGACCAATTTGGCGTTTCCACACTCATTTGCAGTTATCGTAAAAGGTGTTTGAAGCTTTGCCGCTTGTGTAAGACAGTAGCGATAACAATAGACGGGACAACTGTAGCAAAGTGTGAAGGAGGGGAGCAATTGTAGCTACACTCGCTGCTTGAAATGCGATGAGGAAGGAAGGGAGAAATGGTGTGCGACAGTGGTAAGAGAAAACAAAACAATAGCAACAACAACTACTACAGCAGCAGCAACAGCGACAAAAACCTCAACTGCAGCGACAACAGCTGCCGAGGGAAGTTGAGCCTCGACATATTCATATACATATGTACATATATACACATATGTATGTATGCCTATTCGTTTGTTTGAATGAGTGAGTAAGTGAGGAACAATGTTGTGAAGACATCAAGTTAGCGAGCGGTAGCAACAAAAGCAATAACAAAGAGCACAAACCGTCTGGTAGGCAAACTCGTGTGAGCTACCCGTTCGTTGACGCTCACTGTGGAGCTGACGGCAACGGTTGGTATGTATGTACATACATACATATATACGAGTATATATAACAACAAAATTGCATTTGTAGTAACAACACGCTGCGATAATGACACAGGTATACACGATTTCAGCTCAGGACAACTTGAAAGTGGTTTTTAAAATATTTTGGAACTGCAAAATATTTTGGAAATTTTTGAACAACGCAATTCCTCACATGTTGTTTCAGCAGTTCTGTAACTTCACTGACGAGGAGGCAAAAGTAATCTGCTTCATTCAGGCCCTCCAACGAGGAAGCTAGTTGTCTCCATAGACTAAGACCAAAGGCAGGGCGGTGGTAGATTAGTCAGTTTTAGAGGACAAGCAGTGCATACGGGGACCTATCACGTGTTAGACATACGCTGGATACACCTGGGTCGACTCTGGATAGATATTTTAGAATGGACTTTAGTTTCATCAGGGCTACTAACGATGAGCTCGGCCTCCAACGCTGCTATAGGCCGGCACCCGACGAGGCCAGTCACCGGAATATAGTTAACAAACTCTCTGTGTTGGTGTTGACAACCTCTCTGTGCATCGGTAGCACGTCGCGTCCAGTGATTCTGTTAAGTATTGCTAAATGAATCTGCATGGTCTTGTAATTCCTTCCAGATGTGTCGTAAAAGTAATACTATTTAGCTGGTGGTATAGTTCTCGCCGGCAATATGACTCCACTTTGGTGCCGGGTTTCTTTGGTGCGACCCAAAACGCTGTCATATTTCAATATGTCGGTTATAGTCAGGGCGATCAAACACAGATTGAAGGCTTGGTGAGATAGCCTGCCACCGCTGAATGTAGATCAGTTAGCGTAGCGTAAAGACACAGACTTTTGTGAACTTTGTAGTGTCGATTTTTGTATGAGTGTGGGGTTTTTTATATAGGATTATGTATCTCTTTCAAGGCCATGGGAGCTCTCTTCAATTTTCTTCACCTGTACGGCAAACTTCAAGTGGCCTGCAATGCCTTAGTGGTATCGTACTACAGGCACGCCCTAATATTGTTCTTCGACCAATTTCCAGTGGAGTTGGTTCACCTAACCTTCACCTACTGTTTTGACAATCCTTCCTCCACAATGATTCCGCAGAGGAATGAGACATAGCTATCTTCAGGGATGGTTTAAAACTAAATGAAAGCGTAGGCTGTGGAATTCTATCACCAACAGTCTAAATCAATTGGACGCATCTCCCAAGCAGGGAGTAAGAATTCTTTTTTAGGAGGAGAAATATTTTGTAAGTGAGCTCCGGCTATATAGAATTATGGAAACAGAGCCGTAGCCATTAAAATTTACCTAATAGTGCTTTGATGGATGTGATCCCTTATGAAACCCTTCATTCAAACCCTAAGGCAGGCTGTCGAACCGTTTCATTGTGTTTCATCGTGAAATTTTCGGTCTGTCGCGGATTTCTTCAAGAGAAGGCTGCACGGAACAAATTATTCCTCGTTTCGGTGAATAGTAACAGATACATAGAAGTGAATTACAGAGCAGACAAACTTACAAGGGGACCAAACTCCGTCCTATCGCAAGTCGAAGCAAACTTTCCCCGAAGCATGTTGGAGAGAAGGCCGCACAGCTTACTTTCTTTGAAAAAGTTGGATTGGAAAAGGTAACTGAGATACTGATTAGACATCGTCTTTTAGAAATGCAGGATGGGTGCCACTTTTGAAAGTAGCTGTAGGTGGTGCAGAAATAAGGGAGACGATTCTGTTGTGTGACTGCTTCGCTCTAAGTTAAGCAGAAGTAGACTTCGGCACACCTCAAACGCTCTCGTGGTTGGGCTTGACTCTGTGGGAGAAGTGAAAGAAGTGACCTATTAATCATTAAGGAGTCCAAGTGCATGGAAAAAGTGCCATATATGCAGAACAATGTTCCTTATATCCGCAATGGGTCACTCTTGGACCACATGAAACGGTATTCCCAAAGCGAGAACTATCTTCTATGGAGGTTGTTCTGAGAAGAGTTAGGCCGGTAGTATGTTGAACAGAGTTCTGATATGACTATCGCCGACTATTCTATGCTTTTCGTTGCTAGATTTCAGCGCCGCCCAAGTGAGTATAAATTTGAGATCACGAAGGGCGTAACTTTTGATGAAGAGGCCTGCTGCTCAGTACAAAGTAGAGGTGCTCCTCGGAGTGAACTTCCTGATGTTTTCCTTTAAAAGAGATTTTTTTATTTTGGTCTGACTAGGACTCGATTATTACCAATGTCGTTGGTTTATAAGGAACTTTTTGGGATTTTCTTTGAAAATTGTGTTTCCAGAATTCGAGTTCAGCAGAGCAAACTATTTTCATTATTTTTGTGTGAATATATGTCTGTATGTAGGTCAGTAGCGGATCCAGAATTTCCAGAAGGGTAGGGGGGAGGGCGGTCCTAAAATATATACAATCATCAGACACGAATAATCTGCAAAAGTAGATTCGAATTTAAGATTTACATTGCTTCCGAAGGGGGGAGGAAGTTCGGACCCGAAAACCCCACCCATGGATCCTCCACTGATGTATGTACCTATGTATATATACCTATAAGTAATTCAAATTTGTAGACCGGTGCAATGGCGGACTTGCTGAGATGCTGAAGACGATGTCAAAACTCTTGTCTAGCAAACAGATTCCATGTTTCTATATCAAAGTATATGTATATTAAAAACTGTTGCAACAGAAGCAACAGCAAATTGAACGCCAATGCAAGCAATCTTCAATGCTTGACCAGCAAATATGCCTGTCCATATGTATGTATGTGTGTATGTATATGTATATGTACGTAATAACAACAACAATTTATGTACGCCTTGCTTGCATTGCCTTCGGCTGGTCAATATGGCACGGCAGCAACCGATACACATATATGTACACGCATATATGGCTTTTGTTGTTATTGTATAATAACCAACAATGTTGCAGCGTATGTTGTTGCTATACCAACTACTACTCGTATAAGTAAGTAACGAATGAGTGGAGTGATTACGCGACAGCAGAAGCAACAATAACAACAACAACAACTCGCTATTTAAGCATTGCTTTTTGTCTTTCACTTCGTTTTCTTTGCACAACCACCGGTGGCAGTGAGCGGGAGAAGAAGGAGAATTAGGGAGAGAGAGAGAGAGAATGTTTATGGAAAGAAAGTAAAAATTATTATAATAACACCTTGTTGTAGAGCATACAGTGTAATAATAACAATGACAAACAATAATGTACACACACACACATATACACATTTGCATACAAATTTATATTCGCGTACACTAGGCGGCAGCACAGCGATAAGACAAACAACAGCAGCAAAGAAAAAAATTAATGCGACAATAGCTTTTTCCTTACATACATATGTATGTTTATGTAGCCGTATATATATTTATATATATATACATATGTACATACATATATACATACCTATGTAAATATAAAAACAAAGAAAAAAACTCAAAATTATATTATAAATTAGCAACAAAAATTTTTAGTTCACACAGAATCACCAACTGTAACAATAATTACAACAACAACAACAACAACAACAACAACAACAACAACAACAATAATAATAATAATAATAATAATAATAATAATAATAGTAATAAAAACAATAGGTAAGCGAACAAGTAGCTGAATAATAACACCAGTAGCTACAAACATACGTATGCATATGTACATATGTATGTATAAACAAAAAATTGTTTTTACTCGGAAGTAATAGAACGTCGGCACATGTGCACATACATGCATATATATGTGTATGTGCATAAATTGAGGGGTACGCAACAGAGTTGCCAACATAAATGTTTATTTTTTTTTGCAATAAAATAACTAAGAATCTCTGTAATGGGCAGGTTAGGTTAGATGTTGTTTTTGAAACCGCAGAAAATTCCCCAAATTGAGCTTCGGGTAATATTGCGGAAGTGATAGTCCTTGACCCAATAAAAATCCGGGTGGTTCCGGTATAAAGACCAGACTGTCGCGGGAACTATTGGATTTTAGTCGCCTCTTACAACAGGCATGCCTTACCGCGGGTAAATTATTGAGCCCCTAACCCGCAGGGGATAGGTTAGGTTAGGTCGAGGCGGTTGCTGGATAACAGCTATCTTAATAATCTAATCTTAATAAGTGGATCCTTGTTAAACCTAGTAGTGGAGTTAGCAAATCTAAGCAATCGTCGTTAGTATCTTTGCACCCTCTATTGCACTCAGGTCTCTAATTGGATGCCACCACAACGGACTATAAACTACTACTACTACTCTCTCTCTCTGTATTTCTTCCTTTTGCTCTCTCCCTCTCTCTTTCCCTCTCTTTCTCTCCCTGTATTTCTTCCTTTTTCTCTCTCCCTCTCTCTTTCCCTCTCTCTCTCTCTATCTCTTCCTCTTTCTCTCTCCCTCTCTCTCTCTCTCTCTACAACTCCTAGGGTTGTAGTTTGGTAGTACGTCTAGCCCCTCGTTAAGTTGGCATTTGCGTTGAATAACTCTCTTATATCGACCTTAAAAGTGGAGAAGGGCTTTCCCAAACTTTTCCATGATGGCGAAAATTGGAGAGGAAAATTTTTTTCCTTGAAGTTCGTCTGCCATCTTGTTGCCCGGTATGGTACCCATACTGCACCCATTTACAGATTTCAGAGCTCTTAATACCCTAGAGGATATAAAGTAGATGTTATTTATTTAGAGTACCAATAAATGTAGACCTTTGACAGTCTTATATATAGCCACCAGTTCTGATTGAAAAACGGAACAGTCATCTGTAACGGCAAAACGATTTGCTCTTGCTTTGAGAAGATTCCGCCCTAGAACCTGTTATCTATTTTTGACGCATCTACAAAATGAATGAATCGCGTCTGTATATGTTGGAACTATCCTATCCCGTTGGTTCATTGGTGTAGAAAACTATAGGCTTAACAACCGCAATTTAATGTCATCGCAGCAAAGAAGCTGATGCATGTACTTTGTCATTTGGGTTTGGGTTTTTGGGTTCACAACCGCGGGATGTTTCACTTCTACGGTCACTCATTAGGCTGGAGACTTCTCTTCTTCCGTTAACTCCGAATACTCTGAACATAGATCACCAAATGACCTCCTTGGATCCTACATGAGATGCTCCGGACTTGAAATAAAATAAAAATTTCGAGCATTACTCCTGTTGGTCAGCTTCTAAAGCTCTTCATACTAAAGCATTTCGATCTCTTTCTTTTTTGTCTGCAAATGCGTCTCGCTTCCCTCTTCAACTCGCAGTATCTCTCCCACATGGAGTGCTTTTCCACTGCTCGTTGCGGGATAGGTAGTTTTTTTCTCTTCTCTGCGGTATGACAATCATCATCGTGACAAATCTTCTTTGGACCTTGTCGAAAATTAATAAATTCCTTGGCGGCTGTACGTAGTGATTTTGAAATGCCTTCCTATATTTCACTTTTACTGGGTTGTCTGGTCAGTCTGTCCAGGCTGTTTATTATGGTTACGGCTTCTCGACGTCTAATCTTCCTTATGTTTGAAGACGGACAATCTTTGCGGCATAGAGGCGGGTTCGTATCTTCGCTGCGACAAGTTAGTGCCGGAAACTGGGACAGCAAACAAACATATTTAGGGGCTCGGCAAACTCGATCATTTGGGTGAGGCTTCTCTCGTCTATCGTCTATCGCGTCAAATATATCTTCTTTGCTCATCCTAGCGCCAAGTCGACAAGCACAATTGTTGACATCGTGACCGGAGCTGCACTCGTAAGTACGTTCAAGGCGCTCATAGAACCTATTTTTTGACACAACCCCTTATTCTATGGGGCATGAACGCAAATCGGCGATATGTTAAAAAAACGTTTTGCTTTAATGCGGATTTTGGCAAGATATTTCTCCACCCACGTGAACTTTAGTACTCGGCGACGGAGTCTCTCTCCTACCACGAGTCGGACACCAAATTTACGCTCATTTATATGGCATGTAAAAAAGAATTATTTAAAATTCAATGGCAACACTGTAGGCACAGCAGTCAAGCACAACACAAACAGCAATCGTTTTCCCTCTCATTTCTGCACAATTCGTTCTACAACAGCGACGGCGGGCTATAGGCGGCAAGGCGCGAACAGCGACGCCAGAAATAGCAGCAACAGCACCAGCAATAGCAATAACAATAAAAAATAAATGTAAATAGCAACTCAGCGGCGAAGGTGTGACGAAAAGTGGCGAGACGAAAATGCGGCAACAAAATGGGCGACAATAACTGAACAACTGAACAACAAAGGCAGTAACAACAACAACAGCTGTTCTTTCTTACGAAATGTTGTTGTACAGAAGAAATGTGAAAATAATAAAAACAAGGTATGTACAAACATGTGTACATATATATGGCAAAAACAAAAACAATATTTTTCTCCTTTGTTTTTTTTTTTGGCTGGAAGCAAACAACATTGGTATGTATGTATATATGTATGTATGTAACGGTGTAAATTGCCAACATTAGGCCAAATGCGAGTAAAACTCGCCAAGTTAAGTAGCGAGTTATACCACACACGTATACATATGGATAAGTACAACATACATACATACAAACATAAATAAATAATGAATGGCATTCGGCGAGCAGCAAAAAGGCTGCGACAACTCAGTCAGTCGGTCATAAAAACGTGCACACACATGCATACATCCAAATACACATATATGTATGTATATATGTGTGCATACAAACAAGTTGTCTGCTCGCCAGATTATCGGCTTGGGTTGTACACACACGCGGCGCAAACAAACAGGCAGTCAGCTAGCTAGCCAGCCAGCCAGCCAGCCAGCCAGCGGGCCAACGAGCAACAAAAGCAACTACAACTAATAATGACAACAACAAGCATTTGGTAGACATGAGCAGAATTTTTAAACATTTTTAGCGGCAACACACAGCAGTTGTTCTACCGAAAAAATACTAAGAATTTTCGCATAGGTCGGAGGGGGTCTGCTGTAAATTGCTACGTGCATGTACAGCATGTTTATATACATACAAACAAAATATATAGAAACTATTCATTATGTACATATGTACATATATTCGATTCCTAACATCTCCGTTGTTCTCGCTGCTATGATAAGCTCTTTGTACGGTGAATATTAAAGTCAAAAGAGCTCTCCATTATTGGGGTTTAATCCAATCCTAATTCCATTTGGATTTAGCCGCCGCGATAGCGAAGTGACGTATGCCGATGATATTCATATAATTAGTCATAACAACCGCACCGTAAGTTCTGCGTTCTACAGATTAGACAAAGAAGCGAAGCGAATGGGTCTGGTCTGGTGAACGAGGGCAAGACGAAATATCTCCTGTCATCAAACAAGCAGTCATCGGATTCGCGACTTGGCTCCCACGTCACTGTTGACAGTCATAACTTCGAAGTCGTAGATAATTTCGTCTATCTGGGAACCAGCTTTAACAACACCAACAATGTTAGCCTTGAAATCCAACGCAGAATAACTCTTGCCAACAGGTGCTACTTTGGACTGAGTAGGCAATTGAAAAGTAAAGTCCTCTCTCGATGAACCAAAACCAAACTCTACAAGTCGCTCATCACTCCCGTCCTGACATAGTTCATCGAATAAAGAGACAGCGGCTACGCTGGCTAGGTCATGTCGTCCGAATGGAAGAAAGTGCTCGAGCTTTGAAAGTATTCGATGGAGTACCCGCTGGCGGAAGCAGTGGAAGAGGAAGACCTCCACTCCGTTGGAGGGATCAGGTGGAGAGCGACCTGGTATCACTTGGTGTTTCTAAATGGCGCCAAACAGCAAAAAGAAAAAACGAGTGGCGCGCTATTGTTGACGAGTCTATAATCGCGTAAGTGGTGCCTACTCCAGAGAAGAAGAAGAAGAAGATAGCTTAGTTCGAGATATGGGTTCGAGCCCGGATTCTACCAACGTCCAAAATTATAGAAAATACATTTTTCTAATTGCGGTCGACCCTCAGTATGGAATGTCAAGCTCTCCGATTGTATTTCTGACATGAAATAAAAAGCTCGTCATGAAAATCCATTGGCCGTTCTGGAGCGGCTTAGAATAAACTTTAGCAAAGAAGCATCAAGACGCAAAAGCACAAATTGGAGGAGGAGCTCGGGCATAAATCGTTTCAGCGGTTACAAAGCGCGAAATATACATGGGTTCGGATTAAAGAAAGAAAGGAATGGTTTCGGTTGAGAACTACTAATTTTGATGATGGGACACAGCGCTCGTTTCAGGACTATGCTTTTTAGACATGCTGCTGCAACACCAAGTTCTTTAATTGAGCTGGTGCCGCTCATTGAGCTGATTAATGTTCTCGAGAAAAATGAAAGACTTATATGGCCGTCTTCCAGGAGTAGCCAGCAAAATTGTCAACTGCGGAAGAGGTTCTGTTGCGGAAGAGGCTCGATTTATTTTCTATAGTATTACACTAAAGAAGCTCAAGTTAGCGATCTACATAGTCAGAAATGTCTTTTGGTAACTCTTAAGAGAGGACATTTCCAGTTGTGAGGAAAATTCTATTAGTATTGAATGTCTGAAAGGCGACAAAAAGTTGATTTGGCTTGTTTTTTTCCTCTTCCAAAAAATCATTGCGAAGAACTGGATGATCTTGGGCTTAACTAGTCTAGAGCCAATGGGATATTGAAAAGGCTCCGTTAATGACTCACACGAGCACATTTTGATGTTAATCACCAAGCTTCCGTTCCTCCGACCATGCACTACAGCTGCAGCTAATCATAGTTTATCTGTTCTACGCTGTCAAACCAAACAAACAACCTGGAAGGCTCTTGCAAAGTAGCGAACATTTTACGCTTTCTGTCGGCGACGGTTTCGGTTAAGCATCTGTTGTAATTTCATTTGGGCGCTAATGTTTTCGTCGTGCTATTAGTGTGTTCTGTAATTAAGTCAACTACCAGATTACCCACGTCAGCCTCCTTCTGCAATAAGCATCCTTCAAACGCTTTAATAGCTCGTCTCATATTATTATTAATCCCAACGGTTTACCCACCTCTCGTCCATCTGCATGAGGGGCGCTGTCCGCATGACGTACGGAACTTGTTTAATTTTTTCATCAATGCCGAGTCACGATGAGGAGAGATTTTTGGTTATTGTTAACGAAGTTTTTGGTTATTCTTCTCTTGTCGTTCAATATCTGAAGCATTTTAGTTTCCCTCCCCTTCTGTGTTGGCTGGCATTAGACCACATTATTGATTGAATAGACCAAAGACTCAGTTGACAAGTCTATAAAGAACATTATACATAGATATGTAAGTATATAGGTATGTATGTATAATCAAAAACCATACACAGTTATACATATGTAAAGGGTGATCCAAGAGGAGGTATTTTTTTCAATAGCCTTTTTTTGACAGATCACGCGTGAGTCGTATCAAGCTTTCATGGTATTTTTGTTCAGTATTGTTTGACATTTCATCATAGAAAGACTTACGCCTGAACAAAGTTTTCAAATCATTCAACTTTATTACGAAAATTCACGTTCTGTAAAGAATGTGTTTCGCGCGCTTCACTCGACGTATGGTCAACATAATCGGCCTACTGAGCGTACTATTCGCAATACCATCGCCTATCTTGAGACCTAGCATTTATTAATGGATAATATTCGACCGAATAGACCACGACCAGCACGCAGTGAAGAAAATATAGCGGCCGTAACTGCGAGTGTACACGAAGACCGTGGAGAGTTGATTCGGCGTCGTTCGCAGCAACTTGGACTGACGTATGAACGACTTGGCGCATTTTACGTGAAAATCTTAAATTGAAAGCGTACAAAATACAGCTTGTGCAAGAACTGAAGCCGCTCGACCTTCCCAAGCGACATCGCTTCTTCGCTCTATGGGCTCTTGAAAAGTTCCAAGAAGATCCAATGTTTTCGAGCCACATTTTGTTCAGCGGTGAGGCCCATTTCTGGCTCAATGGCAAAATTGCCGCATTTGAGACGAAGAGCAACCTGAAGATATTCAACAGCTGCCATTTCATCCAGAAAAAACAACGGTTTGGTGTGGTTTGTGGTCCTATGGAATCACCGGTCCATATTTCTTCAAAAATGATGCCGGTGAGAACGTAACCGTCATCAGCGGCCCTTATCGGGCCATGAGTACCGACCATTCGATGCCTGAAATTGAAGCTCGTAATCTCCGTGATATTTGGTTTCAACAAAACGGCGCCACTTCCCACACATCGCATCAATCAATGGATTTATTGAGAGAACACTTCGGTAAGCAAATAATCTAATGTTGTGGGCCGGTCGATTGGCCACCAAGATCGTGTAATAAATATCACACCGTTTGGCATTTTCCTGTGGGGATATGTAAAGTCTAAAGTCTACGCGGACAATGCCGCTTCGAACGAGTCATCGAAAATTGAACTCAACGGATGGACCAGCCGAGACGTAGCAGAGGCCAATACTTGAAAGAGATAAACTTCAAAAAAATAATTGCCAAAGAATGTTATTTCGAATGATATTAAACCTTTCTTATTAAATTTGAAATTTATGGTTTTCTTTTTTTTTTTTAAGAAGAGAACCTCGAAATGTATTAGCCGTTATATGAAATGCAACCACTGTCCTATGCAGTTTGATGTTGCTTTGAGGGACAACCGACTGCGCTGTCACGCCTTTTTCGTTTTGGGTGGTTATTATGATTTTGACGGAATTAGTGCAGCAGCAATTGCTACTTTCATCGCACAAGGGAGAGTTCGGTTATTATGTGCTACAATACTGTATGTATGTATGTATGTATTATATGAGTCTCCATGCAAAGTGCAATATTTTTAAATTTTTTTTTCTTTTTTTTATTTGAGTTTTATTTTTCTTTATTTTATTATATGTATTTCATTTATATTGTTATTATTTTTTATATTTTTTATTTTTATTTTATTATTATAATTTTTTTTAATTTTTTTATTAATTTTTTTTTATTTGAGTTTATATTATTTAAAATTTCTTTCATTTTATTATATGTATTTTGTTTAATATTACTATTTAGCCATTAATTCATTATTTAATGTACATATTTACGTATGTATATAGCTACATATGTATGTACATATATAGGTGTGTATGGCAAACAATTCCAGCTATCGTCACTTTGCCTTTTCATTGACGCGCAGCCTAACTCATATCGCTGGTAAAAACCATTTTTACATACATACATACATACCTATGTATGGATGGATGCATGTAATATAACCACATGAACAAGTCTCAGTTATTGTAATGACTGTTGTTGCTTTCGTTATTACTTTGTATTGTTGTATGCTGTTGTGTTTTGTCGCCGTTGCCTTTGTCGTCATCGCCACAGCAACACTGTTGTCATTGCCAGCGCCCGGTACGTCGTAAACGTCCGGCGCGTCAAGAGACGTTGTACATATCTACACGTGTGGTGTGTATGTATATATACATATGTCTGTACGTACCACCATTTAAGTATGCGCGTACGAAGGTAATACATATATCGCCGCTGAAACGACACAAACAACGTCGACGATTATTGCTTTTGCTTTCAGCGACGCCAGCAGCGCTGCTAGCGCTCGTGTAGTGTGAACAACAAATGCGTTATCGTTAAGTTGGCCTACGGTCAGGTAGTGTACTAATGCATATTTATGTATGAAAGTAGCTGGGAGCAAGTGCCGCGTGTTCGTATGCATACATATGTATGTACAAATGCTCCCTCATAATTGTATATATACATACATACATATATAGACCGGTACTCTGTGTATACAAATTTTCATTGTGTCAACGCTTTGATCAAACAATAATTGTACGTATATACGTATTTGTACATGTCCATATGTATGTACATATGTCTGTATGTACAGCCAACCAACAGTTGTCGACGTTACTTAATGTTTTCGTTCAGTTTTTTGCTCGCCCATTATTGCCGCTGCCAACGCTGTTGCTGACACTGCTGTTCGTACACACTCACGCTCTTTTTGCTTGCTGTTTGTTGCCTGTGTCTGTCTGTCTGTCGTCGTTATACACCGCTCTCTCGCCGCAACCTCTATGCTGCAGGCAACGCAGACTAGCAGTCGCGACCGTCGCTGCCGTTCCTGCGTCGCAATTCAACAGAGCTCAGCTGGCTGTACACAGCTGAGTGAGCCCGACACAGCGCACTTCATATTCAGTTGCTTGTCCACCGCTATAGCTGTTGCTCGCTTTTTTATTACGAATTGCCGACGTATTGTTTTTGCGCGTCGTTTGTGTTATCTCGTAGCTCAATATAGTATATACAGCCATACATATGTACATTTGTACATACATTCGACTCTGACCACCACGACACGATTGCAAGTTGCTGGCGCTGCTACGAAATTGCTGTTGCTACACCAACGTCGTCTGTTGTTGGCTGTTAGGTGATTTCATCATTATTGTCATTCGATCTTGAGCGGTGTGTAGAGGTGGACTTTTGCGTGTGGTGTTTAAAGCGTAGCTATTGAAATAGTGAAAAATATATGTACTAAAGTGTATTGGCAGCAACAACTGTTGCTAACTAGTGATTGTGTGAAATTAAAAACAAAAACACTGTTTTTTTCGCTTGCCGCGCATTGGGAAGTTTTGAAAAACATTTCTGTTTTGTTAGTCGCGCGGCCCAAACGCGTTAGACGCAATATTGAGTATTTTGTGTAGTTTTTTTGTATACAAAGTGTGCGCGCGTGTATTTTCTGTTTGTTTTTTTTGTGCTCTAAAACAACAACAAGCACATTAAAAAAGCCAAAATGAGACTATCCTCATCGAATAGCAACGATTCCAAACCGGACAATTATCAAATTAATGCAAAAATTTGCCGTCTAGTCGAGCGTTATCCCTGCATGTACGATCGCTCCCATCCGCATTACTTGAAAAAGGATGTTGTCGATAAGGCGTGGGTGAAGATCTCCAAGGAAATGGATGACTCAAGTGAGTATAGTGAAATATGTGCACATACATACTCGTTCATATTTACACAAGCAACGCGCATGTGAAAAAATGGTAGCCTTCAATGCAATCACAACCTAACAACAGAAACAACAACAACAACAACAACAATAACCGAAATTGCCACTACCCGCTTGCCTGTCTGCCTGTTTGCCTGTTTGTTTTTATCATCAGCGCTCGCTCGCACTCTCCGTCCTTCAACAAAAAAGCAAACGAAACAACAAAGCGCCTGTCTGTCAGCCTGCTTGCAGCTGTCATGACGTGTTTTTTCGCTTTGCTGCTTGTTTGTTGGTTAATCCGTATGGCCTGCATTGTAGTTGTTGTTGCTGGCTATTATTTTTGTTATGTTCCATTACTGTGGTTGCTTGGGAGCAGGCACGGTGGCCGCATAGTCGCAGAGGGCGCGTTAATCAGCGTGTCCGTTGCGCGCAATGTTGCTGGAGCTGTTGTTGTTCTCATTGTTTGGGTGCATGTGAAGAGCAGCGCGTTCGATGTTGGCGTTGACGTTTCGCCGATTATGCTTGTTTTTATTATCGGCAACACCCCGAGTACAGGCAAACAGGGAGGCAACTCATTTACATACATACACACATATGTATATACACTACACAACAATGGCCACTCAGTCAGTCAGTTAGTAAAATATTTTTATCGCGCATTTTTCAATGTGTTGACCAAAAATGTTGCTAACCATGGTAGCATCATAGTTGTGTTGTTGTTACTGTCTGCCCTTTGCCGTTCTTTAAAAATATTTGCTATTGCGCACAGCGACTCTCTCATTGGCAGAGTTGCCATTTCCTAAAAAAAACTAAAAAAATCAAAATTTAGACAAAAGCTGAAAAAAAATTAAAAAAAGTAAAAATTAAAAAATATAAATAAGGGAATGATTAGTTACTTAGAATTTTAAGAGAAGGTAAATTTATATCGATTGAAGTATTGTTTGATTAAAATAATGTTTTTTTTTCTTTATTTTTAATATTTTTTTAACTCAATATTTAAAATAATGTGTATTTTTTACAAATCTATTGTTTTTTATATATATATTTACAATAATGGCCACAATTTTGATGCAAAAAAAAACGCCTTCTTTTTGTTATATTACTTATGGTTTAATTTTTAAATTCCTCGGACCTAAATTCTTTAATATACATCCTTTTATCCCTTTCGAAATCCTCCATTTTTACCTAAATTTAAACATCTTACTAAAGTCCTTAAAAATTTTGTTGCGGATTGGTTATTATTTTCACGTCGCATTGAATAAATCTCAAAAATTGTATACTGGTGTACAAATATTGATTCTTCCGAACAATCTAAAATTATTTAAATAAAAATGAAATATGCACATTTTCAAATTGAAAAATATAAAAAATAAAATTTAATTATACTCACTACCTATCCCATAATTATATGGGATCGTATTTTGTGTTTCTTTCGATCTTTTACTATATTCGAATGGACGGTCCAACGAATTTTCATTTAGTATTATGACGCAATTTGGATAAAGATTAAAGCTATTGCAAACTTTTCTCATTTGTGATATTCACAATAGTGTACTTTTGCGTGCTAATACGGCTTGTTTACAAATTGAGTAAATAAATTAAAAGATAAAATTTAAGTTTCTACTGAAAAATGGAAAAATTAATTGTTAAATTTTGTTTTAAATAAAATAAACTTAAAAAAGTAAAAAGAATTTAATAAGTTTCTGGAACATGGATATGGGGGAGTTATGGTCAACTATTCTCACTACAGCAACTTTGTATCTCACGACTCCAATCCTATTAAATTTTTGATGCTGGATGAACAGATTGCGTGATCTTCGAAACTCCTGTCATTTCAAAATTGTAAAATTTTTCTATTCAAACATCTAAATTATTGAAAATTTGCATTAAGTGATAAAAAATTTGCCTTAAATCATGGAAAATGTGTGCTACATTTTTAGTATTGAAAATGCAACCTCTCCTCCAGCGCCGCTAGACCATATGAAGCAAATTTCTGTTCAACTGGGATTCCTTTTTTGAGCTCTTCGGCAGCCAGCAATAATAGCAAATTTAATGCAATTCGAAAGAAGTGCCTTTTAGAGAGCTGTTGCTTTAATTTTTTTGTTAAATAACGGCTCAGTAGTTTATGAAAAAACAAAGGTTTCAAGCCTTCAGCAGCAATAAAACCTATTTGGATTTTTCTTCGAAACTTCAACTCTGACGCTTTATAACTGCTGCTTTTCTGCCGAGCACCTCGTCAAATTTGTGGTTTTGTAGGACATACAGTTTTTTCTAAACCCCTTCAGAGCAGCGTATGTATTTTTATAAGGAACTTTTATTTCATGGCAGAAATACACTTGGAGGGCTTGACATTCTCTGCCGTGGGACGACTGCAATTAGAAAAAATTTAACTTTCTATATTTTTTGATGTTGTTCGAACCTGGACTCCATCACTCGGCTATTACGTCCAAAAATATATATATAATAAAATTTTAAGTGTTAGTTATTTTGGTTTCTCAGCCAACTATTTTTCGTCTGCGAAAGTCAGAAATTGCCACTTTCTGTATTTTTTTGTATTCTAAATGATTAATAACTAAAAATTAAAAACATTTCTCTCCACCAAGCAAAATAATCTAAAATTTTCGTTAAAATATGCTAGAGTTTGGTAACCCTGTTGTTAATCATACTCACAATGCTTTTCTCTCATGAACAATCTCTGGACTGCTGCTAGCTTACCTTTTCGCCTTCTTCAACTACTCGCGCTCTCATATTTTTCATTTCTCATTCAACTCTCTTTTGTTTATGTTTTTTTTCCACTTTGTTGTTGTTGGTGTCGTATTATAGCTTGTTGCCAACATTAGCAGCGAGATGGATAATAACGGGGGCAATTTTTGTTTGTTTCTTTGTTGGCTGGCATTGCAAGGCGGCGGAAATGCCGGTGACTCGGTCACGTACGCATACAAGTGTACGCACATATACATATGTATGTATTTATATACGTACATTTGTTACATAGAAGCATTCGTACATGCATATTTGTAAATGTCTCGCATTGTACCGCACACACACACACACACACCACAGCGGGGTGAATTTTCATGCTTCTTTGTTAGGTTTTCTTGCAAACTGTGAAACTGCGTTTAAATGAAAGTTTGAAATACGAGTGTATGCGTATATATACATATATATAAGATTTATTTACCGCTTCTTCTCTCTTTTGCATGCATATATGTATATACTGTTGCACAAAGCCATGAATCATACAATAATATATGTATGTATGTATGTATAGTGCATGTAGACGATTATCCATTTGTAGGTGGAAAGTAAGTAAGTGAAGGAAAATGCAGAAAGTAAAATTTTGACCTTGACATGACTTTGAGATGCAAGGTCGATTTATTGAGTTTAAGGTCACTCAGACATTTTATATATGTATATTATTTAACGGTATCGCTGATCAAGGGTAAGGTTATAGGAGGATTACTCTCATAAAAAAAAATTACTCTTTCCTCGCTTTGTTGTTGTTGTACAGTAGGTAGTCTGTCATC
This sequence comes from Neoceratitis asiatica, assembly GCA_030068015.2. Classification (NCBI taxonomy): domain Eukaryota; kingdom Metazoa; phylum Arthropoda; class Insecta; order Diptera; family Tephritidae; genus Neoceratitis; species Neoceratitis asiatica. Next base: position 16,720,069 of record CM061526.1, read on the forward strand.
AAGTTCATTTTACGCGAAGCTCCGGAAGCGAGCTGTTTCGCCGGATAGAGACAGATGGGTATTTGTAGTGTAGGGTTGGCTTTAGGGGACTTGCAAAATGGTGATTAGTGTCGTGCGGATACTCATTCCATGCTAAACATAAGTTGGGGTATGCCAGTGTTGAGTCTGGAATGGTTGGAGTTAGGTTCGATACGCTATCCAGACCTTACTCGGATCGAGGACTACTCGAGTCTCATGAGGTAGCTCTAGCTCCTCGTTTGCTAGAGGTGGTGGCTGGGCTCTCGCTTACTTAAATAGAGGCTCAGAAAACGAGCGATATCGACGGATTTACACAAAATGGAGAGAGCTGGATGAGATGAGTCGGGTTTTGGAGACATGCAAAATTTTGGGTATATAAAGGTAGAGTCAAATCCATTACAGTTTTCCGACCTCAATGGCGCCAAGATTACTCAGTTCTCACGAAGCAGGTAAAGCTCTTCGTGTACTATGTATGGTGGCTGAGTGCTAGTACATATTGCAGACATACGGAGTAGCTCTAGCTCATCGTTTGCCAAAGATTATAGTAATCGGGTTTCAATGACAAAGGGTTAAGAAAAGTGTTAAGTGACTCTCTGCGAATAGCGTCAGTGGCTGTCGGTCGCAGTTCGAGCCAGCGGAATGGAATCCACGTAGTCTTGTATGCCTTAGCGTCCTGCAAAGTGTACGAGCAGAGATGATTCGTCAGGTAGATAGTGTATAAGCGGCATCAGCAGCTTTTCTGTTATGGTCCTCAAGACGACATACAAATCGGATAACCACTTCTTCATCTGCTTCGCGGCGTTCAAATCGGTGGACCGTGAATAAGTGTAGGCTGTAGAACGTTACTTCTCTCTTAGCAGTAACTTTGAGTTATTAACAGTCTGAGTTTTGACCACTTTGACTTTCAGGTCGAGCCGGTACTCCTTCGTCCAGCTAGTGGAAAGAGTCCACCAACCTGTGGAACCCCTTCTTTAACTTCCCTTTAGAGAAGCGAGAAAACAGGCTCTTCAGAAGTCCTCCAGACACTTATCTAAGCTCTATTCATAAAAGGGATCATAATCTGCGTATGAACGCGATTGCTTATCTCTTCTCTCCTCCTCTTTGTTTCCTAATAATATATGAACTAACAACTCTTTCCTCTTCTCTCTTTTCAGTACCCTCATGCAAGGAACGTTGGCGCAACATACGCACCTCATTTGCGCGCTCCATCAACGTTAACAAAATACCATCCAGCGCTAATCGTACCAAACCATATTACCTACACGAAGAGCTACAGTTCCTCGCCTGTCACATCACACCCGGCATACCGGTATCGCGTCGTCCCAACTACTATACATCGGCGGATGAAAAGAGTGAAATGATTGAAGTGCCAATTGGCGAAGAGTCCTTCGACGGCTTTGTTGCGATGGCGAAAGAGGAAGAGGAACAGCAACAGCGCAGCAACGATGAGAACGATTCACGGCAAGAACTGGCGCCGAGTAGCAGTGCAGATGAGGCCACACAATCGGCCCAGGGTGAACAAATGCAGCAGTGTCAACAACAGAAAGCGGAGGAGTGGCAGGGTGATGGCTGCGAATTGCAGAGAATACCAGTGCAAAACTCGCCACTACCACTGTTGGCTCAACAGCCACAACAATCACCGCAGCAAACACAACCGTTACAGCCACAAATACAACAACAGCAGCTGCAGCAACAACCAGCACAGCAGGAGCTCTGTTTTCAACCACACCAACAACAACAACAACAACAGCAACAGCAGCAGCAACAACAGCAAGCCTCACCGATCCCATTGCCCATCGAGGCCGTGGAAGTTGAATGCAGACCGCAAATACCCGCAGTATTGCCATTGTATCCGTTCAAAAAGCGTTTGCGCACCACCGAGCCGCTCATGTATGCAGAAGTGGAGCCGGAGCGTGACATTAAAGTGAGTTTACTTCGAGTGCGCGCATTTTTTCGCTTTTATTAATTAATTTTTTTTTTTTTGTTACTCTCTTTCACTACAGCCGCAACCCAGCGAACTGTGTTTGCCGGAGCAGGATTTTGATGCTGCTTTCCTTAAAGGTCTCTTGCCCGAAATGAAAGCGATGGACTTTCGTCAAAAGATCATATTCAAGAAACGTATATACGAAGTTATTGGTGAAATTTTCGAGAGCACCGCTGCACAGGGTGGCAGCGCCACACGTCAACAAAACAACAGTTTTAAGGGCAACAACAGTGGCACACCGCCAAATAGCAATGGTTTCGCCTATGCCAACGGTTGCTCTTCCAACAGCAACAACAGCAGCCTCAACGGCAACCAACGCACAATCACACCCAGACCGACACCCAGCTCCTCGCCCAGCGCTTCTGGTTATGCATCACCATTAAATCAACTCAACACCGCTTCATCCACCACCACCGCCACCACAATGGGTGTAGTCAATGCATCTGATTTAGCTATGATACGCCGGCTCAGCACATTGTTGCAGAGTCCGGCTGTAGCCTCTAGTACAAGTCCTATGACGGCACTACCAAAGAATGCCACCTCCATTTCATCAACTGTACGCACCGTTTCGAATACTTCACCCGCCACAGTCGCTACGCCGCCGCCGACGACGCCTGCAATGGTGAGCGCCCATCGCGGTGCATTGACGCGTTCCAGCGCCAATCTGTTGCGCACCAGCATGACAAACGGTTCGGTGGCGACTCCGTCTAGTACTTGTAGCTCGGCCACGTCATCGCCGTCGGCCAACAGTCGTGCTGTTAAGCAGGAGTTATTAGATGATTGAGACATCTGGTGGGTATTGCTCGATAGGGTTGCATGATGTGTGTTTCCTAGTTAAACTTTTTTAATGCTTTTGGTAAAATGTAGCTTTAGAGTTTTGATGTTTAAGTGAATTTATTTAATTTTTATGTATGTTTTTATGTATGTACGTATGTATGTATGTACATATGTATGCACACAAATATTGCTAAGTCTCTCATTTCCAAGTCATTTATTGTACTTATTTTGTAGGTTAAGAAAAGAAAAAAAAGAGAAAAATGTACAACAACAACAACAACAACCATAGTTAATAGTTGTGGCTGTAATATGTAGTATTTAATATAAAAAAATTAAATAAATTAAATATTAAAATTTTCATCCATTTATTGATAAGGACAAGAAAGCGGTCGCTTTACCCGAGCAGTTAGTAGCGCGTACTACCTTGTGGTTTGTCACGGGTCCGAATCCTGGTCAGACTAACCTACAAAATTATAGAAAAGTAATTTTTCAAATGAATTTTCCTAATTCCGTTCGCCCCTCGGCAGAGAATGTCCAAGTGTACCTCTGACATGAAAAGAAAAGCTGCACATGAAAATCTAACTGCCGTTCTGAGGTGGTCCATTTGTTGTAAAAAACAACTAGACTTGAACCACAAATTTTGGTGGGAGCCAAAATTACATATACATACATATTAAGGAAAAAGTTTGGAGGCTTAGGTAACGTCTGAAAAGTAAGAACCTTCAGTGGAACTAGTACGAGAGGACCGGTTTTAGAGCTTCCTGAAGTCTGATTGCAGCATATGAAAACTAAGAAATGCGACCGTGAGTGGAGTAAATGGGTTTGAGGGCTTCCAAATGGGAGGTTTGATCCCTTAATAAGATGAAGACATCATAATCACATCGCAGATGCCATGGTCGCAACAAAAACGGAAAAGGTTAGATCCCTATTATATTTACTACAGCGGGCAGATAAGAAAGCGCAAATTTGGTGTTCGATTCGTGGTAGGAGAAAGACTCCGCCGCAGAGTACAGGCGTTCTTCTCGGTGGCCGAACTTCTGCCGAAATCTGCATTAAATCAAATTTTTTTTAACGAATCGCTCACGCCCACAGAAAGAGAAGGACAATGTGCCTAAAGATACCTTTCTTGATCGCATAAAGCTTAGTTATAAGTGTTGCCTCGTCATGGCAACAAAATCTTGCATGGCGTGGTATTCTTAGCCCAACAGTTAGAAAGTTCAGCCTTCACGTCGAGATCTCCCCAAGAGGGAAGAGGCTAATCGACTTCCCAGTGGTCCGAAATATGGTTATGGGTGATACCAGCATACAGTATGTGAAACTCTATATAGTCACTTGGCTGTCATCGGATCGATAGACAGAAGACACGTCTCCAGGTTTTTAGATGCGCGTACGCTCCGAGGTTCTGAGATCAACTCAGACATTACAATCAGACTACCAGTCGGTTTTCTAATCGATTTACACCCCTACCTCCAGAGAGCACTCATTAAGAACTCTTTGTAAGTCAGCTGTGGGACGGTTTTCCCAAGCAAGTCGCATTTGCAGGGGAAAAAGCAAATAAATACAAAAGGAAAGCTAGAGAAGCAGGCCGGCAAGGGGTAATGCTAAAAAATACTATGAAAATATACCAAGACTGATAGAAGGGTTCAAGACCGAAGTGTACTCATTTAGCGAGGTCTACGATGTCCAGCGCATACTAAGTTTATGGAGAACTAATGAATGTAAGTGAAAGTGCAACACGTGGAAACTGTTAACCTAACACCCTAAATTTTGATGACGGAACGAACTGAGGGATTATCGAGCAAGATTAAATCCCACCGTCAATGAACTGATCCGATCCCATCCATGTGGTTTCAGATCTGGTAGACCTGTCATTAACTAGATATTTACCATGAGTGTTATTTTGGAAAGGACCCGTGAGTAAGAGATTAGCACACGCCACATCTTCATCGATTTAAAAACTGTTCTCGATGCCACTCTGTGTAGCTTGGTAATTTTTAAAATATATTCGGATGTGTAAATTCATGCTGAGCAAGGATATGAGTTCTGTTGGTATCAGAAAGGACCTCTCTGAATAATTCGTTACCAGCAGAGCTAAATAAATCTTTTGCGAAGATCTCATACAACCATGATGCTCCGAATTGATAGTGGCAATCTCGCCGTTATTGTTTTCAAAGGAGTAAAGTCCAATCACACCTCCGAAGCAAAGAGTGCTTGAGAAAGTAAGTCTTTTTTTGGATATAATGATTTATATCGGAACGAATTTTCGTCATCCCTTGTCAATTTTGGTTTTGTAACAAACCGGTTTCGGCAAACCGCCATCTTCAGTGCTTGATTTCGTTCTCGGATATTATGACCTCTCTTCAATTATTTGAGGTTTCCCGGAGCTCAAAATTTGACAATTTTTTATTAGTTGCATATATTTGCGTATTCATCGAGTGAGAAATATGCCTTGTTGCTGAAGAAAATTTTGTTGGGAAAAATCGCGGTCTACTGTTAACCGTTCAAGCACACAATCTACGTAACCATGGCGCTTTGCATGAGCAGCTGGCTTCAGTTGTTGTGTAAGCTAGACTTTATATGGAGGTAGGTGTAAGTCCAAGTGCAAAATATGCCATAATGTGCCGTAAGATAGTCCCAGCTATTGAGAATATTGAGAAATAGACATACTCGGGTCTTCGACTTCACTTTCACTTAAAGCAGCTATGTTTGAGGTGTAACGAGGAAAGCGATAATGCACAGGCCTTACAATATCTGCAATTGATACAGTCTTTTCAAATTTCTTTAAAGATATTACCAATTGCTTGAGTATTTGGACGCTTATTTGTACCATAATCACCTCTTAAAGCACGAAACGTAGCCACGTTCGAATCACCATTTTTTTGTAGTAGGTCTCAACAATTTTAAAGCGTTGGTTTTAACTAAAGCAAAGAATAAGTGGTTTGACAGTTAAGTTTGACAGATGTCAAAATACCGCCCCGCACTTTCGAAATCACTAAATGGATAACCCTATACAAGCTCTACAAGGCCTCCATCATTCAAATTCCTCGAGTTTTCGACAGAAAGTGCCACCAATCGGAACCTATCGCCGAACCCAAGACGTTTTTTGTTCATCAGACGTGTGGGCTTCACTTCTAACTGCTATATATTTGGTTCAGCTGGAGAATTTCAGCAAGTAAGAAAAAAAAATATCTCTGAACTTACGTCTTGCTGCTCCTTCTCACTTGCGATGTCTCAAAATAAATATTTTTTTTTTAAATTTCAATTTATATTTATTTAGTTAATTTATTTATCAAGCATTTGATTGCATTACGCATAATTAGTTATATAATAAAGTAAATAAGCATATACAAATGCATATATATGTATGTTATATCATATAGGGGTAAGTAGGTATCATCGTATATGTAAATATTTATATGTATATATAGATGTATGTAAAATATAATTTAGTTTCGTTTAACTAATCATATAGTTAATTACATATAAGTACTTAGTGAAATATATATATATATAAATATATATATGCATGTATATTCCATATAATCGTATAAATTTCTTTTCACAAAATATTTTTCTTCTCCCTTTCAGTTGAGCAGAGTTTAAAACTTGCCCTTAGACACATTTGTTGTAATATTAAAATATGATATATATGTGTATGTATGTATTAAATTTGAATATTTTTATTTTATAAATTATATTTATGTATGCATCGTTTATTCAATTTTTGTTTAAGCATTTTTGCCGGCTGCGTGGTGTCATGCAATGACACTTGACAGACATAATTTCCCTTCAGGTTACGTATACGCAGCGTCACTCTTTGCTGGGCAATATTTATGCGTTTTTTGTTGCCGTTTTCTCATTTGTTTTGTTGTTTCGCTGTTGTTCAACTTTTTTATTTTAGGATTGCATATTTTTCATATTAATTATGTATAATTTTTTAATTAATTATTTAATTTTTTTAATTAATTATTTAACTTTTTTTAAATTAATTATTTATTTAAATACATATTTATATTTTGAGACACACAAACGCAAATTCAATTCATTTCTATATATCTTTATGCATAACTTTTTGTTTTTGGAAGAAAATCAAAGTAGATTTCCATAGCAGAATTTATAGTAAAATAAATATTTTTTACAGAGGACAAAATTTGGCGTAAAACATAGGAATACAGATAAACGAGAGCTGGCTTGAACATTTTTGCTTGAATTATTTCTATTTTTATTATTAAAAAAATTACCAAATTGTTTTCTTCAATAAAATTGGTTAGAAAAACTGGGAAAGGGCAGAAAAAATAAGAAAAACTTTGAATAAAAATTCCAATTAAAGAAAAAATAATAATTTTAATAAAAAATTTCAAAAATTTATAAAATTTCAAAAATTTAAAAACTTTTAAAAATAAAAAAATATAAAAAATGTGATACTATTTTTTTTGTACTGAATGTTATTTAAAAAAATGATAAAAAAAATTATTTTTACATTGAAAAAAAATATTAATAATTTCTTTAGAATAAAATAATTTAATAAAAACCATTTTTTCGTAAAAACTTTTTTTAATGAAAAGAAAATTTTTTTTTCGTGAAAAATAAATTCCTTTTTATGAAATTATTTTTTGTAAAATAACTGAATTCATACTTAAAAAAATGTATAAAATTTAACTACAAAAGCTTCCACTTTAGAATAAAAAAATCAATTTTTTCGTGAAAATAAAAAATACAGTTTCTTAATGAAAATAAAATATTTTTTTTTTAATGAAAATAAAATTTTTTTAATGAAAATAAAATTTTTTTTTAATGAAAATATTTTTTGTAAAATAACTTTAAAGACAAGGTATAATTTTTTTTAAATATGTAAAATTTAACCACAAAAGCTTCCACTTTAGAATAAAAAAGAAATCAAGTTTTTTCGTGAAAATAAAAAAATACCTTTTTTAATGAAAATAAAATTTTTTTTTTAACGAAAATAAAATATATTTTTTTAATGAAAATAAGATCAAATTTTTTTTGATGAAAATATTTTTTATAAAATAACTTTAAATGCAATGTTTAATTTATTTTTTTTTTCTAAAAATATGTAAAATTCATTTACAGAAACGTCCACAAGTCAAATAAATTAAAATAAATAATTTTATGTTCAGCGACTTTTAAATAAAAAATAAAAAAATTAAATATAATTAAATAAGAAAAAGAAATTTTTAAAATTAGTTTTTAGTTAATATAAAATTAATTTCATTATTATTTTTTTTAACCATTTCAATTATAAGAAAAATATCAAAAAAATCTAATTGCAAATGCGAATAATCCCTAGCGTCGTATGCCTATGCTGCACTGACTGCAATAAATGGCAAGAATAAAACATAAGAGCAGCATTTTTGTCCTCTACATTAAATATTTTTCAAGCAGTAATGCAAAAAAATTAAAATTAAAAACTGCTCAACAAACATATTTCCTTCATTTTTGTGCTCAAATCCTCCACAGTGCGTGGGGGCTGACTCTTTTCATATATATAAGTCGCTTTTCACAAAAAAAAAAAAAAATTTACAAAAAATTACCAAAAAAATTAGCAAAAAATTATTAAAAAATTCCAAATTATAAAATTAATAACAAAAACTTCCTCTTTTTAGTACCTAAAAGTACCAAATATAGTCAAGTTGATTATAAATGTGTATATTTTCATAGTAGAAATTTGCATACAAATAAATCAGCATCAGCAAAACGCACTAAAATTCAGACAAAAAAATATTATTAAATACATAAAATAATATATATAAAGCAAAACTTAGTCTAACATACATCGAGTACACAAGTTTTCCATTTCTTTAACTTCAATACATAATAATAAAAATAATAAAAATAATAATAAGATTAACGCCATACCAAAATACATATGTTTGTATGTATGTATATACTAATTACAAATCGTTGTCGCTTTCACACAACATTACTACATAAATAACAAATAGTTTAAATTAGTTTTCTTCATTCCTTTTGTCACTTTAAGCGAAGACAATTTTAACTGCTCCCATGGGCAGTTGTTTCATATAGTTCCAGGCGTCGACACGCGTCATCTTCGCTGTGGACGCACCATTAATGCTCAGAATTTCATCACCGTTGCGCACTTGTCCGGTTTTGTGTGCGGCGCCGCCTGGTGGTTGTTGGAAAAGAAAATTAAAAATAAATAAGTGAAAAGAACATAAAAATATAAAACTTATTAAGAAAATATATAAAGAAATATAATTTATAATAAATATATTAAATACAAAGATTAAACAAAAAATAAAACATAACAAAAGAATATGAATTAAAAAAAATTAAAAAAGTAAAAAAAATAAAAAATAAAAAATAAATATGAAAAAAATTTGTTAAATAAATGATAATATAAAATAAAGTAGATTAAATTAGTTAGATAAATTTAAAACTAAATACAATAAAAATTAAAATTAAAATAAATATTTTGAGTACGGCAGTATACTCCAAGGACCTTAACATATCCTTGCCTTTGAATCTACTAAACTCAACTGGCATCTTACAAATCGAAGCATTATAATGGGTGATCCAAAAAGAGATACTTTTTTCATTAACCTTTTTTGACAGATCACACGTGAGTCGTGTCAAACTGTCATGATATTTTTGTTAAGTATTCCATGGCATTTCATCACGGAAAGACTTACGCCTGAACAAAGTTTACAAAACATTTAACTTTATTACGGAAATTTACGTTCTGTAAAAAATGTATTTCGCGCGCTTCGCTCAAATTATGGTCAACATAGTCGGCCCACTAAACGTACTATTCGCAACACCAGCACCCATCTTGAGACTCAACATTCATTATTGGATAATATTCGACCGAATAGACCACGTCCAGCACGCAGTGAAGAAAATGTAGCGGTCGTAGCTGACAGTGTACACGAAGACCGTGGAGAGTCGATTCGGTGTCGTTTGCAGCAGCTCGGACTGACGTTTGGAACGACTTGGCTCTGGAAACGTTCCGAGAAGATCCGTCGTTTTCGAGCCAAACTTTGTGCAGTGATGAGACCCATTTCTGGCTCAATGGGTATGTAAACAAGCGAAATTGCCGCATTTGGGACGAAGAGCAACCTGAAGAAGAGATTCAAGAGCTGCCATCTCATCCAAAAAAAACAGCAGTTTGGTGTGGTTTGTGTACCGGTGGAATCATCGATCCATACTTCTTCAAAAATTATGCCGGTGAGAACGTAACCGTCAATAGCGACCGTTATCGCGCCATGATAACCGACTATTTGATACCTGAAATTGAAGCTCGTAATCTCCGCGACATTTGATTTTAACAAGACGGCGCCACTTCCCACACGACGCATCAATCAATGGATTTATTGATAGAGCAGATAATTTCACGTTTTGGGCCGGTCGATTCGCCACCAAGAGCGTGTGATATCACACCGTTAGGCTTTTTCCTGTGGGGATATGACAATCCCGCTTCGATTCAGGCTTTCATGTCAGAAATACACACGGAGGGCTTGAAATTACCTACCGAGGATCGACCGCAATTAGAAAAATTAATTTTCCGTAATTTTGGTTGTTCGTTTAACCAGGACTCGAACGATGGACTTGCGAATGGTAGTGCGCAAGGCTAACCGGTGAAGTTCTAATGTATAACCTTAGGAGAACACAGAGAACAACAACATGCTCATATAACCAGATGGTATTGTCGACCCTATCGTCGCTAATGGCTAAGCTCGCTGGGAAGACAACTCAACATCGCCCGGCCCGAGAAACATTTTTGGTATCGAAAAAGTGTACGAATTGACCAAGTTGACAGAACGGAGTTTTTAGAGTATAAGGAAACAGTTCTCCATTTTCAACGTGAGTCTCTAGTTCTCTCAAAACTCGACATAGGATATTTGGGACTTCTCAAATACAATTCCTAGAACGCTTTCCCACAAAAACCAAGTAGTTTGAGTGGGAATATCTTAACGGCATGCAAGACTGCCAAGTCTTGTGCAAAGGCAACAAAGGAAAGTACAGGCACTTCTTGCTCACGCGATCTCGGAAGGCAGGACAGTTGGCATCACACAATAGGAAGTGTAGGGAAAAGGACACGTGTGAGACTTTGGAACACCTCCTCTGCTTTTTTCTAGTCATATCCATAACTTGTCTTGGACAACTAAGATCAACGTAGCTCAAAGGACTAGAGGAAATAACGAATTGGATACCAAGGCTTTCTTACACTTCCCGAAAGGCGTTTACGTACTGCCCGACGAGTACTTTAGCTCGATTTAAACTGTTATTTCATCTGGTACTACAAAGGATCAGCAGGTGTTATTGGAAACCCACTTCTACCGCTCTAATTTGACCCGAGGTTGCAGATCTTTTGGTCCGGTGGTACCAGAGACCGGGGAAGAGGAAGCTTGATTTCTAGATGGCTTGATTTCACAGATAGAGCTTTTCTGGTCATGTCTGTGATCACTTAGGCGATGCCTTAACTAACTAAGAAGAAGAAGAAGAAGAGGAGGAGGGAGAAGAAGAAGAAGATGAAATCTTGAGATTCTTTCCACGATCATTAACTAGCTATTTCTTCTATCTCTCACGAAACAAGTACTAAATTTTCTTCACGCTAAATTTTCATATTTTCCACTTACCCATGAAGACCTTCTTGACAATCAGTGGTTTATTGCCCAGCGGTGAATCGAAACCACCCTCAATGGAGAAACCCAGTCCACAGCTGTCCTTAACGATTTCAACTGTGCGTGAGCCGGTGGCTGCATCTTCTGTGGGAGTGAACATATAAAGAATTATCTTCGATATACTTGAGAGTCTTCCAGTACTTACCTTGCGCACGAATTTCCGCCGCAATGGCATTACGCGCCTCAGCGGCACGTTCCAAGAGCTCACTAGTGCTCAATTTGCTCGCATCGACACGCGATTGCTGACGCCGTGAACGTATGCTGGCCAAGGTCGCAGCCGTACTTGTATCAGTCATAGTCGGCGTGGGACTCGCACTCGACACAGTGCTTGGTGTCTTAGAAGCGCCGCCAGCTTCTTCACTAGCAGAGACAATATCCAAGTCTAGATCAAGTGAACGTGACGCTTTGTGGTAGTTACGCTTCTTCTCGTAATCCACTTCGGTGGGTTTCTCATTCAACGAAGTGAGTGAGCCGAGTGAAGAGCGTTTTTTGGTGAGCGGTTTAACAATAACCGACTCGGAGCGAGTAACAACGAGCACGACTTCGGGACGTGGGGTCTGCAAGAAAAAGTGTTAGGTTGATAAGGCTGATGAACATGAGGTTTTTTTGCACTAACTAACCTTGAGCACAGTGATGGACTCACGATGTGTTAGGCCGCGCATGCTCATGCCGTTAACAGCCAGTATGCGATCGCCCTTCTTCAAGCGTCCATCCTTGGCCGCTGGTGTATTGTTCAAGATCTTGTGTATCTGTGTGTGAGAGAGGAAAGAGTGTTGAAAACTCTGCGCTGAAATCATATTTTCTTCGAACCCAAAGACCTACCGTAATTTCCTTGGCTTCATAGTCGGAGCCACCGGCTAGCGTTATGCCAATACTACTCTCAGGCGTATCACGTTGTAGCACCACTATGAAAGCTTCCGGTGTTTTTAATGGCGGTTCTGCCTCCTCAATTATCTGTTGTATGTCTTGTGCGGTAATCAGACTCTGATTGCTGCCAAGCGAGGAAAAGCTGCCGAATTCGTTGGTGTTCTCCTGGGTGGACACATTCTGCGTGCTCGAACTCACGCCCGATGATGAGGAGGCTATTGAATCGAGTGACGGGTAACGCTCGTGATAGTTAGCACCTTTGTTGCCTAAAGCCTTGGTAGCAAGCAGACTACTGGTGGAGACAGCTGGCGAGACGCTAGATGTGGCGTTGGCTGCAGCTGCGGCTGCTCGCTCAGCGGCAGCGGTACGTTCGAACTTCTCACGTATTTCGGCGGTTGTGACCTTTGTTGTTGTCGTTGATTTGCTGCTATAGGTTTTCGTGTTCACTATGGAGGACTCGTATTTCTCCAGCACCGGTTTGAGCGGCATACGTTCGGCCATATTTCTGCTCGTTAACTGTTGTGTTGCTTTCTTTGCCACTTCAACTTGCATCCATTGCTTGAGCTCATTGCTCGTTTCGGACTGTGCCTTTTTGAGCGTTGCTGACGCAACCTCAGTAGCCTTACGTGGTGTGACATGCTGTACGGGCACAGCACAGACGGCTGGCAGTATGACAGCTGATTTCGGCTTAGTCGCCACTTTCGGTGGTGTGCTGGCCTTTTGACTGGGGTCGGCCTTGAAGCTGGCTTTGCGCTCTTCATCAATTAACATGGCACTGAGTTTTAATGGCGAGGTACTGTCCGACTTACGACTGCTGTCGTCCGTATCTGAAGTGACCTCTACGTAGGCGGCTACATTTATTACCTTATCGACGAGGCTCTGCTCGTTTTTGGAGACAAGCTTGTAGTTGATTGGCGCCGATGCTGGCACTGCTTTGTTCGGCATTATCACCAAAGAAGCGCCCGATGTCGAACGCGGCTTGCTTTTGTGCACGCGTCGTACCTCGTCTTCATCATAACCATCGGTGCTGTCTTCATCATCGTAGGGTCGATTACGTAACAGTGCGGAGGCATCACCACGTCCATTGCGACACTTGGCCGAAGCCAGTATATTTTTACGATTCGTTGCCGAATCACTAGAACCGGATTTCAGCACACGACGCGACAGATCAACTGTCGGTGTGCTGCCTATTGAGGAACAACTCGCCTGCGAACCCGAGCCCGAAGTGAGCGTAGAAGTGGTAGAGCTGGCAATAGAAGTGTTTGTCTCCGAGGAGAGCGTGCGTGTGAGCGCAAATTTCTCCGGCACTTGTGGCACACATGGCGACATGGGTGGCGAGGAGACTTTCGACGAGAATACGGAGTCTGAGTCACTCTCCTCGTGCATGGCGTGTTGGCGTGGTGGCACACTAAGCGAGGTGCGCGGCGGCTTGGCGGGAGGTGTGCTATTCAACATGGGCTCGAAACGTCGCGGCTGATGTGGCATAGCTAATGGCGATTGTACCGTTGTGGCATGACGTGGCGATGCGGTTTGTGTGCCGAAAATGCTACGATAGCCATTGTTGACGGCAATATTTGCGGTGTTGCTAGTAGTTACCACAGTGAGTGGACGTAGCGGCGAGTTGTGCATTAGCTCTGTGCGTTTGGTAGGACGTGGCACTGTGGAGAAGCCACCACTTGAACCAACTCCACTATCTGTAGAGTCGGTCGACGAGGTATTGCCCGACTTTAATTTCTCACTATCACGACTTTTGATTTCGGGCAGATCTAGTATGGGCTCCAGCGGTACATGTGGACGCTCCGGTATAACCAAACCACGCAGCTTGGACATGCTGCGACGACGCTGCTCCAATATATTGGTTATGGCAGCCTTGCGTGATGCCTCATCTGGCACGTACGTGGGCTGTCCTGAGAAACTAATGCGCCGCTCCAAGTGTTGCATGTGGCGCCTCGGTAACGACGCATAGCTCTGTGTGTAATCTGTAGCCAGCGTGTTCAGCGCATACATGGAATCGGAAAAGGTTTGTGTGGGCAACTGTTTGGCTAAATGCACTTGACGCGCGACATCGTTCAAGTTCTCAACGCTCATCGCGCGTGTTTTCGTCAGATTTGAGGCTGTCGTGGCATAGCGTGCACTCGTTGCGGTGTCGAGCAAATTCTCTGTGCTTAGGTTGAGTGGCTTTGTGGCGCTTTGTGTGCGTGAGAAACTGAGCGGTTTCATTGGTGTATCGGCGCCACCACTTTCCGTCTCATTCGAGAACATAGCAATTTTGTCGCGTACGCTCTTCTCCGATTTCTCATCCTTACGCCAATCGCTATGACGGCGTGGCGCGCTCAGCGAACGTTTGTAGTCGCTGCTACTACCGCTGCCGTTCAACTCGAAAGACGGCGGCTCCAATTTGTTGGCTGTAGGTGTGCTACTACCGCTCGACGAAAGATTCTGCGTTGAACGACTGTGACGTGACTCGAATACCAATTTGGTAGGGCCGGTGCCGTTGCCAGCGCCCGACGGTGTGGTAGCTTCAGCGAGCACATCACTGCGCTTATCCGCCGTTTGACGTGCGTCCTCCACATTCACAACCAGATCCTGTCGGTATACCTTGCGTGGCACTGTTGGTGGTGGGCCAGATTTGGGTAGTGGCGGCGGTACGCTGGCCACGTCTGTACTACCGGACGTCTTAGTACCACCGCTACCGTTTGTGCTTATGGTGAACTCCAATGTAGGCCTTTCGACTTTTGTGCTGCTTATCTTCAGTGTGCCATTCGGCGATGAAGCTTGCGTGGTTAACGTCGCTGCTGCGGACAACGCTGCACCGGCGGTGCTATTGACAGCGCTTTTGCTTATATGTGTGTGGGTTGTGCGTGTACTGGCAACCATGGTTTGACCGCCTGCTGCACTCGCTGCAGTATAAAGTTTTTCTGTGTAAATTGTGTTTGTGTTGTTGTTGTTATTATTACAATTGCTATTATCCTTTGTGCTGCCACTGCCGTTGCTGCTGCTGCTGGACATTGTCATTGTTGTTGTGGTGGCTTGCATTAGACTGGCAGCTTTCAATAAATTTGTGCTGGGCGTTGGCATTATGAGTGGTTCGCTGAAATTGGGTGGAAACTCATGGCCATCGGGTGGTAGGCGTGAATATGTGGGTGGTGCGCTGAGTGTTAGATAATCGCTGACGTGTAACGGTGTTTGTGGCACCACCTGTACGCCGTTCTCCATTTTGTTTTTGCCACTCAAATGAGTTTGGTCAAGATCTGCATGTGTGTATGTGTGTGTGAGTGTGTGTATGGGTTTTCGAGGGCGGCGGAGAGGAAGAAACAAAGAAAAAGGAAAACAAATTGAAGATTAGTCACGAACAAACATAGGGATAAGCGACAAATAAATAACTAAAAGGTGACATTCATGAATGCCGTAAATAAATATAAAAAAAAAGGAAATGAAAAAAAAAAAAAAATTAAAATAAAATAAAATATAAAAATTAAATAAATAAAAAAAAAAAATTAAAAAAAAAATAATTTAAATAAAACAAAAAAAAATAAAATAAAATATAATAAAAAAAAAACAAAAAAAAAAAAATAAAATAAAATGAAATAAAAAAAAACAAAATAAACAAAAAAAAAAAATAAAAAAAAAATAAAAAAAAATAAAAAAAATAAAAAAATAAAATAAAATAAAATAAAACGAGAAAAATTAAATTTAAATAAAATTAAATAAAATAAAATATAATAAAATAAAACAAACTAAAATAAAATAAAATAAAATAAAAAAAGTAAAATAAAATAATGTAAAAAAATAAAAATAAAGAAAAATAAAATAAAATAAAATAAATTAAAATAAAAAAATAATAAAAATCAAAAAAAAAGAAAAATAAATAAATTCAAATGAAAGAAATATAAAAAAATTAAAAAAAAATTAAAAATTATAATTAAAAAACAAATAAGAAAAAAAAAAATAATTAAAAAAAATAAAATATTTTTTTATTAATTTAATCGACTAAATTCGTGTTTTTTATAGAGGTATAGAACTTTAAGTTGGCATTACTTTTCAAGATAGCGACCGATTTAACAGCTGTCAAGTGATTTATTCCTCAGTTTGGTTTGGCAATTTATCGTGAATAGACTCACGCCTGAACAACGCTTGCAAATAGCGCAATTTTATTTCGAAAATAATGGTTCTGTGCGGAAAACGTATCGCGCACTACGTCCATTTTATCGTCGACAAAATCGTCCATCAGAGCAGTTAATTCGATTAACCATGGAACGTTTTCGCACCACGTTTACTCTTATTGATAACTCGCATCCCCAGAGACGCCGTACGGTGCGTACAGAAGAAGATGCTATTGCTGCTGTAGAGCGTAGCATTGAGGAAGACCCGAATGAGTCCATCCGCCATCGAGCACAGGAATTGGATCTGTGTCCATCCACTTTATGGAAGATTTTGCGAATTTTTTGCGAAGGATCTTGGTTTGCGTGCTTACAAAATCCAACTCGTGCAAGAATTGAAGCCAAACGATCATCAAGTAAGGCGTAGATTCGTCGAATGGGCCCAAAACGAGATTTTTCCCGATTTTCAAAAGCGAATTTTGTTTAGCGGTGAAGCGCACTTTTGGTTGAATGGCTACGTCAACAAACAAAACTGCCGCATTTGGAGTGAAGGCAATCCTCAAGTGTATGTTGAAACACCGTTACATCCAGAAAAACTGATTGTTTGGTGCGCTTTATGGGCTGGTGGAATCATTGGTCCGTACTTGTTCAAAAACGATGGTGGCCAGAACGTTACAGTCAGTGGTGATCGGTATAGAGCCATGATTATTAACTTTTTCATTCCTGAATTGAATAACCATGATGTCCAGGAGATGTGGTTTCAACAAGACGGCGCAACATGCCACAATAGATTTATTGAAAGACACGTTTGGTGACCGCCTAATTTGACGTTTTTGACCTGTGAATTGGCCTCCAAGATTTTGTGATTTAACACCGCTAGACCACTTTCTGTGGGGCTATGTAAAGTCATTGGTCTATGCGGATAAGCCACAAAACGCTTGACCATTTGGAAGTGTTATTGCCGATATGCGGCCACAAATGTTGGAAAAAGTCATCGAAAATTGGACGTCCAGATTGGACTACATCCGCGCCAGCCGTGGCGGTGATATGCCAGAAATCATATTTAAAATGTAATGCCACAAGATTATCTTTCGGATAAATAAAATTCATGTCAATCGAATAATCCATCGTTGTTTTATTGCAACTTAAAGTTCTATACCTCTATAAAAAACACCCTTTACAAATTTGTAGATGATTTATATGAGATAATAATTAATTTAATCAAGTATTGTTTATTTTTTGAATAAATTTTTTTCTCTAAATCATTAATTACATAACAAAAATATTTTAATTGCAATATAATAAAATATTTTTAATTAAAACATAAGATACTTCTTAAAAAATAAATTTATTCCAGAACACAAAACATATGGTCGGTCACAAATTTTTTAGTAACCGAAAAAAAAGTTATAAATGCATATGTCTGTATATATTAGCATACAGCTCAATGTATGTATGTATTTACACAGTTTGCAATCACAAATAATATGAACGACAAAAGTAATCTGTGCCAAATAAAATATAATCACAGTATAAGATTACAATTGCGTATGTGAGTGCGAGTATGTGTGTATGCACATAAGTAATCGGTTTAGGCAAAAATATGAAAGAAAAATAATAAAAAATTATTATTAATGCTTTTGCAGTTTTACAAAAAAAAAAAAAAAAAAAAAAATTTGCTTAACATATGTTTGTAGATATTTGTTTGAAAGCTTATATAATAGCACATACTACTTGCTATACTTGCACCACGACTACCCAATGGTTATACTCATTTGCTTGTACATTAATAATTATTATTTATGTTCCAACATGTGACAGAAATTTCGAATGCAAATCGCCGTTACTGCAATAATAACAACAACTATTATTTTTGTATATTCTTATATACTTTTGTATATATTTGTACTTATATTTATTACTTTTACGGCGCAATCGAACGCAATTCACAACGAAACTGTCACTCATAAACAAATCAAAGTGCATAAATCAAAAGCAAAATAAAAAAAATATATACTTAAATATTATTTATTACTTAAATTGTGCCAGCATAAAATAAATTTCCAAAATTTAGCAAGAATAAAATTGTGTTGTTTTTCTTTTACTAGGCTACTAAATGGGGTTTGGTGAGGGTATTAGAGTTATTTTTAAATTATTAAGATTGAAAAAATATTTTTTTTTGGAAACAGTAAGTCAAAATAATCTTAAAAATACTTGAAAAATAAAATAAAATAAATAAGATAAAAAAGAAATTTTTTTATATTTTATCTTTCTATTCCTAAATATAGTAGTTTTGGGGCCTAATAATCCTTTTGATAAGTTTTTTTTTTAAACCTTATTAATTTTTATTAAACAAAAGAGAGAACCACACAATGAGAAATTTAAGTTGTTTGCATACTTTTATAGAATATTGAAAAATATATTTTTATATAAAAAATATTTTAGTAAATTTTAATTATAATAATTTTAACTAAAATAATAATAATTTAAAAATTAAAAATTACTGAAGAATTTTTTTTAATAAAATATTTGAAATTAATCCATTAAATTGTATAATAAAAATTCAACTGATTTGTATGAATTTTTTTTTATTTCTTAAAAACTAATAAAAAAGAAATATTTTTTAATAAATAAAAATTTTTGTAATTTTTTTAAATAAAAAGTAAAATCTTGAATACTAATATACAAATTTGAAATTTTTAATCGAAAAGATATTTAATATTTTTTTTTCTCTACATGGAGTATGGAATTTGAAAAATATTTAAAAGTAAAAATTTGACATTTTTAATCGAAAAAAGTTTTATTTTTTTTAAATATTTTTCAAATTTCATATTCCGTGTAGAGAAAAAGATTTTTATTTTTATAAAATATTGTGCTTATAAAATTAAAAAAAAAGTTATTATTTTTGAACAATTAAATTTTTTAAAATTTTTTTTAAATATATTTATTTCTTTAAACAAGAAAGTAAAAATTTAAATACTAATAAAAAAATTTGAAATTTTTAATCGAAAAAATATTTTTTTTAAATTACTCTTAAATATATTTTAATATTTTATATATATGGTATACGCTTTTTACTGCGTATATATTTTTTTATAGCGCATTTAAAGAAAAATCACCAAAAATTGTACGGCCAGCATTAATTTCTTTAAGTGTCTTTAACTGTCAGTAAAATAAGCACAAATTGAATGGCTTAATATCGCACCAAATCCATAATTTGTCTATTAAACTGGTATCCTATACTTGGTAATTTATTTTATTTATTTTTTTTTGCTACTACACAAAAATAAATATACATATATTTTTTATTATTTTTGAATTGTTTTTTTTTTCGTAGATAAGATTTTTGTGATAAAGTTGACTTCTGAAAAATGATTATGCGATTAATTACTCTGGAAATATGAAAGTAAGACACGTATTTCATTTAAAAGTTATTATTATTTAAAAAATTATAATTCACCGCGAAGCTTATGGTTTTTTTTTTTAAATATATATAAACAATAAATCCCCAAAAAATTAGTTATGAAATTTAACCAGAAATATTTTGCATAAAAATGTTCCAAAAACCCCCCTATGCATATATATTTATTCTTATAGCGATATCAACTTGCCATGATCGCTATATGCACAGCTGTTTAAGCAGACAGAAATAGACAAACCGACTGCATTATATGTTACTAGTAAGCTATATATGGTTGTAGTGTTGTAGTGGTATTTCAGCTGTGCTGCGGTGGGTGTGATGTTGAAAATTGTGAATAATTAAATGCAAACTGGCCTTACCTGGTTATGTACTACAGCTTTTCTTTTGTTTTTATTATTATTTCACCCACTTACTGGCCGATTGAGTTCTTATTTATGAATATGGAATAATTTTTATTTTATTTTTACTTTTTTTTTTTTGAAAAGGTATTTATTTATAGACCTCTTTATATATGAAAAATATCACAGAAAATTATATTTATAGGTCTAAAATTTTTTTTTTAAATACAACAGAAAGGCTTTTATTATGTTTCAGTCAAGCTTTAAGCTGCCTCATTAAGATATATGTAGCATTTTAGTATAGAAGATATACAAGTATGTAGCACTTTAGTATAGAATTGCAAGAAATCAAACTTGATTTACTAACTTTTAATATAAGAATTTTAAGTATTGAATTTTTACTAACTTTCAATTTAATAACTTTTGGTATAAAAATTTCTATTTAACAACTTTTAAATCTTTGTTTTAAATTTATTAATTTTTTATTTTAAATTTGTAGTTATATAAGCCGAAATAATTTAATTATGCAATATTTGATTTAATTAATTTTTGGAGTTTGAATTTTTTAATTTTTCGTTTATGAATTTTTCGTCATAATTTTTATATACCTTTTTAATATTAAACTTTAATTATTTAAGGGTATTTTTAATTTTCAATAAATTTTTCCTTTAATATTTTTTAATTTATGAATTTTCAATCAATTAATTTTTTAATAAATTAATATTTTATAATTTTTTATTTAATACTTTTTAGTTTGTTGATTTGTTAATTTTATTTTTTAAATTTTGATTTATGAATTATAAATTCATTAAATAAATTTTACATTTATTAGCTTTCATTGTTTGATTTTGAGTTGTTAAAATTGTTATTTTAAATATATAATTTTATACTTATAAATTTTTAATTGCTTAACTTTTAACTTGGTAGTTTTCAATTAATTTTTAATTTACTAATATTTAAAATTTCAATAAATTAACTAATTTATTTAATATAAGTTAAATAATAATTTATATTTTTTTTTGTTTATTTACTTTTAATTTTTAATTTTTAATTCATCAACAATTTTCAACCTATTAAATTTAATTTATGAATTTTTAATTAATTAATTTTTATTTTAATAAATCTAATATTAAAATTTTTAAAAGAATTTTTAGCATGCTTATTTGCCTAATTACAATTTTTAATTTGTGAATGATTAATTTATTAATATTTGAATTTTTTTAAATTAGTTTCAATACTTTATTTATTAACTTATGCATTTGAAATTTATTAGCTCTTGATTATTTAATGTTGAACTGTTTAATTTATATATATAAATTTTTAATTGTTTAACTTTTAACTTCGCTTAATTTTAAATTTATTAATTTTTAATATTTCGATAAATTAACTAATTTTTTATAGGTTAAATATCAATTTATATATTTTTTGTTTGTTTATTTTAAATTATTTATTTTGAATTCAGCATCAATTTTCGATTTAATAGTTTTTAATTTATGAGTTTAAAATGAATTAATTTTTCATTTAATATATTTAAATATTTAATTTTTAATTAATAATTTTTAGGTTGCTGATTTGTTTAATTTTAAAATTTAAAATTTTTAATTTATGAATGATTAATTTTTTAAGTTATGAATTTTACTTTTATTTTTAGTTTTGATTATTTATTTATTCATTTATGCATTTGAAATTTAGTAAGTCTTCATTATTTCTTCATTATTTTGAATAGATTTATTTTTTATTTATTAATTTTTAATATTTCGATAACTCAACTTATTTATTTATTATAAGTAAAATAATAATTTATAATTTTATTTTTTTAATATTATTTAATTATTTTTAACTGAACATCAGTTTTTGATTCATAAATTTTTAATTTATTAATCTTTAATTAATTAATTATCAAATTAATATTTTTATTAATTAATTTATTAATTTATTAATTTATATTCATCGCTATCTGTCTATTACTAAAT
Organism: Neoceratitis asiatica; assembly: GCA_030068015.2. NCBI lineage: Eukaryota > Metazoa > Arthropoda > Insecta > Diptera > Tephritidae > Neoceratitis > Neoceratitis asiatica. Next base: position 16,742,210 of record CM061526.1, read on the forward strand.
TTTAATTGATAATTTAAGTACCTTTAATTTAATTTATAACACTTTAATATCTGCTAACAGTGAATAGTGAATTTTTATTATTTACTTATTTATTTTTTGATTTAATTTAATTCATAATTAAATAAATTTTAATTATCAGTTTATTATATTCCTATTTATTAATTATTATTTAGTAAATTTCTGGTTTATGAATTTTTAATTTATTATTCTTTATGATTTATTTATGATTTTTAAATTCGATAAAGATATCATTATTTAATTTTTAGTTTAATGATTCTTAATTGATTTATTTATATTTTTTGTTTTTAATATACCAATTTTTGAAATATAAATTTTGTATTTTATTAATTTCTAATCATTTTTTAGTCATTAGTTTTCCTTCCTTAATAATAACTCTATTTTCAGTTTTTCAATTGTTTCATTTCAATATATTAATTTTTAATAATAAATTTTTATTATTTAATTTATAAAAATATTTAATTATTTATTTTTTTGTGTTCTAAATTTTAGTTTGTTTTTTATTTTTAAATTTATTAATTTGCAATTTGTAAATTTTAGTTATTTAAGTGTTTAATTTATAGTTTTAATTCATTTATTTTTCTATTTATTTATTTATTTTTCGCTGTTTCATTCTTAATTTACTAATTTTTAATAATTTAATTTTCAATTAAATAATTGTAGTCAATTTATTTGATATATTAAATTTATTAATTATTAGTTTAAATATATAAAAACTTTACTCTTTAATTTTTTTAGATTAACTTAACTCAAATTGCTTTTAAATGAGCAATTCCACAAAATTCGATCGAATTTACATATATTTTATCTACTCATGTTCTAGTCACAATTTTTTTTATATATGTAAGTAATTCCTCTTTTGAATACATATTTTTGTCATCATTAGCAGTTTAATTGCTACTTAGCCTACTTTTTTACAGCCTAATTCGCTTGACAAATCTATTTGTTTAACTTAAATATGCAAGCCAATTTATTTGGTTAAAGAAAATTTCTTTAGAAAACCGCCAACATAAGAATGGGTCAAAAGTGCTTTCATTTTCTTTCGCTCGCGTGATTATTTATAGTGAAATAAGCAAAAAAAAAAAAGAAAAAATCCAAAAAAAGGAAAAAAAACTTATTAAAACTCACAATGACATCCCAAAGTAAGCGAAAATGAAATTTTCAACTTTCGTTTTTTTGAATTCGCCAACAAAGAAAAAATCAACAACAACAATAATAATATTCATTCATATAAAAGCAGCGTCTCATATTTAATGTCAAAGCAATTTTTTCGACTTCTTTTCGGAAGAAATGTCATACGAAGAAAATCACCAAAAAAACAAAAGGGGAGAAAAAATCACCAAAAGAAAAATTAACTATAAATAATTTAGAAAACAAACACCGGGCAACGTTGGCGCAGTGAAATTGTTTTAAGGTTAAAGTTACTTGCTTACAAAGTTTTTTTTTAAATTTCTATTTCTATTTATTTTTTTTTTGTTATTTTTTATTTTTTATTTTTTTTAATCTTTTTTCCATATTTTCCACCTTTTTTATTTTTTATTTTACACTTTTTCGGTTTCTTCGTTTTCGGGTTTTTATTGTTGTTTTTTTTTTTTTGGCAATATTATCATCATCTTTACCATATACACTAGATGTTTTTGTTGCAAAATATTATATTTTTTTTGGCGTTATTATTTTTCGGTTGGTGGTTGCCTTGTAATTAAAGTAATTGCATGTGGTGTGCTTTTAAGCGAAAATAACAACAGCAAGTACAGCAAATGGACAGTGCTGGCTAAGAAGCTCATATGTATGATGTGTGTATATGTGTGTGTGCAAGTTTGGAAAAACACCAAAAATATTATATGAATGAATTGTGGCACGAATGAGTTATGAACACATGTACATATATACACTTACATTGATATTCAAGAAAATATATATAAACAGTATTTGTGGTCATTGAGAGGGGCCATCAACTCGGGGAAAATAAAAACAAAACATTTAAGAAAAATAAAAATACAAAAATGAAAAATTAACAAAAATGAAAAAAAAACATAAAAATTAATATTAAAAAAAATAACAATAAACAAAATCAACCGAAAACTCCTAGCGTGGCCAAAAATGTTGTAAAAAGTTAATGACCATTTTGCCGTTTATTGCCCTGGGTTATGAACGGCCAAGTGTGGCGCAGAAGTTAACTAATTTAATAGATTATTTATATATATATATTTGTATTTTATTGCTTGTATTTTATTAACTAATGCTCAATTCGACATATAACAAATTTTTGTTAAATATTTAATGTTCAATTTGACGGAAAAAAAATATTCACAAAAGTTTATCGATGGCACTATTACAGACAAAATAGTGTTCGGTATGTACTTGACCCTAATGGCGTGCATTCTTGCAAAATATAATTAATAATTAAGTGAAAAATTTACAAAAGATTTAACTTTTTTTAATTCTTAGGCAATAAAAAATATAAATTTTGATAATATATTAATAAATAAATTTAATAATAAATTTATTACAGAAAAATAATTTTCAAGGCAGTTTATAATTATGAAAAACAAAAAAAATATTTTATTAAACAATTTTATTATTAATTTTGAATAATTTTTCTGTAAAAAGTGCCTCCAAAAATTATAAAATTTTTCCATAAACCACATATAATCTACTATAGAGTTTCTAGTAATCTGTTTTAGTGTGAGACTTGTTTAAAAAATAATAATAAAAAAAATTAAATTTTTCCAAAATGCTCATCGCCTTCATTAATCAATTAAACAGGTGTCAAAGTGCGCACGAAAAAAAAAAAAAATTAAAAATTTCAAAAAAAAAAAATTTAAAAAAATATGTCTTACATAGTTTTCATAGTTAAACCTGCTAGAAGCAGCTGCTCCTTCAAAACTACAAACAAAAGATAATTTTTGACATTTAGCAAAATATTTTAAGTGAATTTCCTTGTTAACTAAGAACGATAAGCGTGCTTGCGCAATACATATACACGTATATTTTATAATTCTTTTGTTTAAGCATACATACATGGATAGTATATACTTTTTTTGTATATATTTATATATGTACATACACAGGTTACTAGTTCTCGAAAATGTCAAATAGCAATACAGTTCATTAATTTTGCAAAAATAAAATTTCCACATTTTATTTCGTCAATTAATCTTGTCTTGAAACTGAACTTTTTGAAACAGGTTCAATACTTAAGAGATTTATTTACCAATAGTCAAATTATATCTAGTATGATTCTTGTTTACATTTTTCAATTTATTATTATTTTTTTTTTAATATTTATTACTTTTTTTCTTATTTTGCAGTATTTTTCTATTTTTTTTTTAATTTGATAAATTTTTATTATTTTTAAATTAATTTTTAATTTAATTTTTGATTTAATTTTAAATTTTTATTTTTTTTATTTTTTTACTTTTGCCATAATTAATCTAAACATCTTTTCATTCTCGAATCGTTAATTTTTGTTATATAATTATATAATTTTGTATCTGAAATATATTCGTTCATATATTCTTGTGGGCGCCACTCTTATAAAATATTTTTATATTTTTTGTGTGTGTTATTTAGTCAAGTATTCACCATAATAAGAAATTAAATAAAGTTGTAAGTGTCAAAAGCAATCAATAACTGTTGTAGTCATCACTACTGAGCCAGCCTAAAGGGTTTTTATTTAGAAGTGAGGTAACCCCTTTAGCTTAAGTTGAATTGATAAATGTTTTGTCGGCTATGCTGATGTAACTCAAGAATTACTCAACAGTTAGAAAAAAGTGCAAAAAAAAGAAACAAAAGATTTCAGATTCTGTGACTTTTTTTGATGCTTTTGCTGCCTAGACTGAAACGTATTTAAAAAAAAGTTCAACATTTTTTGAGGTTTTAAAGTGTAAAAATTTTTCAAATCTTAATATATAATTAAATTTGCCACAAAATATACAAAAAATACGCTATAAACTGTTTGGAAACAAAATATTTTCAGTTCAAAATTTTCTTCAATCAGTTATCACAATTTATATATGATATATTCTTCTCTGATATACATGAGTTGTGCTACAGTTCCATGTCATAGAAACACTTGAAATACTAATTTAGCTAAATTAAAATAAAGATATGCTATAAAATTTTTTATTACGTATTGAAATTTTTTTTTACTCAAACTCAAGTTTATTCAAAGAATTTTCAGAGAAAATTTGTCTTAAAACTAATTAAAATTTTGTATTAGCATGCAGATAGTAAAAATTGATCACAAGCCTAAAAGTATGCAACAAAAAATTTGCGTTTAAAATTTTCCTTTGGCTCAAATTAAGTTTTTTTCAGCCAGAAAATTCAAAAAAAATCAATTCTGAAAAAACTTACGCTTAAATTATATTTTTTAATCAAAAATACTGAATTTTCTTTTGGTTTGAAATAAATTTTCTCGAAGAGTAGTCCAAAAACAATTTGTTACAAAATTTAAACCAGCAAATAGTTTAATAATAATTGGCGACAAGCCTAAAAGTATGCAAAAACAAAAATTTATTACGTATATTATTTCCTTTTTTTATTTTAAACAACTTTTTTTGCCAAAGTTTATCGAAAAAAAGTTGTCACAAAACTTGTTAATGAATCGCTGGAAAATAATTAGAAAAGCTTAATAGCAAAATATATTTTTAAACAATGAACAATATAATATATATTTAAACATTTGAACAATTATTGAATTTTTCTTTGACTTGAATCGAATTTTTCAAAGTGTAATCGAAATAATGGCCTCAAGACTTGTTACAAAATTTAAATCTGCATGTAGCTTAGAAAAAGTGCATGACCTTGGGCCTTAAGGTATGCAATAATTTTTTATAACGCTTACAACTTTTTTTTTGGGGTCTAACTGATTTTTTCTTCAAAGAAGAATCAAGGAAAAAGTTTCAATAGTTCTTAAAGAATTTAATTAGGCTTGTAATTTAGAAAAAACTGTACTGTATTGCCTAAGTGCATGCTAAAAAAAAGTTTTTTTATGTATTGAATTTTTTTTTGCTCAAACTGAATTTTTCAAAACATATCCAAGGAAAAGTTGAGCCTAAAAGTACGTTACGAATATTTCACATTATGTATTGCTCTTTTCTATTGCCAAAATTTAGTTTTTTTTGGCATATGTCTGTCTCGTAGACCAACTGTTTCAAGGGATGACTGACTTGACATGGAAAAAACAGTAATAAAATTGTATTTAAAAAAAAATTTACTTTCATACGATTCATTAATTACTCGAACCAGCAGGGAATTGTAAGAAAAATAGTATTGATTGCTTTTTTCGGGTATTTAAATTTAAATATCTTGAAAAAACTTATATGGAATCGTATTCCGATTTATGTTAAGGAAAGTATTAGCTAATCCTGGAGTTTGTATTATCTTGAAAGATTTCAGCTATATTTTAAAGATAAGTGCAAGGTGTAAATCTTTCACATAAGCAACTCCAAAAAAAATTCAGATACTTCTTACCACTCCTTGAAGTAGTTTTATAATTTTATTCTATGCAAGTTCCAAGCTAAACATATCTCTATGCTTTAACATTATTAACACAAAATACTAAGCCAAAGAAAAAATGCTATTATTCTAGCAAGAAGGGAGTGTTTTTAAATTACTGTTTTTCTTAAAGAATTTTGTTGGATTTTAAAACTCTGACAAGAAAACAATGTTTTTGAGATATTTTTGGGCCAGATTAGGGTAGAAATTTTGATTAAAATTTTTTTTCTTTTTATTTTGCTTCCAGAATAATTTTGACTGCGGTGGTTCGTCCTTTTCATTCGAAATTTTCTAAATAGAGAACATTTTTCGTATGAAAATTTTTTTTCAATCCACACACCTAATTGTAGGCAACAATTAGTTTAATAATGTTATAACAATGAGAAAATCATTGCCTACATTTAGGGTAATTTTTGCAACAATAAGCAGTTCTTTTTTTTATTGATAACTGAGTTGTTCTAGCAGTGACCACAAAAGTAATGACTTCTCATTTTATTTTTTTTTTAATTTTCTAATTATGGAATATTTATTTTTATCTATTTACATACTCAATATACTCTCTAGTATTTATTCACTAACTATGCTATCAGCTAAGTATCGATGAAATCAACGGCAATAAAATTAATTAAATGAATGATATCTAATGACGCAATATCAGCTCTGATCAGTTGATAAGAGAGTCAATAATCATATTTAAAATAAATGATTACTCATTGCGCGCTACTTGGGTACTAAAGTGATTACTCAATTAATGAATCAGTTGCCAAAATAAAGGAAAAAAACAAGATTTTCATTAAATTTTGTTAAAAAGAAATAATAAAATTTTTATTTAAAAATATATTAAATGATATAAAACTTTTTTTTTCAGTTTTTATGCACCAAATAAGTAAAAAAAAATACAAATTTTAAACAAAAAACCAACATTAAGTCATCATTTGAAGCACAATGGCCAATCATACCGGTGTGACTATTTAACTTTTAAAGTGTACCCTTGTCAATTGGTGTACATATGTATATATTTCAAAGAATTTCTTAACATTTGTTTGCAGACTTTTTGTAGCCAGTGTATGACTCACTTGTATGAGTGTTGACTGAGTGGCTTGTTTGGCTCTTTGGCCTACGTTCTGTCATTGGGGTTTTGTCATGTCTGAGATGTTTTTAGGTTTTGTTTTTTCTTTGCCTCTTTGTTGTGTCATTGTTGTTGTTATTTACTCACTGACTTTGTGTGTTTGCATTGGAGCCGCCGTGTGTGTTGGCTGTTGGTCTCATTGCTATTGACATTTTACATTTGGCCAAGAAATTCTGAATCAATCGTCAATGTGGATTTTGCAGTTATGCAAATAAATATTTACATATGTGTATGTACATAATACTCAATACAAAGTGTCAATATAATATTGCTTTTGAAACTATCATCGGTGCGAACTTTATTAGCTTTTTTTTATTATTTCTATCCATTTTTTTGTGTTTTGATTCCTTTTGGACTCACTTAAGCCGCTTAAAAATTTGACACGGCTGCGCTAATTAAGCGCGGTTTGGCGCTTTGCATATATGAATTTTATCCATCGTATGAAAAGAAAAAGATGCTGGAATTTTTTTTATTCTATTCTTGTTGTCTCAAGTCATCTTAATATGACTAATGCAAAATTAACTGATGACGGAGCGTTGCGAATATGTTTGAAATTTTTCAATGAATTTTGAATACATATATGTTTTTTTGTATATTTTATTGACAGATATATGATACTAATAAATCACACCTTTTTGTGGGTATTTTGAACTTTTTATTTATTTAAATTATTGACTAAGCGCCCAATTTGCAAGAAATTATGTATTTTGATCCTGTTCGCTCCATTAATACGACAATAAATTGTAAATCGTAAACTGATAATGCCATTAAATATTGGAAATTCTAATAAATAAAAATTTATAAAAAAAGAAAAATAAAAAAATAATAATAATAAAAAAATAAAAATAAATTAAATTAAAAAAAATAAAAAAAATAAAAAAAAAATAAAAAATTAAATAAAATAAATTAAAAAAAAAAATATAAAAATAAAATAGAATAATCTAAAACAAAATAAACTAAAATAAATTAAAATAAATTAAAAAAAAAAAACAAAAAAAAAATTATATAAAAAGAAAAAAAAATAACATAAAATAAATAAAAGAAAAGAAAAGAAAAAAAAGAAAAAAAATAAAAAAAAAGAAAAAATAAAATAAAATTTGAATTAAATTAAATTAAATTAAATTATATAATAAAAAATAATATAAAGTAAATTAAAATAAAATAAATTATAAAAAAATAAAATAATATAAAATAATATAATATGAAAATTAAAATAAAATAAGAAAAAAATAAGTAAAAAATAAAAAAATAAAAAAAATAAAATAAAATAAAATAAAATGAAATAAAATTGAAAAACTAAAATAAAATAAAATAAAATAAAATAAAATGAAATAAATTGAATAAAATACAATAAAAAAAAAACAAAATAAAATAAAATAAAAAATACTAATAAAAAAAATAAAATAAAATAAATTAAATTAAATTAAACTAAATGAAATTAAAAAAAAAATAAAATAAAATAAAATAATATAAAATAAAATAAAATAAAATAAAATGGAATAAAAAAAAAAAAAATAAAAAAAAAATAAAAAAAAATAAAATTAATGAAAAAAATATTATAAAAAATAAAAAATAAAATAACAGAAAAAATATATATAGAAAAAAAGTTTATTAAAAAAAAATTATTAAAAAAAATTAAATAACATTTAAGAAAATTAAATAATATTGAATACAAAAAAATTAAATAAAAGCAAAGAAAATTCAATAAATCAATTTCAATATAATTAAATATGTGGGAACATCCAACTTAATTATGCAATTTACAGCTTAATTAACCCAAATGCCATAAAATTGGTTTAAATTTTATTTTTGGTTTTTTAGGGCAAATTTAATCAATTATGTATATATGCTAAATTGTAAAAAAAAGTTCAGAACACATGAAATATTTTACGAAAATTTGGTTCCAGTATGAATTTAATTTTGGATGTCTATTTTTTTATTAATTCTTCTAATGGATACAACCACCAAATTTTGGCTTGAATGATATAATTTTTAATATTTTTATGAACTGAATGTGCAATTAAATCAACTACAGGAGTACTAAATGGCATTAATATTTGTCGGATTTTTTTCCTCGTGACCCAATTTAAAGCTTAATTATCTCAATAGTTAATTGGTCTGTGTGAACACACTCTTTGAATATTTAGTTGCTTCTAAAGAAAAAATCGTCCATATATTAAAGATGATTGAGAAATGAAAGCATATGGAAATGATAATATTGGGTTTAATTAACATTTTTGAAAAATGATTTTAAATTAAAATTTGATCTAGTACATATTTGAGTTTGAAGTCTACTTTTTAAGTCATTCTTCCAATATTATTCATTCAATGCATGGAAACAGCAACTGTTTGACTTAAAGCCAGTTTTTTTGAGGATATTGAAAAGAGTAAAAATCTTTCAAATTTTTTGGTTTTAATTACAAAATATTTTTTTTTGAATGAAAAACTTCGAGATTCTTTCAATTTTATTTCCTAAGTGCTTTTTTTTTTCAAGACCAAAAACAAGAATGCTGAGAAAGATAAGCATAAAGCCATCATTTAGTGTTAAACCATTAAATTACAAGTTAAAAAAGAATCAACGAATGCTAAATGGGAAGAACTAGAAGTGAAAAAGCGCTGTTAATTACAAAAAAATACCAAAAAAAAGCATGTTTAAACAAGAAGCAGCGGAAGAAACTAAGTCAAATGACAAGCCACAGTTACACTTGATACAAATTACATTGTCTTATGCGATGCTAAGTTAAACAGATTTTTCCCAGACACATTACACAGTCGAAAGCGATTACAACTCGAGTATATGAGTACACGAGTGCGCAGGTAGAAGCTTGTTGCGGCCAACACAGCGCGGCAACATTAAATGTTTTTTTGCTATTTGTATGAGAATTAACTTAAAAAAGAAAAGAATCAAACAAATGAGCAATACTTTCAAGCGCTGAGAAAGCCCCAAGGAAGTTATACGGAACTCGTCGTCAAGAGCTGAGGCAAGCAAACACAACAAGCCCAGTCGAGCGCATTATAATTAATTAAATAAATTGCAAGTAGGTGTTTTTGCGTCAGCAACTTTTCATGCGACAAACATAGTTTTGCGTAGATACGAGGCATATGTATATATGTACAATAATTCTAGAAAGAGCAACGGCGAACCAGTTAAACGCTTCCCACGACGCCGCAAAACATATAATCGTCTTTTAGGCGCTTAAGCGCTTAAGTGCTTCACCAGTGTTCTAAATTAGTCAAAGCAGCTTCCAGCAGCAATGAGATTTATCTCAGGGTCTACAATATATATATATTTATCCAGTAACATGGTCGCTGTTTCCGGTTTGCATCTTTCTACTCAAAATCCTTCGCGGAAATTGTACAAAAAACAAAAACTAAGAATAAAATGAAACGAAAAGTGTGAAACAACGCAGCATCAAAGGAGTAACCATTGTGGGAAAAATAAGAAAAGAAGAAACAACAGCAAGCACTAGTGAGCGTCATAAGTGAAAAATTTGCGTTGCCAGCGACTGCTCCTCGGAAGCTCAAGGCCTGGGAAAGAATGTGGCCAACTAACTTGTAGTAAAATATTATGACAAATGGGTGGAGTCTGTACGATTCGAATTGAGTGTGAGCGGCATGTGGTGGAGCTGGTGAGCCACAGTTCGAATATATGTGAATAAGTGTGGCTGTAGCTGTTGTGTGGCATAATAAAGGCAGTGATGCGTTAAAGCAGACAGCGCAATAGCGGAAAACAACAATAACAACAACAAGAGTTTAATGTTGTTGTTTGTTGTGGCATGTAGTTTATAAATAGCCAAGGAAACATAACACAAATACATGCCAACACAACAACATACATACGTACATATATAGTACATATAAATATGTACAAATAAGCGTGCAAATGTGTACAGTATATGTGCGCTTGTGTGAAAGTATTTTTTATACCCTGCTTCAAAGAAATCTAAAACCATCTAAAAAAATTGTATCATGCGAGAGATTTTTTAAAAATGTTTAGAACTCACAATACTTTGTAGATAGGCTTATAGAATTAAGTACGCAGAATACATATCATATATATATTAAGTACTTGGAGTGAAAATCAGCAAAATCGAATAGCTATAACTTATAGCTGCCATACAAATGCCCTTTCAAAAATGAGTTTTTGTGTCAGAACTCCCAAATTTTGGCAAAAAAATTACAAAATTTAGCAGGTCTTCATACATATCATATTAACAATATAAGTAGTGAAAATAATTGAAATTAGATGGCTATAACATGCAGCTGCCATACAAAATACGTTTCAAAAATGAGTTTTTCAGTTAAAAATCCCAAAATTGCGTCGATTAAACCATAAGACACAACAGTATGAATTCATATCACATTACCAATATAAGTGTTGAAAATAATTGAAATCAGATGATTATAACATGCAGTTGTCATACAATTTACTTTACAAAACTGTGCTTTTCAGTTATAACTCCAAAAATTGTACAGCTAAAAATATAAGATCAAGCACTCTGACTGCAAATCACATTAGAATTATCTTCAATGAAAATTAGCGAAATCAAACGATTCTTTCCTCTAGCTGTCATACAAATGACTTTTCAAAAATGAGTTTTTCAGTTAAAACTTGCATATTTTTACAGCTAAAAGTTTAAGTCGCTGCATTCTAACAACATATCACTTAAGCAATATTAATAGTGAAAATTAGCGAATTAAGACGACTTTTTCTTATAGCTGCCATACAATTGACATTTCAAAAACAAGTTTTTGAGCTTAAACTCACATAGTTTCGCAGCTAGAAGTATAAGTCTCTGCAGTCTGACTTTAAATTACATTAGCAATATCAACTATGAAAATCATCAATATCACACGAATATTTCTTATAGCTGTCATATAATTTACTTTTCAGAAATGAGTTTTTGAGTTAAAACTAACATATTTACCTTGCTAAAAACCTTAAATTTAGCAGTTTGAACTATATATTACATCGGCAATATTTCTAGTGAAAATTTTTGGAAAAAAGGATGTTATAAATTAATGCTGCTGTACTACTGAATTTTCAAAAGCGAGTTTTTTGAGTCAAAAACCTAAAAATTGCACGGTTAGCAAAATAAAATTCAATATTTTGCTTCAATATAATGACATATATGAAAATTAAATAAGACGACTCCTTGAATACCACTTCACAAGTGAGAATTTTTAAACCTCACACATATAACATGAAGGGTATAAAATATATATCTTTTTCATATTACTGCTTTTGCCAATATTCGAGTATTACTTCAGCTGCTTACAAATATGTACATATACGTATGTATGCATGTAAGTATATTTTCATTATTGCCAAAGCATTAAAGACGTACTATTAAGTAATGAAATTATAATAATTTCAAGTCAATGAGTGAAGTAAGTGTGCGCACATTAGGGTGGCGCAATATCGCATGGATAAAAAAGTTGTCTTATTTCATTTCAAATTTGAATTTTTCTTTGATTATTACAGTTTTTTCAGTTTATTTGAAAATTTAAAAATATACTTTTTTTTAAATAATCCACAAAAAAATTTTTTTTTGTGAAGAAATTTATTTTGCTTCGAAAAATATAAGAATTCTTTACAACAAAACAGAAATTCTTACAGCTTTTATCTCAAAAACTATCTCTGTACAATTTTTTTTCGGTTCACCTTAATATAAAGAAGTACATATGCGAGTTGAATAACCGCAAAATAAGCATATACGCACAACATACATACACGTATATAATAAAGTCTTATATTTACATATACAACAATATTTGCTATATAGACACATACGTATATATAAGTATGAAATTCACTGCGAAAACACAAATATGGCCATGTGATTTTGTTACAACGGCTAACTGGCTAACTGGCTATCCGTCTATGGATGATTCATCCGTTCACTCATTTCATTAACGTGTTATTTCAATTCGTTGCGGCAGGCGCTTATGTGTATGCCGAATGCCTGTGGCATCATTAAAATATCAACAATTGCATTTCATTTTTTATATATATATTTTTTCATAATTTTGTGCAACTTCATATGCGGTAATGATGGCCATAAAAAATCAATAATGAATGTTAATGAAATTAAAAGTTACGAGTTTACTCACGCACTAATGTATATGTATACACGTAGGAATTTACATATTTGAATGCAAATAGGCAAGCTCTTGAGAGCAAATTAATTTAATGGTCAATACTTTCGATTAATTTCATACCGTAACCATTTTATTTCAAACTCTTGAAGATAAAAAATTACTTTAATCTCAGAAATATTATTTTTTTCTTAAATCTTTTTGAGATAATAGTATCTACTAACATAACAGAAGTTTTTCTTTAACAAAAATGCCTAATTTGACACTGTTTATTAGCTAAATAACCATGTTTATGAATTTGGAAGCGGAGAATAAATCAGTAAAACTATTAATTTTTATAAATAGAAGATAAAACTGGAAAGACATGAGTGCTTATTTTATAATTAAATATTTATGCAAAGTTCATTCTATATGTCTACAGCCTCGATATTTTAGTTAATAATAGTAAATTAAATTATATATTAATAAAAAATTTAGCTTTTGGGTATTATAGATATGCGTAAGGTGTTTATTTAACTTGAGCTACTAATTTAAAATATTTACTAGTATTTATACACGTTACGTTGGATATTGGAAGTAAATAAATATTTTATAATGTTTTATGTTATTTTATTTTAATTTATACAATTTTTTTAATTTTATTTCATTTTAATAATTTTTTTATTTGATTTTTATTTTTATTTGTCCTATTTTTTCTCAGTTTTAATCTATTTTATTTTATTTAAATTATTTTATTTTTAAATTTTATATTGTATTATATTATTTTTAAATATTATATTTTTTATTTTACCTTAATTTTTTATTGAATTTTTTTAATTTTATTACATTTTAATAATTTCTTTATTTCATTTTTATTTTTATTATTTTATTTTTTTCTGAGTTTTAATCTATTTTATTTTATTTTTAATTATATATATTATATTAAATTTTTTAATTTACCTTATTTTTTATTTTATTTTAATATTTTTTATTTGTTTTTAGTTTTATTTCATTTTAATAATTTTTTTATTTAATTTTTATTTTTATTTGTTTTATTTTTTTTTCTCTGTTTTAATCTATTTTATTTTATTCAAAATTATTTTATTTTATAATAATAAATAATAATAAAATAAAATAATTAATTTAATAATTAATTTATTTTACATAATTTTATTAAATTTTTTATTTCCTTTTTTATTAAATTTGCTTAATTTTAATTTTTTTTTATTTTTTGTATTGTTACATTTTATTTAATAATTTTTATCGTATTTTATTTTATTTTCACTAAATTTATAAATTTTTGGCTTTAATTATTTTCAATATAAATTAATTTAATTTAAAATTTTTTAAATACTTTGTAATTAATTTAAGATATTTATTTTTAATTTAATTTAATTTAATTAATTTTGTGTTATTTTTAATTTTTTATTTTTAAATTATTATTTTTTTTCATTTTATTTCGTTCCATTTTATCTCATTTCATTTTATTTTATTTTATTTTACGATTTTTTGATTTAGTTTATTTATTTTTTATTTATTTATTTTTCCCCTCTATTTTAATTTAACATGTTTTATGTAATTTATATTATTTTAATTTTTTTTTAATTTTTAATTTATTTCTTAAATATATTGTAGTTTTTCTATATATAATTAATTTCTTTTTTTTTTAGTTTTTTCTTTATTTTATTTCATTTCAGTTAATTTTATTATATTTTTTTTTAATATTACTATAAAATGTTCTCCAATAGGGATGATATGATTTCTATGTGTCGTTTTGGTCATTTTTAATATGTTATGATCTATCATTTTTTTATTGTATCCAGTAATGCTTACAATTTAATTATGGCAAGATATGCGCAAGAACAACCTTGCTGTTTTTCCTTGGAATGCCTTGAAAACGATAACGATTTTTTTAGGAAAAGCATATTCTCCGATGAGGCTCACTTTCATCTGAGTGGTGCGTTAAATAAACAAAACTGTCGATTCTGGTGCGAAGAAAATCCACAAATTATTCAAGAACAACCATTACATTCACTAAATTGACAGTTCGTTGTGTGGTTTTTGGTCTGGTGGAATCATCGGTCCGTACTTCTTTCGAAATGAAGTTGGTAGCACCGTTACCGTTAATGGAGAGCGCTATAGATTGATAATAACCAACTTTTTATGGTCACAATTGCAAGAAGTTGATGTTAACAACAGCTGGTTCCAACAAGATGGAGCTACGTGTCATACAGCACGTGCAACAACCGAATTACTGCGAGAAAGGTTTGGATATTCGATTATTTCAAGAAATTGTGACATTGAATGACCTCCAAGAAGTTGCGATTCAACACCATTAGACCCACTTCTTGTGGTGTTATTTGAAGTCATTGGTCTTTAGCAATAAACCAGACTCTCTTCAAGCTTTAAAAGTCAATATTGAACGTGCTATTCATGATGACTTGACGACTTGATTTAGTGGAAAAAGTTTTGGAAAATTGAGTTTATCGAATTCGTTTTTGCAAAAGAAGTCGTAGAGGCCATATGAATGATGTGATATTCAGAACTTAATTGTATCGATTGTACTACACATTAAATAAAAAATATTTGAATTTCCTTAAAAATTAGTGTGTTAAAAAAAAAATCATATTACCCTTATTGGAAAACCCTATATTATTGTTTTTAAATATGTTGTCTTATTTGAATTTTTTAATATATTTTATTTAGCTTAATATTTTCTGAACTTCATTTAGTTACATCTTAAGTTATTTATTTATTTATTGATTTATATTATTAATTTATATATTATATAATTAATTTATTCGATTTTTTACTATATTTTTTTGATTTAATTTAATTTATTTTATTTTAGTATATATTAATTTATTTGATTCCTTCATTTGATTTGATTTAATTTAATTTAATTTAATTTATTTAACTTTATTTTATTTCATTTTTAGCTATGATATATTTTATTTTAATTAATTTGTATTTTAAATACTATTTTAGTTCATTTTATATTTTGGCTTATGCTTTTTGTTTTAATTTTTCTAGCGTTATGCAACCACCAACCCACTTTTGTCTGTTATTAAATTGATTTTTTTAATTTCCCTACATTTGTTTGAAAGCTAATGAGAAAGACCACAAAAAGTTATATAAATTAATTGTATTTTTGTACATATATATGCTTTTTCTTTTCTCAATTTATTAACTACTATTTTTTCTATATTTGTTATCATTTGTTATTTACGGTAATTTAATACATTTTTTATTTCATGCGCTTGACCATTATATCACACAAAATGATTATAAAAATTAAAAAGTTTTTTTAGCACGAAAATATTTTATATTTTTCTATCTAACTTTACATTAATGCCTTTTTAAATGCTCTCTATCTCCATAAGTGTCCATAGTTTTCTTACATGCCGCTTTATTATGTATAGTTAAGTTTTTTTTTACTATTTTCTTTAGTAGATTTACAGCGTTGATCGTTAAATATATATATGTATAAACACACACGGTTCATAACAATTGAATGATAACAATCGAATTTCATTTGAAATTGTGGCAATTGTAAGCGTCGCCTGCCTGTACACTCTCCACTACTCCCTGGTTGAAACAAAAAACCAAAAATTTGTTAATATTTCTCTTGCTGCTGCTCACTTGCAGATTGTTGTTGTTTTTTTTTTTTTTTTAAATTCGTCTACACTTCCATTTGGACCGTAAAACATTTCTTGGAATTCCAATGAGACAATTCACACACTCCAAGTGGTAAATGTGGTAAAGCTAAACACATATATGTACATACCTACAAATGTCGAGAGTAATAAGTTAAACGTTAAGTGACCACTGAGTAGCCTGTTGTTCCGCTATGCGTTGCGGCTACTCTGCTGCTGCTCTGGTAGCAGGTGAGTTACCAGTTACCAGTGTTAAAGGAAAAGCTTGAGCAATGAGTGATGTGAAAGGGGACAAATTCTGAGAATTTCGACTAAAGAAAGTTGTTCATACATATGTTTGTATCGGATTGCGCGAAAAGTGTTTGAAAGTAATAAATCAACAAAAATTGTTAGAAAATAATTTAGAACTTAAAGTGTGGACCAATTCTAACTTAAAGAAAAGAGAAAAATGCGTATCCTTCTAAAAGTGCGAAGAAAAAGCTGTGATCTAAATTTTCGAATATTTTAAGTCAATATTTCAGTAAAATATTAAAAAAAAAACTAATTTTTGGGATATTTGGAAATTTTTTTGAATATATTTATTTTTTCATTATATTTTTAAGTTTTCTCAGCAAAAATATTTTTAATAATATAAATTTTTGAATATATATTTTTTAATTTAACTTTCTAATAATATAGCTTACCCACTTATTCTTAAAAGCTTTATCAATATATTTTACTCATACGATCTCAATAGTATCTCAATACATACCTGTAACGAAAAAGAAAAAATGATTATTTAAAAAATTTTACTTGAGAGATGTATCAATTAAAATCTACAATTTATAAAAAAGGGTTGAATGAAATTAAAGCTGTAAAAATAAATTAAAATAACAAAAAAAAAAAAATTACAATAAAAAATATATATAAAAAAATTAAAAAATTTAAGAAAATGAAGTAAAATAGAATAATTGAAGCAAATTAAACTAAAAAATTAATAAAAAATGAAACTAAATAAATTTAAATAAAATACTTAAAATCAAATAAAAAAATTAATTTAAATAAAAAATTAAATAAAACAAAATAAAAGAAAACAAAATAAAATATGAAAATTTTAAATATCTAAAACTAAAATAAAATAAAGCTAAAGAAAATAATTTAGAATAAAAAAAAAGAAAAATTGGAGTTAAAATAAAATAAATTAAATAGATTAATTGATATTGATAGAAAAAGAAACTAATAATAAGTAAAGGTTGATCCAAGTAGAGTTACTTTTTTCAACGTCCTTTATTTTACAGATCACGCTTGAGTCGTATCAAGCTTTCATGTTATTTTTGCTCTGTATTGTTTGGTATTTCATTATGGAAAGATTACGCCTGTACAACGTTTAAAAATCATTCAAATTTATTACAAAAAATCACGTTCTCTAAGGAATGTGTTTCACGCGCTTCGCTCAACTCAATGGTCAACATAATCGGCCTACTGAGCGCACTGTTCGCAACACCATCACCCTTCTTGAGACCCAGCATTCATTATTGCATAGTATTCGACCGAATAGACCACAATCAGCACGCAGTGAAGAAAATATAGCGGCCAAAGCTGAGAGGGTACACGAAAACCGTGAGGAGTCGATTCGGCGCCGTTCGCAGCAACTCGGGCTGATGTATGGAACAACTTGGCGCATTTTACGTTGAGATCTTAAATTGAAAGCGTACAGAATGCAGCTTGTACAAGAACTGAAGCAGCTCAGCCTTCCCAAGCGACATCGCTTTGCTCTATGGGCTCTTGAAAAGTTCCAGGAAGATCCGATGTTTTCGAGCCAAATTTTGTTCAGCGATGAGACCCATTTCTGGCTCAATGGGTATGTAAACAAGCCAAATTGCCGTATTTGGGACGAAGAGCAACCTGAAGAGATTCACGAGTTGCCATTTCAGCCAGAGAAAACAAAGGTTTGGTGTGATTTGTGGGTCGGTGAAATCATCGGTCCATATTTCTTCAAAAATTATGCCGGTGAGAACGTAACCGTCAATGGCGACCGTTATCGCGCCATGATAACCAACTATTTGATGCCTGAAATTGAAGCTCGTGATCTCCGCGACATTTGTTTTCAACAAGACGGCGCCACTTCCCACACATCGCATCAAACAATGGATTTATTGAGAGAACTCATCGGTGAGCAGATAATTTCGCGTTTTGGGCCGGTCGATTGGCCACCAAGATCGTGTGATATCACATCGTTACACTTTCTCCAGTGGGGATATGAAAAGTCTAAAGTCTATGCGGATAATTCCGCTTCGATTCAGGACTTGGAGCAAAACATTATGCTTGTCATTCGCCAGTTACCAGTCTTAATGCTCGAACGAGTCATCGAAAATTGGGATGTACGTGCTGAAACGTAGCCGCGGCCAACATTTGAAGGAGATAATCTTCAAAAAATAATTGCCAAAAATGTTCTTTCGAATGATAATAAGCAGTCCCCATTAAATTTGAATTTTATGTGTTTTTTTTTCTTTAAGAAAAGTAAGAAACTTCGAAATGTGTCACCCGTTATTAAAAAACCAATATATATATATATATATAACCGAAATTAAATTGAACCAAATATAACAAAATAAGATAAAATTAAAAAAAAATAAAAAAATTTAAAAAAATTAATTAAAAATGAATGGAAATGAATTAAAAATTAAAGAAAATAACATAAAATAAATTAAAATAAAAAAATTTAACTGAAATTAATTGAAATAAAATATAATAAATTAAAAAATTCTATAAAAATTTTATTTTGAATAATTAAATTGCGCAAATGATGGGACTGCTAGCAGAACTCAGCCAGAACTGAAATTCTTAGCAAAGTGCGTTATTAACAACATACATATGTACATACAGACGAGTGTTTGGTCGGCACTTGTGCGTTTGATCTTCTCAAAAGTTTTGTTCTTCTCTCGCGTACATTGTTGCTATTTTAATTGTTGTTTTCACACAACATTCGCTACTATTGCTGCTGTTGCTGTTACTGTTGGCGTTGTTACCGCTATGACAGCAACTTGTCGATTGTGTGTTATGTCGCGCGGTCCATCATCAATGTTTTCTCAAAAGCGTTTACAACATTTTTTAGAAATTTTTCATGCTTTGCGGCAAAAATGAATGAAATACTGCGTCTGCGTCTGCGTCCATTGGAGCTTCTCCTCAATAACTAACGTAGCAGCAGAAAATTTTATTCACTTCCTTCATTGCTGAAGTGTTTGTGATGAGAATTTTATTATTTATTTGCAATGTTTTCTTTCCGTATTTTTACTGTTTGTAACATCTGCCTGCCAATAAAATGAAGTTGGCATTTAAAATGCCTGAACTGAAGCGCCTTTGAAGTGCAACAAATGGTCGGAAGAGTGCGAAACGGCTGTCGGTTGTGTCGGAAGAGTGCGTACACAGTTAGTGATCGCGAGAGCCGGTGTATTGAATGAGTGGATAGATGAATGAAAGTTTGAATGGCAGAGGGTATGAGGCTTAAATTGAATTTTTTTACAAAAAACAGTCAACAATTGTATGGGAATCCAGAAAATTAATATAAAAAAAATATAAAAAAAATAAAAAAATTTAATAATTGAGAAATGTAAAAAATTATTTAAAAAAATTAATTTCAATATTTTTTTAAATATAATTTATGTCATCAGTTCTCTATCTTTTGCTCTTTATGGTTTGTTTCTGATTTTCTTTTTAATACAAATTTTTTTTATGATTATTTCTCAAAAAGGGTTCTCATTTTTGCGGTCGCGCCAACAAACCACACGCTTCGCTGATTCCAATAATAGCCATGCCGCGCTGCCACTTGACTGCCACATCCATTCAGCCCTTGTGGCAGCAATCAACAATCAACAGTAGTCAAGTAACAGCAGCAAAGCGGTCGGTCACTGGCCATGCAATGTCAGTGCAAAGGTGATGGTCATCGCTGACCACACCATCAACTGGTAATTTCCAACTGCCGAGTCGTCGGCAGACTGTTCAGTTGCAGTGCAAACCAACAGGTTAATGGCAATGGCAAAAGTTTAATTCTTAACCAAATATAGCTGGCAGTTTAAAAGGCGAGAGAAGTTCCGCTGCGTTGACTACTTGTTGCCTGAGAAATTGAATGGCTGTGTGACTGACTGTTGTTGTTGTTGCTGTTTTAGCAGTCATACCGGCGTAATCACTTGGCGGCATAAATGGAATGCAGTCAATTGTAAAGGAAAAATAAAGAAAATGAAATAATAAAAAAAAAATAAAAATAAGTAAATAAAAAAAATAAAACAATAAAAGAAAAAAGGAAAGAATAATAAGAAAAAATTTAGTTTTTGAATAGCTCATCGGAAATTTACGATTTTTTCTTTCGCTTTTAAGAATTTTTTTCTGAATACAAAAAGTATATATATTTTCTTTTTAATTCAAATTCCTTTGTTACAATACAATGTAAAACCGCAAAAATACCATTGGCAACTTTGTACATTTTTCTGTTGCTACTGATTTACACGCACATTAGCAAAGAAGTACTAAATTACACATATGCATGTGTATGTAAGCATACAAAAATTTTGTTTTTAAATTAAATTGAAAGTAGCTAACAACACAAAATCACCAAGAGTGCCCAAATTTTGACGGTTATTTTCTGTTATTCCTGACATTCACCCTCAACTTAACCCACCAACACTTTCTAGGTGAGGCTTCAGTTCAGTTGCCTTGAGTTATTATTACTTTTCACCTGCGTAAAGAAACGTTATAAATTAAGTTATTAATATAATTTCACTTCGCATATGGCGCAAAAAAAATTGCTTAAAAATGACTCTTAAATTTTCGGTGTGCTCGTTTTTATTCAGTGATTTTTGGGGAAAAGCGACACCGGGTTCATGGTCTAATTCCATTTGAAAAGTGTGACAAATTTGAGTGGGTAGAAAAAAAATTTATTTAATGCACTACAAGTAGAGACAAAGTAATATAAAACTTGATTCACTAATTAAAACTCATATTAAAATAAAATTTAATGAAAACTAAAAATTAAATTAATTTAAATTAAATGAAACAAATTCAAATAAATTATCAAAAAAAAAAAATATTTATAATAAAAAATGAGTAAATTTAAATAAAAATAATAAGATTTTCTTTAAATATAATAAAAAAAAATTAAGTAAAATTAAAAAAATGAAATAAAATAAAGCAAAATAGAATAAAATAAATAAATATAAAAAATAATATTAAAAAAAAAGAAAAAAAATGAAATAAAGAAAAATAGAAACGAAATAAATACCATAGAAGAAAATAAAAAAAAGAAAAAAATAATAAAGTAAAGTGAAAGATCAACAAAATAAACCAAAACGAAAAACGAAAGGAGAAAAAATAAAATAAAATAAAATAAAATAATATATATAAAATTGAAGGTAACTAATATATAAATCAAAATAATAAACTAAACAAAATGAAGTAAATTAAATTAAACAAATTAGAAAAAAATAAAAAAAAAATAAAAAATTTAACTAATAATTAAAAAAATAATAATAATATAATATTAGTAAAGAAAGTTAAAAAAAATAAAATATTAGCAAAAACTTGAACAAAGGAAATAAATAGAATAAAATAAAATAAAAATTAAATAATAAAAAAATAATAATAAAAAATAAAATAAAATAAAATAAAACAAAATAATCAACCAGAACTAGACAAAACTGCATCCAACGACTGACTAAACAGACTAGGAATCTTTGCTGAAACCGATGGTTTTATGTGCACCATATAGGACCAAGTGATTGCACTAAAAATTATAAAAAATATGTCATCCGTGTGGCCATTGAAAATGATTTATGTCAACGATGCCAAAGACAAACTGAAACTATTCACCACATTACAGTTGCATGTGATCCATTAGCAGCCACCGAATATCTGATAAGACACAACAACGTCGCAAAATTGTGCATCAATGCTTAGCACTCAGATATGGATTAATTACGGAGGATTGTCTGTATTTCAAATACAACCCCGAAACAATTTTAGAAAACTGTTCAATAAAGCTATACTGGGATCGATCAATATTGACGGATCATCCAACGTCATCACACAACAGAACTGACATAACTCTAATCGAGAAACACCAAAAAAAGGCCCTGCTAATAGACCTAGGAGTGCCGAATACGCACAAGCTGCAAGAATGCTACACCGAAAAGTGTAGAAAATACGACAATTTAGCGCATGAAATTAAGGAAATGTGGAGACTAGATAGCGTCGATATAATTCCAATTATCATAGCATCTACGGGAGTTATTCTGAAAAATTTAAACACCAGTCTAGATAGATTAAAATACAGAAGGCTGTTATATTATCCACTACTTCAATAGTTAGAACATTTTTAAACATATAATAATTAAAAAAGAAAACATATTTGTAATCAGATTCTTGTATCCTTCAAACATATACTTAGTATTGTTATTCATAACCAATGTACAGTATACAATTTATATGTTGTAATAGAGTATTATGTAGTTGTAAAATGGCCGATACAGAGAGGAGAAAAATGAAATAAAAAGTAAAATAAAATAAAATAAAATAAAATAAAATAGAATAAATTAAAATAAAATAAAATAAAATAAAATAAAATAGCATAAATTAAAATAAAATAAAGTGAAATGAAATAAAATAAAATTAATTTAAATTAAATTAAACATATTCAAATAAATTATTTTGAAAAAAGATTTAAATAAACTAAAATAAAAGATATTTGATACAAAAAATGAATAAATTTAAATAATAATGATATGCAAAAAATTAGAATATAATAAAAAGAAATAAAATAAAATAGAATAAAAATAAATAAATGTAATAATATATTTAAATTTAGATAAAAATTAAATTAAAAAAGTTAAAAAAAAATGAAACAGAGAAAAAAATAAATAAAATAATATAATAAAATAAGATTCAGTGAAACAAAATAAACCAAACCAAAATTAGATAAAATAAAATAAAAAGAAACAAAATAAAATATAATGAACTAAATAAAATAAATTGAGATAACGCAATATAAAAACTAAAAAGAAAATTAATAGTTTAAAAATCTAAAAAAAATGAAAAGTAAGTAAAATAAAATAAATAAAATGAAGTGAAATTAAATAAAACAAAATACAAAAATGGAATAAAAAAAATAAAGTGAAATAAATTAATTATAAATGAATTAAAACAAAGAAAATGAGGCTAAACAAACAAAATATAAATTAAAAATGACATGAAGTAAAGAAATAAAACAAAATAAAAAAATTAAATTATATAAGAAAGATGTAAAAAATAAAACAAAATAATATAAATAAAATTTAATTAAAAATATATTTAAACAATTATTTAATAAATAAAATAAAATAAATTAATATTAATAAATTAATACAACAAAATAAAATGAATTAAAACGAAATAAAACAAAATGATTGAAAAATTTCTATAAATAAAATGTTTTAAAAAATATAAATAAATTGAAATAAAGTAAAATAAAAGCAAAAATTAATAGGTTTCCAAGTTTTAATTTTTTAATTAAATTTGTACTTTTTGAACATATTTTTAGGGAATGCTTTTCATGAAAGGGTAATATGCTTAAAAATATTTATCTCAGTATAATTTTAAAGATTTACAATGCAAGTATTATATAGTTTTGAACATAATGAATTACCGTTATAAATAACTCCTCATTTTGATTACATTTTCAAAAATTTAGTAAATCTTTTGCTATTTATTTAATTTAAAAATTGTTTGTTTTGTTAAAAAATAACTACAATGCGCGCTAATCGAGCTGGTTTATATGGGATACTCAAATTAGCATTACAAAAAGAAATATGACCGTTATATTTCATATATGTACTTATCTCTTTTCCCGCAATCATTCTACGTACGAAGGTATAAGTATATGTAAATCTATTATAAACAATATTTTATAATAATAATAAATAATAAGCTCATATACTCGTATATTGGACAATTTATTTATATTATTAACATATGTGCTTAAGTATGTATACGTATATATGTGCCACTATACCTATCTACATTCTGCCCACCTGTCTCGCGCCTACACTTTGAGACACTCACTCATTTTTACTGAACGTGATAAAGTTGATTGACGTTAGGGATTTGGTATAAACAACAAAAAGATCCAATTGAAATTTATAAACAAACCGTCTATATATTTATAAGTGCACAAACAAGCAAGCAAGCAAAAAATGTATGAACACTTTTTTTATGTGTGCCTTGTGTTGAGCCAATGACGTGCATACTCATATACGAGTGTGAGACACAAAATGATAATAATCGTAATAATAATAATAATAATAATAATAAAATGCCATTAAGTAAAGTGTAACATTACAAAAACAATAAAGCAAATCAAATTTTATTTAATTGAAAATTTGCACTCATACTACACCATACATACTCGTATTTTTACTTCATGGTGCATTTTTCTCAAGGACAAAGGCGACCTTGACTGCTTCAAATTGAGATAAAAAACAGCAAAGTTGATATTGAAATACACAATAACAATATTAAGTTCAAGTAATCTTAGTGAAGAGCAATTAAATTGATCGCTTTTTGCGACATTCATATTTATGATGTGTAGCAATGTTTAGAAAGAGTTTCCGAAAAAAGTAAGCTTTTGAATTGTTAGACTTTGTTTTGTCAATGTCATAAACTAGTAAGCATTGCTTTTGCAAAAAATTAAATAAAAAAAAAACAAATTAATGGGAAAACGGACTGTAGCTAGTTCACAATAAAGTTATGTTCAACAATCGTGTTGAAATAACCTAATTTTTATAAAATATCCTAGAATAGGTTTGAATAGTATTATATAAATAAGGTGTTGAGTACTCTTGAGTACTTGACCTGTCGTTAATAAAAAAACTTGTGTAAATTAGTTAAGCATAAAATTAAAAATAATATAGTCGACGGGGCTAGTTTTTTCGAGAAAAAGTCAGAAAGAGAAATGCTAATAGATGCAAAAAGGTTTTGGAAAAACTTTTGAGTCAATGAAAAAGTTTGTCTATAAGCTTCCATTCCAATTAAAGCTTGTCTGCAAGCTTTTAAATCAATGATAGCTTGTTTGCAAGCTTTTATAAAAAATGAAAGCTTATTTGCAAGCTTTTAAGTAAATACGTTTGATGAGTTAAAAGCATTTAATTTTTAATTTGTTATGTTGAATTTTTCTTAAATTTTTTTTTATAAATCAATGAATTTTTTCGCAATACTAAGTTCTTAAGAGCTTTTAAAGCATTTATATACACTCCCAAGAGCTTTTCAATAATACAAGGAATATTTTTTTTACATCATTTTGCACCTTGAGTCAGCTTGAGCTTTTAAGCCAAGCTTACGTTGAGCTTTCATACTAAGAGGCTTAATACATTACACTAAAATTAAAAAGTGAAGCTTTCATACTAAAAATATTTATTATTTGAAACTTTTTCATACAGAGTTGCTTCTGAACGCTTGAATTGTTTTTTAATAGCTTTAAATCATGTAAATTAAGTACTAGCTTTCATATATGGATTTAAACATAGAAAGTGAAGCTTCTATTCTTAAACATATTTATTATTTGACATATTTTCCGCCAAGAGAGTTGCATCGGACCCCAGAAATGTTACTTTTAAGCTTTTCAGCAATTATCAGCTTTGCTACCAGCTTTCATGTCACGTAGTTTAATACAAAGAGCTAAATTTAAAAAACTATTTTGAAAAAAAATTTTTTGTTTGAAAATTTTCTTTATAAAAAGAGGATTTCTTATATTATTTTTGCACTTTTAAAGTTTTATAAATTTATCCAAGCATAATACATTAAAACAAATGTAAAAATGTTACAATTGTTATATAATTTCATCGAAAAATGATTACTGTGAAAATGAGCTTTGAAGCTAGTTAAATAAAAAAATAAAAAATTATTACAAAAGCTTATATAAATGTTACAACTTAATAGGTTTTGATAATTGGTGGTCTCAAAATTTTAGAAATAAGTTTCAGAAAAGATCACTGGCTTTTGCCGGATTTCAGAAATGCTATTATACAAGATATTATGCTCAAATTGAAAGGAAAAATTGCTAAAATTTTCCGACAATGAGCTTTAAAGCTTTAATACAGCTTTTTTGCATATTTATTACGGAAATTGAAAATTTTTAAGTCTAATTTCTACGTAATGGAACTTTAATGCTATCAAAAGCTTTGCACTATAGTATTTGCGAAAATATTTAAAAATTATTCTCAAAGCTATAGATTATTGCTGAAGCTTAATAAGCTTTGACACGGGTTCCTGAGAAGCTTTTAAATATAATAGTAATGAAAAATAAATATACGAAATTTTTTACAGAATTTAATGTGCAACCAAGAGAATTTTAAAATAAAATTTATTACAATCATTCAAGGGAATATATTCTTGTAACTGCTAGAAATGGAAATGAAAAAAACTACCCTGCGGTAGCAAGTGCTTTAAGTTTAGTATGAAAAGGTATATGTACTATGTATTTAATACATATTAAATTCTTTCGTTTTGCATTCCTTTAGCTACCTATTAGAATTTCTTGGAATGATGCATAAAAAAATTCAGTTAATGCCTTTCCCATTATTTAAATGTGTTACTTGTGCTGAAGTTCTGCGAAAAAATGCTGAACCTCTTTGCACTTTTCACAAAAAAAAAAAAAAAAAAAAAAATTATAAAATAAAAAATGATCATTTTCCACCCCATTTTTATCACTAACGTATGTATGTACGTATTATATTTATTTAACTGCTGCTTGTTGTTGTCATCGACGACAGCTGCCTCTACATTGGTAGTGTCATGCAACAATGACTCGAGCGTCTGAGTCAAGCAGCACTTGAACAGCTGAATGAGTGAAGGAATGAATGAATGAATGAATGAATGCATAGCGAATTTGCAGCATGACAATGCAACAAACATACACTTTTTTTTTTAAATAAAGCGTACTTAAGCATGTATATAGAGGAATGTACATATGTATGTATAAACAAGTGTTGCGGCAATAAAAATTGTATTAAAACAATAAAATCACTTAAAAGTCGAACTGACAGTTGCTGAGCCTCTGAAATGTACATATGCGCAGTTATACATACATATATGCATACATGTGGCGTGGAACATTCATATATACACAGGTATTTGCGTTCACATTGCACTTTAGTATCAGCAAAATGTAAATAAAATTTTTAATTCGTTCACTATACACTTTTGTGTGTACAGAGAAGAGGAAAAATTGTATAAACTAAAGGGTAAAGAGTCCCAAGAAAATTTTTCACCATTGGTATGAATGCTCTTTTACTTGAATTGCGGCTAATATGCTGGGGCAGGCAAGCTGGCAAGACAATGCGCTGGTGTTGCAAGTACAGTGGAGCAGTAATAAATAATTGTAAAATGCACATGAAGAAAAAACGAATACGAAGGTAGTGCTGTGAAAGGGTAAATGAATCGAGTATAGTATGTGAGGTTATGTAGAGGCTTCTAGTGTTTAAGGTAGGCAAAAGGTAGAAAGTTTGGTTATTTTATTTAAAAATAAAAAAATTAAATAAAACGAAATATAATAACAAAAAATAAATATAAAACAAAATAATTAAAAAAATCCAAAAAAAAAAAGGAAATTAAAAAAAAATAATATGAATAACAATAAAATGAAAATTTAAAGAAAATAACATTAATAAAAAAAAAAATAAATAAAATAAAAAAATAAAAAAAATAAAATAATATAAAATAATATAAAATGGAACAGAAAATAAAATAAAGTAAGATAAAAAAAAAAAAATAAAAAAAAAAAAATAAAATAAAAAAAAAAAAATAAAAATAAAATAAAAATTAATTAAATAACATAAAGTACAATAAAAAAAGGTGAGGGGGGGGGGGGGTGAATTAAAATGATATTCAATAATTTCGAATAAAATGTAAATAAAATTAAATTTCACAAAAAGAAACAAAAAGAAAAAAAATACAGCTTGTGCAAGAACTGAAGCCGCTAGAGTGACACTGATTAGTTTTATGGGCTTTTGAAAAGTTTCAAGAAGATCCGACGTTTTCGAGCCAAATTTTTTTCAGCGATGAGGTCCATTTCTGGCCAATGGGTATGTAAACAAGCAACATTGCCGCATTTGTGACGAAGAGCAAGCTGAAGAGATTCAAGAGCTGCCATTTCATCCAGAAAGAACAACAGTTTGGTGTGGTTTGTGAGCCGGTGGAATCATCGGTCCTTATTTCTACAAAAATGATGCCGGTGAGAACGTAACTGTGAATGGCGACCGTTATCGCGCCACGTTAACCGACTATTTGATGCCTGAAATTGAAGCTCGTGATCTCGGAGACATTTGGTTTCAACTAAACGGCGCCACTTCTCACACATCGCATCAATCAACGGATTTATTGAGAGAGCACTTCGGTGAGCAGATAATTTCACGTTTTGGGCTGGCCGATTGGCCACCAAGATCGTGTGATATCACACCGTTAGACTTGTTCCTGTGGGGATATGTAAAGTCTAAAGTCTATGCGGACAATCCCGCTTCGATTAAGGGCTTGAAGCAAAGCATCAGGCGTGTCATTCGCCAGTTACCAGTGGAAATGCTCGAACGAGTCATCGAAAATTGGACTCATCGAAGATGGACTATCGCGAGAGGTAGCCGCAGCCAACATTTGAAAGAGATAATCTTTAAAAAAAAATAAATGCCAAAGAATGTTCTTTCGAATGATAATAAACATTCCCCATTAAATTTGAATTTTCTGTTTTTTTTTCTTCGTTAAAAAAGTACGAAACCTCGAAATGGATCACTCTTTACTTACTATGCAAATTTATCCATGAATAATCTTATGACAGATCAGCTGATTATAGCTGCTCTGCATTCACATTATTCTCTAAATACAGGCAGGCAACTGCAATGATGTGTCAGTATGTATGCATATACATAATTGCCACTCATCAGTGTTGCATCCTTTCGCCAGTTCACTGACAAAACGAATGTCAAATTTTTTTTTTTGCATTTTTTTATTTTTATTACTATTTTTTGCGTATTTTGCTTTTCTTTCCGACGTTCTAACTACTGTTATTCAATTAAATCGTAAACCAAAAGAGAATACTGCGGAATGCAAAAAATGCTAAAAACCATTTTTTTTACTGTTTATGCAAATACTATTACCGGCTTACATATGTATATGTATGTATGTATGCATGTGAATGTGTACATAATGACTTACTGCCTTTTAAATTGTACATTTCACTACGAAAACGAAGTGTGAAAACAGTTACAACTGAAATTACGAAATACTATTGCCGTTGATGATGCTTATGATGATTCAGTTAGAAATGCGATTTTTTTTTACGATTTTCATTTTATATGTTTTATCTTGTATTAAAATTTGTTTATAGCTTTTTTAATGTCAATTTGTTTTTTTTTTTATCATACGAATGCAATGACTATTTGCTAAAAAACAGTGTTGTGAAATTAAAAAAATTAGAATAAGATAAAATTAAGAAAAATATCAGGCTGAAGTCAGCTCTAAGGCTCCAGCAGAACGCGTATTTTCAGAATAATTGAGAGTAACCTATAAAAAATCGCATGCGAGATTTTCACATTTTAAAACAGAAACGAAAAACTTTATATGAAATTCGTGCCAAAACCATTGAAGAAAATCAGTCACTACTTGGTTATGTCTGTATCTAAATAAATGAAAGTTCACTGGTGTGTAAGTGAATTAAAAAGGTGTGAGAATGTATGTTAACCCTTACTTTTATTGCATTTTTGACAATGACAATTACAGCAAATTCAACAATTTCCCACTTTTGTTACCATTTTTTTTAATTTTATTTATATTTTTTTTCGAATTAATTTATATGTTTTTAGAACACGCCCAAATCGCATTACAAAACCACAGAAACAAGCAGATCAAAAGAAAAAGCAAAAAACAAAAAAAACATGTAGAAGCAACCGGCAAATCTAGCTTACACAGGTACTTGTGGCAGTGAGTAGGAAGAGGGAAATAGGTATAAAAATATATATATGTATATACATATATGTATGTTGATATCATTTGTATATATGTTTCTACATACACATGTTGATGCATACAAATCTATATATATATATATATACATATATATATATATGCATGAAGCAGGTAAGTGATGGTCATTGTGGCGTTGTGACAATTTAAAATGCAATGCAAGCAACCCAAATGAATGTGCTGAAAACACACTCACACACACACATACACACACTAGAATTAAAGGTGTTAAATGAAGACAACACTCCTTTTGTAGAATGCTGAAATGCTTAATTTTTTTGCTAAAATGTCAAAATTTGTATGCATGTAAAATGATATAGTGAAACTGAAAAAAAAAAAAAAAAATTTAAAAATATAAAAAAAATAAAAAAAAAATATAAAAAAATAAAAATTCTAAAAAGATTTTTAGAAAAAAATGAAAAAATATCAAACAAATTAAAATTAATTAAAAAAATATATATATATATAAATAAATTTAATAAAAAAATAAAAATAAAAAATGACAAACGAAAAAGTATTAATTTCCGAATGAAGTGCGCAAAATCGAAGTCACATATTTTAGCATATACTTCTCTTGGCCCACCCGCCTCACTGTCAGCAGCACCATCCGTACCAACAATTCAACAATATATAACATATATGTGTGTGCCTGCTTACTGTCCAATAACAAGTGCATGTAATGAGATTGTTAACACGTTTACAAAAATTGCTTATTTGCAGTCATATTACAATGACAACAATAAAGTGAAATGTTCGAGAATATCATTTAAGATTGAAATTTTTGAAGAAATGCGGCTAATGTGTGTGCGCGCACAACGATGTGACAAGCATAAAATTAATGCATAAATGTATGTATGTGTGCGATGTGCGTGTGAGAAAATTACTGGCTCATATGATGTTGGGAGAATTTGAAAGTTTTTTTAATGTATATTCTACGTGCTGAAATTTTATATTTTGCAAATACACTTTCGAAGGTGTTACGAGAATGTTGGAAAAAAAAATTTTTTGAATACTTAAAATAAAATACATAAAATAAAACTAAAAAAATAAAAAATAAAATAAAATAAAAAAATAAAATAAGGTAAAATGAAATAAAAATTAAGTAAAATAAATTCAAATTAATTAAAATTATTCTAAAAAGTAAAAAATAAAATAAAATACAATAAAATATAGTAAGTAAATAAAGCAAAATAAGGTAAAAAAAATTAAATAAAATAGAATAGAATAAAAAAAAAATGTGAAAAAAATTAAAAAAATTTAAAAACTAAATAAATATTAAACAAAAATAAAAATAAATTAATATGTGAAATGAAAAAAATAAAATAAAATGAAATCAATTAAAAAAGAAAACTGAAATATAAAAAATAAATAAAATAAAAACATCATCGATCATTAAAAGTCAAATAAATTTCAATAAAATAGTATGAAATGAATAATATAAAGTAGAATAAAATCAAATAGAATAAAAGAAATAAAATAGAATAAAATAAAATCGAAAAAATTTAAATTAAATTAACTTTGAAATCAAATAAAATAATTTAATATAAAATAAAAAATAAAATGAAATATGAAAAGAAATAATATAAAATGAAATCAATTAAGGGGTTTTCTAGCCTAGAAAATTATAAAAGATTCGAATTTTTTTCATAATTCGATATTTTAGATATTCAAAAATATCTCCTTAAAATTTTTTTTCAATATTCAATTTATTTCCGAAGTTATAGCCGTTTTAGTGTCGTAGCAACTACACTGGATGAGCGGACGACTGCAACAATTGGCGACCAGAGGCCCGCGCTACCTGAATACGAATAACTCTCTCCCTCCTCTCTATAGTACTTCTAGTATACTTCATCAATCGTTTGAAGGTCATTGCAACTTATTATACAAAAATCTTTATTAAATTTGCTTTTAGTGTGAGTTAGTCACATGTCAATCAAGTACGCTGCCTGAAACTTAACGTAAAATATTAAACGGGTTTTTGTCGAAACTACTTTTTCGATGCAGTAACTACAAGTTCTAATCAGCCGATTTATTTAAAATTTTGCATGAAAATTCTTTAAATATCTCACTATCACATGAAGTAACAAAAAATGAAAATTTGAAATTTCTAATATATTTAAAAATTCGACAAAATTAAAGAATTGGTGAAAAAATTCAGCTTTATTTTTGAGCAACCGCCATTTTATAAAAAATTTTTTTTACATATTTGTAGCTTCTTGAGTTAGCGACATTCGTAGTAATTATGAATCCGTCATTGTTTTATTTTTCCGAGGGCCACAAGGGTAGAAATCATGGCGACGAGGACACGGCATTTTTTTCTCCCTCTCTACTTCAAGGATGCATGACTCCATGAACATTTCTTTTTTTAAATAAATTTTGTGTGCTCTTGAAATATAAATAAAAATATGATTAAAAAAAAATGGATTTTACTATCAAATTTCAAGAATTTTTGTTTATCAATTGCCATAAAACACTCGAAGTTAGGGTCTCTAGACTAGAAAACCCCGGTTTCCATATCGATAAATTTCATTTAATCTTAACTGATGTTGCTACAAATATTTTGAACATTTCCTCACTGAAGGCATAGGGTTTCTTAAAGAAGAGGAGCAGAAAATATTTTTTTAATATTATTTTTTAATTCAAGGTGATAAAATTTGAAAATATAAATGAAAAATAATTTTTTTTTAATTTTATTATTATTTAAATATTGTTATTATTTTTGAAATAATTAGTTACTATTATTTAATTAAAAAAATTACAGTTTATTTTAACTTTGGTAAAATTTAATGATTTTTGGAAAAACAGTATTTTTTCATTCATGTTAATCAATATTCAAAATATAAATTTTATGAAAATAATTTTTTTTAGATTAATTTTTTTATAATTTTTATACAAAAACTTTTTTACTACCTAGTTTACTACACTTAAGACAGACACTTTTCAACTGGCTCGCCAAATAATAGGCTAAAAGTGCATGTATGTAAATATACTTATAAATGTGTTTCATATTTTACGAGTATATTTTCGTAATTAGTTTTCGTAATAAGTTTTTTAATTTAATTTCTTTAGCTGATTAGATAAAAATTTTTGAACCTTAATTCATTTGTATCGTATTTATGTCATTAAAAAAAATTAAAAAGTCCTATTTATTATTGATTGATTTATGAGAAAGTTTTTTTTTTAATATTTTTTTTTATTAAGTCGAAAGTTAAAACTCTTCAATCTCATCTAGAATTATTTAAAAAAAATTTTACCAGCATTCACTCACTGACGAACATTAATTATATAAATATCATATTACTTTTTTTTTGCTCAAAACTTTCTTCTTATATTAACTTTCTTATCTTAGTTTCTTGTTTTTCCACCCTTTTGTATTAAAAATTTCGCCAAAATTAATCCACAATCCCATTAATGCTAATAAAACCGCTTAGTGCACCAAAATTTTATCTGTCTTACATGTAAATATGTGCGTGTATGTTTGTGACAAACAACAGATATAATGGCACGTGTATTACACAAACAGAAAATGCACAAAAAATACAAAAAAAAAAAAAAATTAATAAACAAAAATTTAAATAAAAGCAAACAAAAACACTCTTAATTTGCCACTCAACTTAGCGGGTGAGTATAACAACAACACACACACGCAGATGACAATGATTTATTTATTTATATTCCCACTATGTAAGTATGTGTGCTTGTAGTGAAAATGCCGCAACACATTTATGTTATTTATTGCTCATTACAATAAATAATAAATATTAGTTTTATCGAAAGTAAAAATTTCACTTTTCAGTGCAAAAAATTTACTTTTTCTTTGCAAATTTTCTCTTCGCAGCTTTTTTGAAAGCGTTTGTTTTTGTTGTTTTTGTTTGTTTAATCATGAGAAGAGTGCAAAGAATAAATATACAAACAAATTAAGTGAATTTGATTACTAAAACAATAAATAACAATAATGCAAATTTCTATTTCGGCGTATGCTCGTTGAGCTGATGTCGGCATTTAACTGTATTATTTTGAAATTAATAATTTTTTTGCTTTATTTGGTTTTCTATTTTGTGTATTTTTCTTTCTTTTTTTTCTTGTTTTTATTTCGCGTATAGCTTGTTTAAATTAATTAATTTTCGCAAATTTTGGCTTGTTGATGATTATTAGTTGTTTCTTATTGCTCGCTAGCATATGTCTAAAGCAATTATTGCTACGCTTCGCTGCGCTTGCGCATGGTCTGGTTTGTTTTTTTGGCATTTTAAGGTGGTGGCTTAATGAAAATTTATTTAGTTTCAAAGTAAAAAAAAATTATATATAATAAAAACTTCTTAATAACCATATTTGATAATTCTACAATTATATATATTTTTTTTAGAATTGTCGGTGATGCATTTGAGATTATGCAATAAATTTGAGACAAAAACAAAATTAAGAAATAATAATGAAAAAAAAAATTTAAAAAAAATGATAAAAAAATTATAAAGTGTAAAAAATAAAATAGAAAAATATAAAAAGTGTAAAAAATAAAATGAAATGAAATATAATAAAAAAAATAAAATAAATAAAATAAAATTAAAATATATGAAAAACTGTAAAAAATAAAATAAAATAAAATAATATAAAATCATAAAAAATTTAAAAAAATTGCATTATATTAAAGCAAAAATTATTAGTTTATACTGAAAAATGATTTTTTTAGTGAAAGTTGAGTGATAATATCATTTTAAGTATATCTAAAGTTGCAGATGAGTTTATTGAAATTATAATACGAAAATTAAATTTCATAAAAAGTAGATTTTAAGTAAAACATTAAAATTTTTTCGAAATACAATTTTCTTGTCAATTGTTAAACTATTAAGCTGATAGAAGTTTCGAAATTACTTAAAAATAAATTAAAAATAAATAAAATTTCACTGCACATCAACTATTTTGATAATTTATTACTATTTTTCGGTAAATTATGTATATAGTTATTTAGAAAAATATTCTTTATATTGGAAAATATTTCGAACATTTACCCACTAAAGGTATAAGGATTTTTAAAGAAGGTGAGCAAAAAATATATTTTTTAATTGTACGTAAAAAGAAATAATTGCAATAGAAAATTTTTGATATATACTTTTCACAAAAAAAAAAAATATCTTTTACAACGCAAAAAATAGCATATAACACAGAAAAAAATTTATGCAGTATTTTCTTTTATTAATATAATAAAAAACTTTTACATAAATGTAGTTATTATTCTTATTATTATTATTATTATTATCATTATTATTATTATAATTATAATTATTATAACTAAGTTGTTATCCGGACACGGATATTTCCGAAAATACCTGCACAAAATTGGTAAAGCAGAAGAGTCGTTCTGCATATAGAATTACGCTATCGAGGACAGTTCGGACCACACATTTTTTAAATGCGGACGATGGCAAGCAGAACGGGGAAGCACTGGTAGGTCCGCTGGATGCGAACAACATCGTACCAGTAATGCTCCAAAGTGAAGCAAACTGGAAAAATATATCAGACTACATAGAGATCGTACTACGTAAGAAAAAGCGGGTCGCAAGTGATGAGATGAAATCTCACTACGAGAAGAATGGAACGCCATCATGAAGTAATGTGTAAGCGGTTTCCAGGGTGGGCGACGGTTCCTTAGAGGTGAGTTTTCAGTGATCTGCAAGTGGCACGTAGCATTGTTGTGACGACACAATGATGATGTGGGGAAGGCATTTTTCTTCCCTTGAAAATCACCAGATCAATTTGCACCAACAAATACATGTAAAATTCCAAAATACGCTTACATTACGTTGTATGTGGTGTTTAAAGAAAGATAGAGAGTGAATAAATGAAACGGAAAAAAAATTAAAAAAAAATGTAAAAAAAAATTATAAAAAAGGTTTGGAAAAAAGTTTTGAATCAATTTTTTCGTTTCCTTTTCCAAAAAAATCGAAAAATCAAAATTTCAGTTAGATTTCTTGATTTTTTTTATAGGTGTAGCAAAGCACGCTGGGGTCCGCTAGTTAGCTATAAATTTCAATTAAAATCTTATTTTTTTATATTTTAATATTTGATAATTTTGGGTTTTTCAAAATAAAATTATAGCACAGAAATAGTATATTTTAAAATTTTCATTCAAAATTTCATAAAAAATTTTTTTTGAATTTCAATTATTGTCATTTTAATAATTTAAATGCACAATATTTTTTTGTAAGAATTAGAACGTTGTTATTAGTTTTTTTTCGTATATAAAATTGCAATAAATTTTGGAAAATTTCACAATCTAATTTTTCTACATAAAAGCAATTGAAAATATTTTCTTCGCAAAAAAATCTTTTTTTTTTAAATAAATAGTGCGTTAGGAAATTGTAATTAAATTCTGAACCTCGTTTTTTGTTATTTTAATTATGAATAAAATACGTACTTTCGAAATAAGGTTTTGAGCATAAAAATATTTACTTTTAAATTATTTTTGCGCCTTTTTTTAATATTTTTTTTTTATTACTAAACTTCAAATAAAATTCGCAAAATTTATTTAACATTTTTAATATTGAATAAAACATCAAATTTTAAAATAAAATTATAGCACAGAAAATATATTATAATTTTTTTTTATTGTTTAGCGCTTCCAGACCCAAAATTGGCAGTTATATTAAGTAAGAAAGCGTTTGGCACACGCTCGCCTCATACTTATTATCACAATGTACGTTAATGAACCTTTGGCAAACAAATTTATTTACGAAAAAAAAATTCCTTATGAATTTTAAGGAATCGCATAAATTTGTTAACTGTATTTATAACTTATAATTACACTTATGTATGTATGTAAAGCAATTTCGTTATTAATAAAAAATTTTTATATTAAAGATATTTTTTCTCATAATTAATTACCGCTTATTTTTGGTCTGCCACCAAACAGAGCACACTGTACGTGCGTATGAATGCGTTGCTGAAATTCACTTTTTATTTTTTGCAAAGTTATATATAGAAATATTTATGAACGTTTTCCTGCTTTGCGAAATTGGCAGTGTTTTTTTTTAATAAAATTTTAGCTTACACACGTCTGTTTTCAATTTTCAACGTACATTCTTACGCTTAATTATGGAATTCTTGTTTGTGCAATTTTGTTGTTGTTGTTTTTTTAATTATTCTTTATTGATATTTTAATTTTTTTATTTATTTTTTATTTATTTTTTATATTTTTTAAAATTTTTTTTTATTGTTTTTAAATTTTTTTTGCAGTTTGCGTTTCACATTTCAATTTCATTTAGGTAAGTAAAAAATATCATATGTATGTATGTAGGTGCATATATATACAATTACTTGCTTACTTTAAATATTTTTGCAGTTGCCAGTTTAGTCTGTATTATTTACTTTTGCTATATTTGTTATTGTTGTTGTTGTTGTTGTTGCTGCTGCTGCCGCCGCGTTAAGACAAAGAAGGTAAAATTGCCACAGCCGGTTTTTGCGAATTTTTTCCGCACTTTATTTTATTTTCGTATTGCGATTTTTTATTGTTGTTGTTGTTGTTGTTGTTGTTACTGTCTTATAAGACACCAAAGCACTCACTAGCTGTTTGTTGCCCCACTACCGCTTGTGGGCAGGGGCGTAGATGCTTTTTTTTTTGATTGTTTGAACGAATTTATTTTTGCTTTTACTTTGTGTGGAATAATACAAATAGGGTGTATGATTGTTGTTGTTGTTTTTTTGTTGTTCTTACTTTTTTTTTATTGTAATTGTTGCAGAATTTACACGCAAGAAAATATTTCAATACACAACTCTTGTGCCTCCGATACCCACCATAGCGAGGTTCAC
This sequence comes from Neoceratitis asiatica, assembly GCA_030068015.2. NCBI lineage: Eukaryota > Metazoa > Arthropoda > Insecta > Diptera > Tephritidae > Neoceratitis > Neoceratitis asiatica. The sequence continues at coordinate 16,780,403 of CM061526.1, forward strand.
TGGCCGCAAGCGGGTGAGAAAAAATAGCTCAAGCGATACAACGGCGTATAAGCAAAAAAAAAAAAATTAAAATTAAAAAATCATGTGAAGAAGAAGCAGCAGCAATAGCTTTGTAATATGTACCAGCGATGTAGAAACTACCAACAAAAAACGGAAAACAAAGCAACGGAATGTGTAACGAATGCGCGCTTGGCAAATCCGCAACGGCGGTAAGCAATTTCGATTGCCCAAAACGAGAACACAACCACACGATGCGAGCAACTAAAATGAACTGAACTTGGTTGACTGGCCGCAAAGAATGTTAAGCAACAAGCCAATATTGAATGTGGGTATCCCACACCAGCGCAACAACGCAAGCACTCAGCAGAATGCCGACCAACTGTGCCGGTTGTGAACGGGCTCCACAAAGCAAGCATGGAGCAGGCAAGCAAGTGACTGGCAAGCATGCGAGTATATGTAAGTGTTTGTGTGTGTTGACTGGAGTGCCGTTTACGAGCCAAAAAGAGCGTGTGCGACAAGTGGAGAGTTGACGTGAGCATACAAGAGAAGAGAGATAGAGAGAGTGTGTGTGTGTGAGAGAGAGAGAGAGAGAGAGAGAGTGGGTGCTTGTTGTGCGCACAGAGCTTTCAACTTGATTATGATGGAGTGCGCCGATCGCGCAATGGCGAAAGTGCACTGCAACAGTTAATGGAGTTGGCAAGGAGAAATGGCAGACCGTTGTGGAGTTTATACGTAAGAGATTGTCCGGCAGCGAAGTGAATGTGCGTTTAGCCATGCACTCAGCACGTTCAACAATGCTCACTAACGTTGAACTCGTTTCCAGTGGAGAAAATACTTGCAAAATTCCTCATTTAATGTGAAACTCAAGTCCGTGTGTCTCGCCAACTGCTTGCATCTCTCTAGCGTTGCTTTGCTCTATAGCACCAACGGCGTGTAGCGCTCATGTAAGGTAATTGAAGTTGCCACTGCTGGGTCTTGCCACTTGCTACTTCAAGCGCCGGGCCGGAATGCATGAACTTGCACCAAATACCAGTTACACTCTGTCTGGAAAAGCTGAGCAAAGTCTCCAATTCAATTTGGCAGCCGCTTGAGCGCGCGCTCTTGAGTTAAGTCTCCACTTTTGATATACGAGTACAGCGCTCTCTTCAACTTTCATACATCAAATTCTTGCTCATTTTGCTCCACAATCTCTCACACTCTACGCTCTCGTCACATCCTCTCACCCCACTAACTTCACTTCACTTTACTTCACCTCCCACCACTCCTTTCATTTCACCTCACCTTCTGACATTTGCGTACGCACAACTAGAAATTAAGCAATTACCGCTGGTGTTTTGTTACCCCCCGCTGGCATTATAGCCGGAACGGACTGTCTTTCATGTGTGTATGTGTGTGTGTGTTTGTATGTTCGTATAGAGTATAGCGAGTCACATTAACTAAACGTACGTCGAACTGTAAGAACAAAAACGCTCGCAAAGAAGAATTTCCTATACAATCACTCGTTTATATTTAGCACTTCGTGAATGTGTATGGAAGTGTGTACGTATGTAGCAAATTGCTTTTGTTAACCATCAGTATTGACAGTCAACTAGCCTGTCAGTTAGGCCATCAGTCAGTCAGTCATTCGACTCTCTTCAAGTTCATTCTTCAGCTTTGCTTTGCTTTGGTTGCCGTTTTTGCATGCGCCTCCTTCGCTGTCCGGTCTCGGAGGGAGGCGCGCCATGAAATTAATATCTTCTTTCCTTTCATAAGTTCGGTTTTAATTTCTGTGCGAAATTTTTGCTGTTAAACAGTTTTTTTTACGACTGTCATATTTTATATATAATTTTCTTTTATTTTATGTTTTAAGTAATTTCGATACAAATTTATTTCCGTTGCTGAAAAATTAGTTCCTCTTTTTTTCATGAACTTGGCTTTTTCCAAGTAGTTGTTCCTAAAAAAACACTTTAGAAAAGAACCGAAGTTGGAAAAGGCCACTTTAGAACCGAAACTAAGCACTAAGTACTTGAGAATTTTGTTCGACAGCAAGTTGTCGTGGAGGCACAATATGAAGAGGCGAGGGAAGAAGACTTCAACGGCCCTATTTGCTTTCAGAAAGGGCCTCAAGCTGCATTTGTGTACTGTGTAGCCGCAAATTTCACAGCTTGTAGTCGTAACAGTCATGCAGTACTCCCGGAACAAAGATTATCAATATCCTGGCCAGACACCAATATCAAGCAGACATAATAAACAAGATAAGACCTACATAAGTGAATAAGTTCTTTGGTAGTGTAGAGATAACAACGGGGAGAGGACACCACTCTGTGGAAGACTTTCTTTAATTTTTTGGAGTTGCGAAGTTTGACTTCGAAATTCTACCGATGACTCTTGACCGGTCAGGTTATTCATGATCCAGCTCTTCAACCTCAATGGTGGTGGGAAGCCCTCAAAATATCATTATCATCAATTCCGATGGTAAAGAGGAACCGATAGTAAGTCTGCTTGATTGGATATGTCAAAAGCTTCACTAATGGGTAGAGAAGAGTAATGAGATAATCCATGAAATGGCTAGAGAGGCCTGTTTCACAAACCGGAATAGTTATGGACTTACCAGTCGCATTCAGGGTTGCACAAGGGCCACATAATAGAGAAAATTATGTATAAAAAATAACGCGCGAAGCTTACTAAGTTCATACCATCAAGAAAGAGGTGAAATTTCAAGCTGTCATATGCTTTCAAAGCTTCTAAAACACTGTTGACACAGGTACTCAATTAACTAATCAAGAGCATTGTTGACGTCGCATGCCTTCGAAATGTATTTTATTAAGGACAACAAATGCAGAAAAGCAAGAAGCAATTAGCAACGAAATCTGCTACAACGCTGTTCACATAGACACTCAATTAGATAATTAAGTGCATTTCAGCGGCCGCAATAGCCGAGTGATTAGTATTGCGTACTACAATTCGCAAGGCCGTGGTTCGAGTCCAAGTTCGAGCAATAATCTATAAAAAATTATTTTTTCTAATTGCGATAGCTCTTCGGCAGGGAATGTCAAGGCCTCCGAGTACATGTAAGAGGATGTTTGATAGCTCTTGGGATCTACTGTCTGGCTCTTTTTCAATTTCTCTCAACTGAATCTCCGTTGCATTTGTTAAGCCAATATTTTTCTACGTTGAACTGGTATAGTGGAAGGCCACGGGCAAAAAAAAAACATGTCTGGAAAGACTGGAGAGGGTTATGTTAAACCGCATCTAGCTTTCGGAAAGCTTCTGACAGCTACCCCACAGCCGAACGGCTTGAGCAACTAAAGTAATGCTGGAGTAAGGAGCAGTTTTTTTTGCATTTAACCAGACATATGTAATTGAGAAGATCACTTAAGCTGTCAAGTTATAGTAGTATCTTCCAACTCAAAATATTTGCTATAAAAATGGCGACAGCGCTACTACGACAAATAAGGTGATTAGAAGACTGGCCAAAAAAACGAAAAATTCACTCGACAATGAGATTAGACTCTAAGAGGACTATTAACACAATACTGCCAGGTAACGTCTACATCAAGACCTAGCCAATGTAAAAGGACGATACCAAGAATTTTTGAATGAAAGCATGATGGACATGATGATGGATCCCAAGCAATACACAATACTCAGTTCCAACTCTCCTCATCTCTGATTTATTAATAAAATCAGCTTTAATTGTCAAAAATTATTATAAAAAAAAAATAAGTTATTGACAATATAAGAAACTAGAATCTATCTTAAAAAAGGTTTCAAGATTTGGATTAAGTGTAATACTAAATTATCATAGTAACAAATTTTGGTTGCCTAAGTCCAAAACACTGCGTAACTGTGTAGTTCGAATTTTTCGTATATACGCAAAAATCCAAGCGATTATGGTTCCATAATTGATAACTCAAGAACGGTTGGATATTTTTTTTATAATTCTTATGATTTTGGATTTATCTTGGTATAGAGTAGCATAGGGAGAAAACTTTTTTTGGAAAGCGAATTAGAAGCCGATATACTCGAAATAATCGATTTTTACTCGATTTGTCTTAATTAATTGATCTCTTTGCGGGAAGTGAGCCATACCGAATGGGCGTCTGGTTCAGCGATTTATTTGAAGTATAAAAATTATGCTTCCAGTTGATTTTTTTTAACTGGAATTTGACCAGGTACTTTTTGTTTTGTTTAATGCACGAAGTGTGTTCAAAGGAAAAGGTGAATTTTGAATTTTCTTGAAAAGAACTTATTTATTTATCAATAATCTTTTTTGCCCACTTCAAAGTAATGCCCCTTAGATATCTTACACTTGTGCCAACGCTTTTTCCAATCCTCGAAGCACTTCTGAAATGCGCTTTTCGGTATGCCCATTAGCTCCTTCTTCGATTCTGAAGTCACAGGGTGCCAAATCTGTTTGTTTTTGGCCAAATAATAAGCATTGATATGTGAGCTGGTACACGATTTGCTTTTCCACAATTCCGATCGTGTTAGCCGTGTTAGCACCACACCATTTTAAGCAAAGAAAACAATGAGCAAAATCTTCGCCTTTTCCTTTGAACATACTTCGTAGTTTATTCTAAGTCTCTTCCGAACGGCTGAAGGTTTACTACGATGAGCTTTTTCTTTCATGTCAAAAAACACTCCTATCGAAAGGAGACCGCAATTAGAAACATTTTTTATTTTCTATAATTTTGGATGTTGCTTGAACCCAACACCCGACCATTGCTAGCCACTTGACTCTTGCGGCCGCCATACTTTCAATACAAGCCCACGGTATTTAACGGTACTATAATTTTTTTAATTAACTTACTTTCCCCTCATAAGCATATTCTAAAGATTTTAAAGGCGCCACCTATCGGAGAAAAACTTTTTAGCCTACATTTTAAGTTGAAGCTCTACATCGGTGAAACTCATTTTTAATAATAATAAATATATATATATATATTTTCCTGTTTATTACTCGTGTAATGAATACTTAAAATCAAATTTTCTTTATATTTTATTTTACTTAAATTATTTCCTTAACGCTTTCTCAATAACTTCTACGACCACAAATAATTTATTTTAAATTATTTTCCGGCGAGTGTACATAGATAAATATGCACACTTAAATCCACTTTTACATTTTTGCAACACTTTAAATTTATTACAATTTTATTATCGACGAAAACGTAAACAATGCGCCAGCAAGCAAAAAAAAATTTTTTTTGCAGAAAATTTAATCATTTTTGATTAAGAAAAGCATAAAATCATTTAAAATACGACGACGAACGCGCTGGTAGTAGCGTAACGTAGATAAATTTTAATTTATTGTAACATTAGCTAGCGCAAATAAATATAAATTTTGGCATACATATTTAAATATATATACAAATATACATAGCTATAGATAAAGGGTGTTTTTTTATAGAGGTATAGAACTTTAAGTTGCTATAAAACAACGACGGATTATTCGATTGACATGAATTTTATTTATCCGAAAGATAATCTTGTGGCATTACATTTTAAATATGATTTCTGGCATATGAGCGGCACGGCTGGCGCGGATGTAGTCCAATCTGGATGTCCAATTTTCGATGACTTTTTCCAACATTTGTGGCCGTATATCGGCAATAACACGGCGAATGTTGTCTTCCAAATGGTCAAGCGTTTGTGGCTTATCCGCATAGACCAATGACTTTACATAGCCCCACAGAAAGTAGTCTAGCGGTGTTAAATCACAAGATCTTGGAGGCCAATTCACAGGTCCAAAACGTGAAAATAGGCGGTCACCAAACGTGTCTTTCAATAAATCTATTGTGGCACGAGCTGTGTGACATGTTGCGCGCCGTCTTGTTGAAACCACATCTCCTGGACATCATGGTTATTCAATTCAGGAATGAAAAAGTTAGTAATCATGGTTCTATACCGATCACCATTGACTGTAACGTTCTGGCCACCATCGTTTTTGAAAAAGTACGGACCAATGACTCCACCAGCCCATAAAGCGCACCAAACAGTCAGTTTTTCTGGATGTAACGGTGTTCCAACATACACTTGCGGATTGCCTTCACTCCAAATGCGGCAGTTTTGTTTGTTGACGTAGTCATTCAACCAGAAGTGCGCTTCATCGCTAAACAAAATTCGCTTATGAAAATCGGGAACAACGGTAATCTCGGTTTGGGCCCATTCGACGAATCTACGCCTTACTTGATGATCGTGAGTCTATTCATGATGAATTGCCAAACCAAACTGAGAATAAATCACTTGACAGCTGTTAAATCGGTCGCCATCTTGAAATGTAATGCCAACTTAAAGTTCTATACCTCTATAAAAAACACCCTATATATGTAAATATTTGCATTTCTTACAAGCGTGAAATTATAAATTCAAATAACAGGTGAACTTGCATATATAAATACACATAAATATATTTATGTATATATTCCTAAATTAGTGGGTCAAATATGCGCATTTGTTGACAAGTAGCGAAAGGTGAAAGAAATCCAGTAATAAATAATGTTTAAGATAAAGAAAAGAAATTTTTACTTTCATTAAGAAAGAGCATAAGTAATAAGTAGCATGACGCGGTAGCATATGTATATAAGTATATGTATAAGCAATAAATTAATTATCAGATAGATGGGCAGAAGATATGAATATAGTTACGAATTAAAATCTAGTTAATAACGTCAGCGCCAATAGCTTTGGGAATAAGCCGCTACGGCTTAGGATTCCCTTCTTCTCTTATGAACGGTGTGAAAATGTTAGTTCATTTCAAAAAACGTGGTCTTATCGTAATCCTAAATTAAGTCTAAAAGCTTATAAACACCAAAATAGATATGTTATAAACTTCCAAAAAAAAGTAGCATCCAGCTCATCAGGATGAAGGAAAGGAGCATGGAGGAATTTTACCATTTATGGTGAGCTTCGAGTTAGCGCTGAGCTGCGCTCACTCTATGTCGAGTTACGTCTCTTAAAGGAAGAAAAAGGAAGAAAAGTAGATCCTCATGACGACGATCCCAGAGAGAGAGAGAGAGAGAGAGAGAGAGAGAGAGAGAGAGAGAGAGCGCGATAACAGAACATTGCCGCCTCGCCTCTATGAGTAAATGTCTGTTCTACCTTTTTTATAGCGAAATGAGTATATTTTCACTTCTCCTGGTACCTAAAATAGGTGCTAATAGTAGCATCTAATAAAGCTCCTGATTTTGCTCAAACATTTTCAAGCTGCAACGAGCACTCGCACAACTGCTCTTTGCTTATTACTCGAAAAATTTTCGAGCCGAGCACGAGCATTTCGAGTATTTTGACAAACACTTTTACTTTTTCCTCAAAACTATTTTTCGTAATTTTAAATTTATTTATGCAAAGTGTAAAAATCATTGAAACGCCACAGAAATTTTGACAAACAAAATTAAAATTTCTTTGTTCTGCTGAGCAGCTGAGCAATAAGCGAATATCGAGCGAGCATCGAGCTGCTCGCAATGCATGATACCCGGATATTTGAAGCTCTAGTATCTAATTCATGTGTGCGGATACTTTCTGTGGCTCTTGAAAGAACGGCTCACGCACTGAAACTTTGGGAATAATGAGGGAGGGGAAGGAGCCTAATTTGTGAACCCGTTTGTCATCTCTTTCTTACCAGTGATTTAAATAGTCTTCAGTAAAGACAATCTTGGCATTTCAATAGATTTATACAATTCCAAATAGTCTGTGAAGGCAAAAGCACCGTTGGCAAAGCTTTTTGAAGTACGGAAACAAGACAAAATTGAAAATCCGGAAAATTTTTATTCAAGTTTCAATAGCTTTATTGAATTAAAAACAGGACAAAGAGGAATTCCTTAGAGTAAGTCATATCAGAAAGTCCGATTCAATAGAGTAGTCTGAGCGCCCACTATACAGGCTATTAACTGAGATCTATCAATAGAGAAGTTCTCTAAGTGCATAACTTTCATTTAAGAAAATTTTATTTTCAGAACTTTATAGATCAGTTGGCTGGAAAATCTTAATATTTAGAGATTTTTCATAAAACAATTTGATGAAAAAAGGTGAAAACATGAAACTTTGCCAGTAAGGGATTAGCCTATCGAAACGCTCAAGCAATGCAATCTTTGATTTCTAAAAAAGGAGTATACCTTCACTTTACAGAGTGTATACTCAGTGTGGTTTTTTGAGTCCAATCTCAACTAATTTCTCTAGACTTGAGACATGCTGCAATGCAATCATATCTTCCTACTAATTGGCTAAAAAACAAAATTAAATTGAGGGTTTTTTCTTACACATGTACATCTGGGTACGTATGAGTACAATCCAAATAAGAGAAAAGATATCCAGCTTGCTTACTTGTTTTCCGGCAAAACTATATTCTCCGTGAAGAGGAGCAATTCCTTATAAAAGGGTGTTTTTTATAGAGGGATAGAACTTTAAGTTGGCATTACTTTTCAAGATGGCGACCGATTTAACAGCTGTCAAGTTATTTATTCTCAGTTTGGTTTGGCAATTGGGCTATGTAAAGCCATTGGTCTATGCGGATAAGCCACAAACGCTTGACCATTTGGAAGACAACATTCGCCGTGTTATTGCCGATATACGGCCACAAATGTTGGAAAGTCATCGAAAATTGGAAGCCCAGATTGGACTACATCCGCGCCAGCCGTGGCGGTCATATGCCAGAAATCATATTTAAAATGTAATGCCACAAGATTATCTTTCGGATAAATAAAATTCATGTCAATCGAATAATCCATCGTTGTTTTATTGCAACTTAAAGTTCTATACCTCTATAAAAAACATCCTTTACAAAGAAGAATTATCTCCTTCTGAGAATTTGCAGAAAATCACTCTACCGGTTATAGAGCGACAATTAAGTAGTTATATAGCAGTCCACTTTGGGGACTTCTGTCTAGTTAACAAATCTCCCTTACAGGTTTTCCACTGTATCATTAGCGACCTATTAGCCATAAATTGCCTCTATTGGAGAATTCAGAACTTCACCATTTGCAATGACAGAAATCTCAGACTAAGAGACTTCCAAAATTAAACACACAGTGTCGGGAAATGTTTCACGGGTAGGTTTTTTAAAGAGAATAACCACACAAAATAATCCTTCCAACCCTAAATTAACCCTTTGAAATTAAAAAGAAAATGTCAACTGAAGTGTCAAAATTGACGATTCGTGCATTTATTTCTGGAATCAGTTCCGAGGATTGATGCCGGAGACTGATGTTAAGTCTCCACGAGCTAAAGGATTACAAAATGCGCTTCTCTTTATTTACTTTTCTTTAGTTATAGCCTCAGCTTCGATATGGTTTTGAATAATATAGAAAATTTTTCGGTTTCAGATTATGGGTCTTTTGAAATTGATAACTCTGAAATGGTGTTTTCTTATTATTTTTAGATTTCTTGCTAATTTTTTTCTTTTGTATTTATTATGAGCACTTTTTCTTTATTTTCTTAATAATCGATTTCATTATTACTTCTATTGTGCAAACGGCTCTTTCAATAAGTAAATAAAAATCTCTTGAAATTTAAGCTGATTTAGAATCAAAAAGTGATGACAGCAAAAAGAATTAATAGATTCATAAAGAGAAAATAATAATTTAACTTTCTCCGCTTCAAAAATAACAAAGTAAAAATATGAATAAAGTAGAAAAAAGGAAAATTAAAAAACAAAGAAAAAAATATATATTGAATAAAGCAAACACAAAAGCTAAAAACAATTAAAAGAATGGAAAAAAAATAAACAAATAATTTATAATAAAAATAAAGCAATCAAATAAGTGAAAATATATATAAAAAATATATATAAGTAATTAAATATAAACAAAAAATTCAAAAATTAGGTATAAAAAGGAAATTAAATAAACATACATTGATATAAAATATAAAGCTTTCAAAGAAATTTGAATGGAACCTACTTATAACTATCTAAAATTAACGGCATCGTTTTGCCTACAAATTTTGAAGGAATATGTTTTTGGAGGAAAAAAGCTTCCTTGCGGAATTTCTATTCAGCTTCTTCGAGTTTTGACTGAAACTTCTAAAGCTGCATTATTTAAAAACTCTTAAGTTGTTTAAATCTACTAAGATATAAAACTCTTTTGTCTCATAAAATTTTTATTCAGCTTTTAGGAGCTTTTACTGAGATTTCTAAAGCTCAAGAGATTTAAGATTCAATGAAATAAAAGCTTAAATCTTTTTTAGGTTTATAGGATTAAAATATTTGTAGGTTCGGAAAGTTCAATTGAGCTTTTAATAGTTTTTACTGCAATTTCTGAAGCTCAATATTTTTTTACGTTTCTAAGATTTGAATATTTTTTGGCTTAAGGGAGCTTTTCCAAAAATTTAAATGGCTTTTGGCTCCGAAAATTTAAAATGAGCTTTTAGGAGCTTTTAGGAGTTTTTACTGAAATTTCTAGAGCTCAAACATTTAAAATTCAATAACTTACAAGCTCAATATTTATTTAACATTTCTAAAATTTAAATATTTTTTGGCTCAGAAAATTTTAGTTGAGTTTTGAAGAGCTTTAAGGAATTTTAATTGAGCTTTAAGAAGCTTTTACTGAAATTTTTAACACTTAAGAGACTTAACACTCAGTGGCTTAAAAGCTCCAAAATATTTCAATAGAACAGGAACTCTTAAACTTCAGTTTTTTTCCAAGAAAAATTAAAAAAAAAATGACGATGATGACGACAAAAAAAAACAAATTTAAAAACTTGATAGTAAAAATATATGTTATTTATATAAAAAGAGAGAGAAATAGAAAACCAGACAAAATGTATACTCCATCTGAAGTAATAATTTGAGCTCGGCTTATAATGAAGCTAATTGGGCAACTTCTTCGGAAGAACAGCTATGAGTACCAGCTGTTCGTATGTATTTTACTACTTCAGGTTGTTGCTACTATGACGTATTTATTTTCTATGTACATTAATTGTATTTATTGTTTTTGTTGTAATAATTTTATTAATTCGCCCGCCGCTGTTGACTTTGGATTTTTTATTGTTTTCCCGCCGTAGTTGGCTACTGTGCGCCGCTGGCAAGCCCATTATGAGCGACAGAAAGGAGAGACGGCGCAAAAAAGTAAAAATTTAACTATATCAGTATGTGTACACGTCTATATGTATGTATGTGCTGCTAACAACTCGCCATGAAGAAAGTCAATGAAAATTAATTTACTTCTTTGTTTTTCTCTTTTTTTTTTTTTGCTTTATTTGTTTTCACACTAAGCAAATTGCATAATATTTTCTATTTAGAAACTCTACGCAGCCAGTAGACCCACAACACACAGCACAGCATAGCTATGTGGCATGCCACGACGCGCTAGCAACAGCTAGTGTTTGTTGCTGTGCTTTAATAAAATAATTTTTATTAATTACGCTTTAATAACGAACGCAGCTCAACTATTCCGCCTTTTTTATTAGTTTTATTTTCTCGAGGTTTTTCTTTTTTTTTTGCTTTTGCCTTTTGCCCATTGACTCGCCAGGTTCAATTAAAAAAATCGCTAACACGCGACTCATTTGTGCTTTGTCTCCCTCTATGGTCGTGTATGTGTGTGTGTTTGTGTGCGCCTATTATTGCTACTGTGCAACGCATTGAATGAATGTGTGCCACACCCTCCGCTCAAGTCACTGCTGCTTGCTTGCTTGCTTGCTTTATTAAACAATTTGTCCGCCTTTATTAGTTAATATATGAAAACACACACACACACACAAGTAACCGTATGTGTGTGTCTCTGCACGCATTTATCTTCATATTTTCCGCATTTGTTCACTGTCGCTTGCATTCATTCATTCATTTGTTTGTTTGTTTGCCGGTTTTGGGGGCTACTTGGTCACCCCAGTGGCGCGCACTGATTGCCTTGAGTTGCCTTGTTGCCATACTTTTCTCTTCGAACAAATATACATATAAATATGTGTTTGTGTATCAGCGCATTTGTGTCTATCACCATGAACACGCAAATAAATTGTTACTTTTGACGCAATTGACGTATTTTACTGGACAAATGACAGATTTTTTTTCTCATATCGAAATCGCATCACATCCATTTGCAATTCGACGTAATTTTCATTTATTTATTATTTTTTATTTTTTCTTCTTTTAATTTTCTCACTATTGACTTGTTGCGCGCTTTGTACTTTGCCGCCGGCATATACTTGTATATATCTATATATATATATACACATATGCCAATATGTAATAGGAATTGATGATCGTTTGCTTCAAAGGAAAAGTGTACTGTTTGTCGCATGCCAAATGAACGATCCCAACTGTGCTGGAGAGTAGTACTACTTGGAAAACTACGTGGAAACTAAATTTATTTGGCACACATTCTTTAAAAACAATCTTCAGAAAATGAGAAAGCTAACTACCTAATATAGCCGGTATCGTTTTGCCTTAAATTTGCTTAAAAATATTTTTTTTTGAAGACAAACGCTTCTGTTGGAATTTAATTTGAGCTTTCGAGAGCTTTCACTGAAATTTTTAAAGCTAAATGATTTAAAAAGTTCAAAAAAATCTTTGCTTTCAAGACTTAATTTTTTCTGGTGACATGAAAGTTCAAGTGAGCTTTTAAGAGCTTTCACGGAAACTTACACAGCGCAAAACTTAAAGCTAATTGATTAAAAAGCTTAGAATTGTTGAAAAGGCTTTAAATTAAAGTGTTTGCGTTTTATCAAAATGCAATAGAGCTTTTAAAAGCTTTCACTGAAACTTTCACAGCTCAAAGCTTAAAGCCAAGTAATTAAAAAGCTTAAAAATTTTGCAAAGCTTCAATGATTTTAATTTCTGGGCCCCAAGAAAAGTCAGCTGAGATTTTAAGAGCTTTCACTGAAATTTCTTAAACACAAAACATAAAGCCTCTCATCTTAAGAGCTCGAAAATATTTCAAAAATACAGTAACTCCGAATTGTTGTGACTTTAATTAATTTTTTTTTTTTTGAAGGTTATTTTTCAAAATGCTTTTTCTGAAAATTCCATAATGTTTACCTTCTGCAATAATATTGTCTTATTTACTCAACGAAAAATTGATCACATCTGTAATCAATGTTCAAATATTGTCTAGGAAAAAAGCTTTCTCTAGTCTTATCTACATAAACCATAGCTAAGCCATAATTCCCGAGATTTTCTGAAATACGAACACTTCTCGGCTGGGCACAGATATACTTATACGCATGCATATGCGCTATGATATGATAATCTCTCCTTATGGAAATTCAATTGGATTTTAAAGAGCTTTAACTGAATATTTTTAAACTCAAAACTGAAAGCAAAATGATTTAAAAGTTTAAAAATATTTCAAAGTTTCTAAGATTTGAAATTTGTTTGTCTTATGAAAATCTCAATTGAGCTTTCGTCGACAAACTGACAAAGCTCGAAAGATAGAGTTCAATACTCAAAAAATTTAATGAGCTTTCATTGAAATTTTAGAAATATGAAACTTTAGCCCCAGTGATTTTAAAGCTAAATTATTTTTAAAAATTTCTAAGCTTTTAAATTTTCGAGTTAAAAAAGTAAGCAGTGACGCATAGGGTTTGTTGCGGTTAAGCTTAATTTGTTAAGTACACAAATTTTTTTAACGAATCCTGTAGTTGAAAAATCTTTTTTAAGCATTATAATGGCTTTTCAACAACACACGTGAACTGCTTACCTAAACTTTAAGCTTCCGTTCAGTCATAATAAAGTTTTAAAGTTTTGTAGAGCTTTTACTTAAACATACAGACCTCCAATATTTTAGCAAACTATTTAAAATTATTTGGAACTGCTTAAGCTACTAAAGCTATATATCAAGTTAGTTGATAAGCTCTTTAATTGAATAATTTCACAATAAAAATAGTTAATTCTAACTTTTGGGCTTATTACAGCTTTTAAGCTTTGATTTGATTTACATTTTTTTAGTTTTTTTTCTCAGTAACGTTCAAAAACAGTACTTTCTACTCGTAACTTCAGGTTTTTAAGAGTTTTGAGCTTTCATGAAAGTTCTTTAAAATTACTATAATTTTTTTGCATTTTGATGTAAATTTTGAAGCTTTTAATATCAAAAATAGAATTTCTGCCATGGAAGCTTTTATGCTTTAAGAGATTTTAGATTTTTTTTGAAAAAGCTTTTAGTTTCGAGAGCTTTTAAACGTCTTTTCAACAGAATTACCGAATAGTTAACGATGTTTCAGTTGACATAAATTACATTTATTTTTATATAGCCTTTAGGAGCTTTTTTCCTACGCGAGCCACTCTAGTTTTGTAGATAGATTTAGACATCTTTTAATAAAGAAATAATTTTCTTAGGCAGGTTATGTTCTTCAAGTTACCTTAAGGATTATAAATCTTGTTTTTTTTAAATTAAAATTTTTTTTTTCAAAATTAAGTTTTTTGCCTTAAATGCAGAGCATTTCCTGCAGTCATGTATACCATGTGCCTCACAAATTTACTTAGAAAACTTTATCCAATATTGTCAACAACCACATCATCATCATCATCACCATCAAAGTCATCGTTTACACGCACCATAAGCATCATCTGGAGCTATTTATTTACTATTTTGTGCAGCAAACTGTACAACAACAAAGCAAAAAAACTGGAAAATAGCGCACATACGATCAGCAATAATTTCAATGTGTGCGTGCCTACATACAGTCAATTGATTTTGATTGCAATTTGTTTTGATTGATTTAGTTAGAAAAATTGTGAAAAATTGCTGCTGCTGTTGGTACAACAATTGCTACCACAACTGATCTTGCTGCTGCCGTGCACAAAGTAATATAGAAAAGAAAAAAAAATATATATTAAACACTACAATTGTCGGCCAGCCTTGCTTACACGTGTGATTTATTGTTTCGCTGTTGTTTAGAGTAAAAAAACCCACAATTGAACTACCTTTGGGCGGCCGACTTAGTCTGTTATTCATTATTGTTCCAAGTGCATTGGAAGGGCAGGAGATTTTTCATTCGAAATTAAGTAAAGCGCTTGTTGATAAGAGAATGACTGGCGAAATTTGAGAAAAAAAAAATAAGCAAAAACAAAAACATTATAAAAAGGCGGTGATGATGAAAGGGCTCGAAGGTGATCTCGGTAATGATTTACTTGATACGAGGGTAATTACAGAAATTACCAAAACAGATAAAAAAAAAAACATTAAAAATTAAATAAAATAAAATAAATTAATATAAAATAAAATACAATAAAATAAGAAATAATAATTAAATGAAATATAAAAAAAAAATTAAAAAATTATATATAAAAAATAAAATAATATAAATTAAAAAATGAAATATAATAAAAAATATATAAAAAAAATAAAAGTAAAAAAATAAAATAAAATAAAATAAAAAAATAAAATAACATAAAAATTAATAAATAAAATAAAATAACATAAAATAATATATAGTGAAAAAAATAAAAATAAAATAAAGTGAAATAATGTAAAATAAAATAACATAAAATAAAGGAAAAAAAAAATAAAAAAAATAAACCAAAATAAAAAATACAATAGAACAATTAAAAATAAGGAAAAATTAAGTAAAAAAAATTTAAATATAAAAAAAATTAAATTAAATACCATAAAATAAAATATAGTGAAATAAAATAAATAAAATAAAATTGAGGTAATAAAGTAAAATAAAATAAAATAATATAAAATAAAATAACATAAAATAAAGGAAAATAAAATAAAATAAATAGAATAAAATAAAAAGTACAATAGAATAATTAAAAATAAGGAAAAATTAAGTAAAAAATATTAAAATAAAAAAAAAGAAAATAAAAATAAAAAAAGAAAATAAAATAAATGAACCAAAATAAAATGAAATAAAAAAAATATTAAAAAAAAATAAAGAAAAATTAAATAAAATAATATAAATATAAAAAAATGTTTCAATTCGAATCTGTGTCCACTTCTTTTTGCAAAAAATCTTATAACATATAGAGGAGAAAGTTAACTAACATAAAAACTTTTCAAACGAAATTTAAATTAATGAAATTTTTGCGAAAAATGTTTAAATAAACTAAAAAGTAAAAAATTTTAAACACATTCGTCAATCGTCAAATAAATTTGCAAATTTCATACGCAAAAGAAAATAGTAATAGAATGGAAATTGATTTAAGCAAAATGAAGAAAGCATATGAGTAGATTAATTTACTAAAATAGAAAAACAATAAATTAAAACAATTTTTTTTGCACTCAAATTACAAAAACACAAAACCAACCACGGCAATCTAAAGCGTTTAATCAGCAAATTAAAATTTACTAAAGCATAAGCTGAACAAGGAAACCAATATTCGTATACACTTCTTCTGCACCATTTTAAGCTTCGAATGGAGTTCAAAATAAATACAAATAAACCAGAGTACATATGTACATATATGCAGATAGTCTAAACTTAGCACTTTGTTCTGACCGCAATTCCCAAAATAAGAGAAGAAAAAATAAAGAAAAAAAATGTGTGCTCTGTTGGTGATTTACACATTGGTAAAATTAAATGGAAATTAAATGAAAGAAAAAAACAAAAACCATACCAAAGAAGTCGGCTTGTTTTTGCTGACTCTACTTGTGTTCATATTATTTCTTATACGCTGATTGGTTTGTTAGCGTCCAATTTGAACAATAACTAGAACTTCAAGGTGGCTTCGTGAATGTACAAAGAATTAAATAAAAATTAATAAGAGTGAAAATGAACAATGAAATAATACATACCTACATATAGTTAGTAATGAAAAATATAAATCACTACATAGGCACAAAAAAATTACTTGTAAGATTTTTTTTTTTTTTTTGAAAATAGGAATAAGACGCAGAATTCATATATATACACACACATATGTAATGAATATGTAATATTTATAGAGTCGTGATTTATATTGGTTTTCTATTTATTTCAAATTTACACTCAGACAATGTTAAACTTGAAACAAATTATAATTGCTACAATTTAATCAGCACGAAATTCAAAAATTCAATATTAAATAATATAATTTGGAAAAATATCAACTTCCGCTTTCGAAAACTTATTTTGGCATTAACCATATTTATACATAAACTCAAAATTTGAAATTTTCGCTCTTTCAAGGGTAGTTTCGATTGGTATAAAGTCCTTAGAAAAATTTAGTTATTCCATAATTATAAATTTAATTATACAACACAACTTACATGATTATGATCATTTCAAAAACAGTATAATTCAAATCGAGTCCTTTATATGAAAGTACATACCTGGAAAGAGAAGAAAGATAAAAAACTTATTATGCGGTCAAAAATAAATTATGAGGATATAAGGTGAACAATAAATGCAAAAAAAAATTTATTTCAAAAAAAAATTATAAAAATAAGAATTAAAAAAAAAAAAAAATAGAAAAATTAATAAAAATTAATAAAAATAAAAAAATAAAAAAATAAAAAAAATAAGGCAAAATAAAATGAAGTACAAAAAAAAATTTTTTTTTTAATTATTACATACAAAATATAAAAGAAGAAATCAAAAATATCTAATTGAATGTTAAATTTTCGATTTTTTTATTAAAAAAGGAAACGAAAAAATTGATTTAAATTTTTTGACCAAACTTTTTTTTTACTATTTTTTTTTAAATTTTTTGTGATTGTGAATCTAAACCATTCTCGAACCCATTTAAATACACACAAAAAATTTCATTAAAATCGTTCCAGCCGTTTAGGAGGAGTTCAATGATTAACACACGTACGGAAAATTTATATATATAATAATGATTTCATAAATCAATTTAAAATAAACAAAAAAAAAATTACAAAATTTTATATTATAAAAGTTATATAAAATATATGGAATGAAAAACAAAAAAATTAAATTCGAAAATTAAATCGAAAAGAAATGTAAATAAATAATAATTAAAATAAAATTAAATTAAAAAATAAATAAGTAAATAACAAAAATATTAAAAGAATAATTAAATAAAAATATATATATAAAAATAAAATATAGAAATTTTCAGAAAAAAATAAAACAGACTAGCTAGAAATTAAGAAATAAATTATTAATTTATTAAAATAATTTAAAATAAAATATTATTTAAAAACAAAATTTTTTTTTATTGAAAAATTAGAATGACAAAAGAAAAAAAAATAAATGAAATAAAATCAAATTAAAGAAGTAAGGTGAAAAAATAGATAAAATGAATTCAAGTAAATTATATGAAAATAAATTAATATAAATAAACCAACAAAATTAAAAAATTAAAAAAAATTTAAATATTAAAAATAAATAAAAATTAAACTATATAATACTAAATAATAAAAAAAAAAATAAAAATAAAAAAAACAAAAAAGAAATAATAATAAATGAAATAAAATAGAAACAAGAAAGAACGGTTGTCTGCGGCCCCGCCAAAGTTCTTATACCTTTCATGAGCATAACAAATTTGTTGCGAATTGCAAGGTTCGATTTTCATAAATTTATATATATATATATATATGAACCCGAATCGACGTCTGTAGAATACCAAATTTTAAGTTCCTTGATGCATTTAAAACGGATTTTTCAATCAAAATTTCATAACTGAATAAATCGGTTGCATGGGGGCCATAAGATATAGCAGTCCGGTTTCGATGCTTTTCAGCACCTACATGCGGAATTCATAATATTTGTGGATAATATCAAATTTCATACTCCTAAATACTGTTTTGACTGAGTTCTGGCCAAAACCTCACATGTGAAAATATCGCTGTATGGGCGCTATATGTTATAGTCGTCCGATTTCGATGTATCAATATGCAGTTCATTATCTATGTGTAGTATACCAAATTTCACATTTTTAGGTACTTTTTTGACGGCTTTATGACTCAAAATTTTAGCTCCAAATATTCGGTCGTATAAGCGGTATTAATCCGCTCTGACCGGTTCCGAATGATCCTTTAAGCATATAGATGCATCTACCTACCAGCTTGGGTTGAATGAAATATCTCAAATATTGTGGGACTAGCTTGCGTTCAAACAGATAGACAGATAGAAGGACAGACAGACAGATAGACAGACAGATTGACAGACAGATAGACAGACAGACATACAGACAAACAGACAGACAGACGGGCATGGCTAAATAAATTAAGCTCGTGATTCTGATACGATCGGCATAAATTTCGGTGGGTTTACCTCATCTTCTTCTGGTATGTACATACTTCGCACCAAATTTAATATCTCATTTCATGTACATTAAAGTTATAAAAAATTGTTCAAATTTTAATGGTATGACAAAAAAAAAAATAAACTAAATTGAAATTAAATAACATATAAAACTAATATATAAAAAATAAAATAAAAGTAAATTAAATTTAAAAATAAATAATTAAAAAAGAGTAAAACGAAATAAATTCGTTAAATAGAAAACTAAATTAAATAAAAAATAAAATGAAATAAAAAAAGTAAAAAAAATAATTAAAATAAAATAAAAAATATAATAAAATATTTTATTTAAATAAAACAAAATAAAATAAAATAAATTAAAAAGCTTATTTTGTTACATAAATATCTGGTAGGAGTGCTATCAATGAAAGTTAATGGCTAACAAATTTATATTTTAATAAATTATAGCTTGACATACGCCACCCATTTTCCAAAAAAAAAAAAAAAAAAAAAAAAAAAAAAAAAAAATTTTGCTACCAAAAATAATCAAATCAAAGCCGACCATTGCTCTATAATCCAGTAGATATCGCTCCTATAATGCTTGAAGATATTTACATCCACCAATATGTACAAAAGCTCCCAAACTAGTCCATTTAGTTCGATTTATTATTGGAGCATTATTTTTAATATACTTGATTATTTGTTTTAAACTATAATTAGACGTAATTGATGTCAAATTTGTTTTTCGCTGGCTTGGCTTCGCTTTCGAAAAGCACCGACCGACACTGGCTAACTAACTAGTTCATTAATTTAAGCTTTATGGAGTAATAATTATGGTAGCAAACAGCGAAATGAGCTTGTGAAAATCAAAATGTTGGAAAAATCAAAAACAAAAAAAAAAACTAATGATAAATGAAAAATGTATGTTTCTCATAGCGTTTAGTGGAGAGAAAAAAACCCAAAAAAATTAAAAACAGTTTAAATAAATTTGAAGCTGTAATGCTTGCAAATTACCAGTAAACTTGCTACATTAATTTCGGTGTGGCACATAATTGGTTTTTCGTTGTTGTTTTTGCTATTGTTATACATTTGACTTAATTGTGGCATATTAAACACATATAAATTATGGCGCCAAGAGATAATAAATCTTAATTGATTTTATATTAAATTTTAAGTGAATTGAAAATGATAATTAAATGTTTAAAAGTTTTCGTTTGTTTTTTCATTAAAATTAATTTGGAATTTAAAAAATTTTATTACAAATTTTATATTAAATTTTTGTTACATTTCCTATTTTCCAATTTTTTTTTTCAGTCTGAAATAAACCACCATTATAGCTCTTTATCAAAACAAATAAGTGTTAATGGCCAAACGAAACCATATGGAAAGGTTTAAATTCAATTATTTGCCATATCCAAACTAAATACATGCAAATGTTTGTATGTAAATCTGCTGATTAAAAGTTGAGTGCGATGCCAATCACCTGACGTGTTTCAGGTATAAATTGCACGCGATTAGATTGCTGCATAAAAGAAAGCTATACAAAAAGAAATATATATATATATATATATATATATATATGTATGTATGTGCATATCTTTGTATATACAAAACAAAGGCGCGTGCATGTAACTATATGTTTAAAAAATATGTAAGAACAAATTAAGTGACTCAGTTCTGACACTTGCCCCCAAACAAATGTACACACCTCATTTGTACAGCCGAAATGTGTTAAAAGATGCAAATATCAGATAACTTTAGTAACAATAACATTATTTACTGTTTGACGGTAATTTGAGCTTTTCAAGCTAATAAGATTAGCGCGAATATAACAGTATATTATTTCTGCAAAAATTTAACTTATGACAGGAATATTGAAAAAAAAAAAACTTTTTTGCGCGACAAAAAGAAAAGCTTAAAAGCTTCGAAGGCACTTTTTTTTAAATGCTCATATTTTTAAACAATATGTGGAATTTATTTTGCAAATTTTTTAAATTGAAGCTTTTTTTAAGCTCTTAGGAGCTTTGTAACTGTTTCAACACATATACGCTTTAATTATAAGTATTGTTTAGGAAAAGCTTGAAGTTTAAAATTTTCTGTGATATATTTGTTAAATCGAAGCTTTGGTATAAGCTTTTAGACCATTTTAATGAGCTTTCCATTCTTTTTTTTTCTCAAAACAGTGGACAAGATATAAATTTTGTCATGTGTTGTTCACTTTAGAGCGTTAAAAGCTGTACTGTTTAAAAATAAAGCTTGAAGGCACATTTTTGTGAAGTTTAATTAAACTGTGCGAATTTATGTTCCTTGATACAATTTTTACAATTATATAGATTTTCAAAGTAAACTTATGATACCAAATATGACAGCTTTTGTGAGCTTATATATACTTGAGTTATAAAATAAGCTTTTCTATACCAAATATGAAAGATTTCGCGAGTAGTAAGTAGGTTAACTTAGCCTCAATTTTTTCAGTTTTGTAAAAAGAAAGCTTTAAATTTAAGCTCTTCCGTGCTTTCAGTACACGTGAGCTGTTTAATGAAGGTTTTTTGCATATTTCTTTTGAATTCAGTGCGATATGGTTGAGTTTTGAGACGATTAATTGGAATTTTTTTCAATAAAAGCAAAATCTAAAGAACTTTTTACAAACTGAATATACCAAAAGCACTGCACTTTTGTAGAGCTTTATTAAGCATATTTTTGACTGTAAAAATAATTTCTCAAATATGTGTGTCTGAGAATTTTAATTAATTAATTTCAGACACAAAAGAGGGAGCTTTTGAGAGCTTTTATGATAAATTTTATGAATTTAAAACGAAAAAAAAGCTTCTGAGAGTTTTACTTTTGGAGCAGTGCGTCGTAAGTGCCCTAAAATTGCTATATTAAACATTTTTGAACTATCGATATAGAGCTTTTTTTATTAAAAACTTAATGGAGCTTTAACTAAAATATTAAACTTTTCACGTTTCATATTAAAAATGCATACGTGGATGGAATTTTTTTCTAAAGTTATATAACTAATAAGAACTAAATAACGTCGAAAAGTAAAGTTTTAAGATCTTCTAAGCTTAAGTACGGGCACTTAAAAAAATTAAAAACATCAGTTTTTTTTTTAATTCAGCCGAAAAGTTCGCCTAAATGTATTTAAAGCTTACAAAATTCCTTACTAAATATTATTTAAAGGGAATTTACAAAGAAATATTATTTTTCTTCAAACAAAAAAAAAAAGCTCATAAAAGTTTGTATTACGAGCGACGACTTTTAAAGTTTCAACAAAGCTTTTTTTTAATTGAATTACGGAAGCCACCGAATTTTTAAAGTAATTTCAGTGAAATAAAAAATCTAATTGTCAACAAGGTAATAAAAATATTTGAAAAGACTAATCCAAACATTAAAATTGAAAATTACTGCCAAATAAAAATAGAAAAAATTCATCAAATTAAATAAAAAAATAAAAAATAAAAAATAAAAATAAAATAACAATAATAAGTCATTTAATAAAGTAATAAATACAAGTAATTAAGTACTTAAAAAGTATGGTCACACAGAAGCAAAAATATTATTAATATATATATATATATATAAAATATATATAAATAAAATAATAAAATATCTTTATTGCTTCCTTTTTCTTGCTACCAAAACAACTAAGAAGAGTAACAAAGAGGCCAATTAACTCGTTTCTTATACCTAAATATTTTTTTATTATTATTGTTTGTCTGCCATTTTGTTTCCAACATTTTTCAATTAACGAAATTAAAAAATTCTTTACACTTGTAGTAAATAGTTTAACGAAAAAAAATACTCAAGTGATTTAATCATTGCTTGAAATGTACAGAAAAATATTTTTTAGAAGACATAATAATATTTGTGAGTGGAAAAAAACATAATTCAATGAGCAAAGCAATGGCAAGGTCGCCTAATGAGTACCTCAAATGGTGTTTGACGAGAGCGCGTCAACAAAACTTAAGTAAACGCAAAAAAAATTTGAAAAAAAATTTACAATTAAAATTCGAAAAAAAAAAAAATATTTAAAAAAAAAATAGACAAAACAGAAATGGCAGCAGAAATTAATTTGCTGCATACCAACCAACAAAATGTGTGCGAGTTTACACGATCTAAACAGCAATATTGGCTGGAATTTTATCAGCAAACACGACAAGTTGGCAGGTAATTTAACAAGAGTTGTGGAGAGGTGGAGAGAGGGAGAGAGGGAGCGAGGGGGAGAGTGGGAACTGCAAACAGCTGTTAGTCACCGTTAAATGACAGATATATGAGTGTTATGAAAACAGTGATGGAGGGAGTTTTTTTGGCTTGAGAAAAGGGGCAAATTTGCTATAAAAACTAAAAATTAAAAAAAATTATATATAAATTCATAAAAATTAATTATTATAAATTTTATAATAAAATAAAATTATTAACTTAAAATAACTAATTTAAATTTCTAATTGATTTCCCTTAATTTTATTAATATTTCTTATAATAAAGTTAAAAAAAAATATTTATTAAATTAAAAAAAATTAATTATTTATTTTCTGACATTGCGCTCCCAAATAAAGCTCTTCTGTACATCCACACTCTTTACTCTACTAAATCGATATTCTACGCAGATTGACTTGCCAATTCTTTCAGCTTAAAACAGTGACCAATAAGCCAATTGGACAAAAGAAATTAACATTTCGCATAACTACTTTCATAAAAAAGTAAAAAAAGAAAACATTTAAATGAGAAAAAAAATTTAAAAAATCTCTGCTATGCATTATAATTCAGTGCATAAATACTGATTTTTTCGCATTCGGTTGGCAAGCAGCAAAAACAATAGATTTCAGGTTAATGAAGCATTAAAAATGCCAGACTATAATAAAAATAACAATTGTACAATCAGGTGAGAGGTTGTTAATGGCAGATAAAATTGAAAGAAAGATTAAACTCGTAAAGGCGAAACAAAAAATGCGAAATAGTAAAAAAAAGAATTTATGACTTTTTTGCTACCACTCGATTTAATTGAACGGTGATCTGTTTGAACTTTAACAAAACAGGCAAAAATTGCTAAATACTCAGCATAAAATCTGCGTAAAGTAACTTTTATAGCTACCGTCTGCCTTCTGGCAAAATTTTCATTATCACACTTTGGTAACATTCCAATTTCATACATCGTTTCATTGACAATCAAACTGGTGGCAGTCGAAAGTGTCACATTAAAAATTCTAAACAATGCGAATTGTTGTAAAAGTAGTAGGAAAAGAAAGAGCAAATAATTACAAAAATTTCAATTGAGCTATTAGAGGAGTGTGTAGAAAAAAGATGAAAAATGTAAAAAAAATGCGTTGAAAGAGTTGAAAAACGTTTGAATTAGGGCATGAAGCAATTTGTATAAGTGATTTTTCGTATATTTTGCAAAAAAAAAAAAAAAAAATTTTTTTAAATAAAAGTTTTGCATGTGAAAAATTTGGAGTTGCGTGATTTTTCATTGGAAGTACGATTTTTAAAAAACACCATATGACTGTAGAGTATTCGCTTTCAATTATATCGATATTATTTCATCAGCTGTCTGCACTCAAAGCGCTAAGCTACTATCCCTATTTTGTTTTATTTTACTTTATTTTTTTCATCAAAAAAAAAAAAAATAAATAAATACAAAAAATTTAAATTTAAAAAAATAAAACATATCTTGATATAAAAAGAAATTCAGTAGGCCAGATAAAAACTCACTCATATTCATGACTATATATAAATAAATCACTTAATGAAGTAGTAAAAATTTGGTAACCTTGCGGCTAAAATTTAATCCTCGCCTCTGGCTATTGGTGAGACCCAAATAGCTATCACTTTCGCTTATCCGTATACCCGATTACCGAATAATATGCGGTCATTGTGGCTTTTTGTGGTAATTTTTTATTTATTTTTTTCGATTTTATTTCTTCTATAATACATCCTATATGTGTTTTCTTCACTTTTTTTTGTTCTTTTATATGGCCCCTGGATTATTTCAATGCTTCATTACTTAATTTCTATTGCTGGGCAATGCAGCGAAAAATCGCATTAAAATGAGGCATAAGATAAATTAAAATTAATAAAAAATATTATTAATCGCATTACAAAACAAAAAAATAAAATAGAGTTATTTTTTCATTTTTTTTTACTTTATTTTATTTTATTTTATTTAATATTATATTAAT
This sequence comes from Neoceratitis asiatica, assembly GCA_030068015.2. Lineage (NCBI taxonomy): Eukaryota > Metazoa > Arthropoda > Insecta > Diptera > Tephritidae > Neoceratitis > Neoceratitis asiatica. The sequence continues at coordinate 16,805,626 of CM061526.1, forward strand.
TTCACTTTACTTATTTTTCTTCTTATTTATTTTAATTTAATTTCGTTACTTCGCCTTTCACTTTGATTTCCTTTTTTTTGCTTTTATATAATTTATTCTATTTTATTAAATTTTTTAAAATTATTGTTTATGTGTTTTATGATTTTTTTTATATTTTTTAATATAGTTTTATTTTAATTAATTAATTTTTTCCCATTTTACTCATTTTATTCCACTTCGAGGTTTTTATTTATTTTAATTGGTTTAGTTTACTTTATTTGATTGCTTTTAATTTAAATATAGCTTAATTTAATTTTAATTTTTTTTACTTTAATTTGGCTTGTTTATTTTCTTTTATTATGTTAAGATTAATTCTACTTAATTTTACTTATTTAATATTTTTTCATTTAACTTTACTTTATTTTATTTCAAGTTTATTTTATTTTATTATATTTTAATTTATTTTATTTTATTCTATTTTATTTTAATTTTTTTATTTAATTTAATTTTTTATTTATTTTATTAAATTTATTTTATTCAGTCTATTTTGGCGCTTTAAGACCAGCCGAAATTTTTGTTTGTACATAAATCTATGTTTGTGTTCCCGTGCGCCATCAAATCCTAGTTCCCACAGTTTTCGCCGCTGACTATAGAGAAAAATGTAGTAGCATTGAATGCTTTCAACCGAACAAAATATCCAATTTTCAACGCTCAATCAGAAATTTCATATGTTCATAACACATAACTATGCATATGTGTAGGCAAGAAATAATTTGAGTTATTACTTGAAAAAATTCCTAAGCTTTAAAACAATAAGCCAATAAATCATGTCGACAATAAACTCATATAAATATGTAGTTATGATGGGAGTACGATGTGAGTAGATGAAGTTATTATGCCACAAAAACTGGAGTATACTACCATTTGCTTTGCAATTATTTATATATGTATGTATGTATGTATGTATGTAGGCATATATTTACAATGAGTTGCTGAATATTTTATGCTATATTATGATAACAACAATAACAACAGAACACCATCAACAGCCGACGGTTGAAAGCGAACGCAAGCAATCAAGCGATCAACGGGTAATCAGCACAACTCCGCCTCGCTGGCTTGTGTTTTGGTGTCTTCAGTGTGGTAATGGGTGGTTTCACACGTTCAATATATGTATATACAATACATAGAAATGTAACATCATTAATTAAATTTTTTTTAAATTTTTTTTTTTTACAAAAGTATGTGGCAACATTTGTAATCGTGTCGGACTTTAATGAACTAATTATTTTTTTTTTTTTGCCTTAAGATTAATGTGAACTGTAGTTATTAATTATATAAGAATAAAAAAAAATTCTAAATTAATTAATTTAAAAAAAAAAATAATAAAATATTATAATTAATAAATTGTATATATATTTGTAATTTTGTTTATATAATGCCTTTGAATGGAATAATAATTTTACAATAAACAGCTTGAAAGCCAATATTTTTTATTTCGCTCATGGTGAGAACATTCTTGCAAAGCAAGAACTATCATTAATTAATTATTTAAAATTTAAAATCAAACTTATTAATTGTATTTATTATATATGTATGAAGAGTGTGCATTATTTTCTGTATATATGTATGTATATTGTCAAGATAATTGACATTCCATAGACAATATATTTTTCTAGTTCAATTTTACGTAATTAACACGTTATCTGCTCAGAGATTTCTAACATTTTAATTAACTTTCGTCAAATGATTTTTCCATTTAATTTTTTTTTTGTTATTTTTTTTTATTCACTGATTTTTATATTTTTGCATGCATAACACAACAACACAATTTACGAGTTTATAATTTTAAATAAACATTTATCAGCTTAGAGTTATACATATATACATATACTTATATGTACATATGTATATATTTTATGCATTTAAAAATATATTTACGCGTGTTGTCGCTCACATACGTCTGTATGTACGTGCTTTATAATATCAAAGCAATTGTTCTAATATAAAAATTTATTCTTTATTTAATTTTTTATTTTTTATTTAGTTTTTTTTTTTTTTTTTTTTTACCCGTATGCTCGTAGTACTTTACAATAAACTGCGCCATTTGTGACGCCAATGTGTCTAGCGAGGTACGTAAATGCATACTGATTGCATGTTGCATCGTCGTTCGGGTTGTTTTGTTATTTTTTTTATCGAGAATTAGGGTGTTGCTATGGAAATTTTTATTTCGCCGACATTTTTGAATACACTCCCGTTCATAAAAAGAGTTTTATGTTAGATTCTACATAATTTTGTAAAGAGCTTTTATAAAAATTTCATTTTCAAGTGTTTTAAAACATTTATTATTTAAAAAAAACTATCATTTTGTTGTTATTTTCATTGTAAAAATATTTAGTCTACTGCTTTCGAAAGCCTTTTCATTAGAAAGTTGCTTTCTAGCTTTTCGTAACAAAAAAATTCTAAGGTTGTCGACAAAAACCACTTACCAAGACAACATTTTCATTTCGTATATTCCGAAAACTTTTTTAAAACTATGTTGCGCTTTTTGCTTTGCTTTTAGAAAAAAAAAATAGAATCAATAAGCTTTATAAATTTTTCGAGCTTTAAAATCATTTATTGGAATAAAATCACTTGACTAAGTTTAGATTTGCTTGAGACTATACTGAGTATAAAACTTTTTAAATACTATAAAATTTCGAGTAAAAAGCTCTAAAATTATTTACCGATTAATTTCAGCTGTCAAACCAAAATCTTTACTTTCCTTTATCTTGGTTGTCTGAAGCTTAGTGCCACTTCCATTTATTATTACTTACAAAGACTCGTAATTTTTTTGTTGTTGCAAAAAACGAGCTTTTTAAGATTTTTTGAACTTTAAAAACAGTTATCAGTACCTGATATTGCTTTTGAATATTCCAAGTCAGCAGCGTTCCAAAATTGTTTTGTTCTTCTTCGGTTGCTTTTAGAAAAATGTTGGAAAAAACTCCATTTCTTGCATTTATTAAAATAAAAGCTACGAAAGCTTTAAGCTCTCATTAAAATTATTTGTGAAACCTTGTACAGTAAACAGATTTTTATGTGATTTTTCTTTTTAGTTTTATTTCGTAAGAATTTTTATAACGGAAAAACAATCCAAAGCTGCAGAGCTTTTGAAAGTTTTGCTTAATTTTTTGTTCCGCTTTCAGATGTTATTTGAAGTAAAATGTTTTGATTTATGTTATGATTTCTTTTAATTTCCATTTTCCAATAAAAATAATAAATTTTTAATCACAAAAATCTCTCTTAAGCTTTTTTAAGTTTTCTTTCAATTTAATTGCGAAAGCTCGTATTATAGAACAGTTTCTTTTGTGTATTTCTTTAGTATAAATGCATCAGAATTTAAAAATAAATTATCTTTGTTTTTGAGCTTTTGAGCATTTGAAAGCTTTGTTTGCCTTTTTGCTTTCAGAAAAATATAAGAAGTCAAATTTGAAAGATTTACTGAAATTTTATTTCAGCTATCTAACAAAAAGTATTTCTTGTTGTAAAAAATTTCTACTAAAGCTTGGTTCCAGCTCCGTTTGATATGATTTGCGAAAGCTTCTAAAATAAAACAGCTTTTTCGTCACTTTTCTGCGCTAGTCAAATGGGTAAGAAGTTCAATTACAGGAAAAAAATTCCAAGCTGCGGAGCTTTGCAAAGTTGTGTAGAGCTTTTTTATTTATCTTCAAAAAGATTTTGAGTAAAAAATGATAGAAGAAATTAATGAATTTTAATTTCAGCTTTCGAATGAAATTACTTTCTTGCTTTAAGCACAAAAAATCCTATTCAAGCTTTTTTAGATTAACTATTCCTTTCAAATGAGCTGCGAAAGCTTGTACCATAAAATGTTTATTTTTTAAATAGTTTTAAATTATTTTTGAAAGCTTGTACTATAAAAAATGTTATTTTTATATTTTTAAAATTATTTTTGTCGGCTTGTACAATGAAAAAACTTTTCCTTATTTTTTAAATATCTTTAACAGAAAAGCTTTAAGTTTAGAGCTTTCAAAAGCATTTTAGAGCTTTCATCTAAATCTAATGGCTTAATATTTGCTGTTATTTTTAGCAAATCATAAAATGGGAGGCTAAAAATGAAGTAAAGGTTGGAAGCTCAAAAGAATTTCAAAGCTTCTTTAAATTTTGTTACAAAATTATTGAAGGGAGTATAAAAGTATATTGAAGTAATTAAGATGATGAAATGATGAATCGTTTGAAAATAAAATTTTCAACCGTCTTAAATGATTTTTGGAACACCTTGGCTTTCAAAAAGTTCTGGCGCCAAAATGTAGGCAACATTTTCACCGAATTATTGATATGAAGGCAATTTCTATGCAGGAAAATGAAATTTTTTATTAAAAAAAATTTAATTTTTTATTTATTTAAATTAAATAATAGAAAAATATAAATGTTACAATAAAGAAGGTAGTATAAAAGTATATTGAAATAATTAAGATTAATTCCTCGTTGCGTTTGAAAATCAACTTGGTTTGAAAAAGTTGTAGCGCCAAAATGTAGGCAACGTTTTCAGAGAAATTTTGAGGCACGAAGGCAATTTCTTTGCAAGAAAATGTAATTTAAAAAAATATTAATTTTTTATTTATTTAAATAAAATAATAGAAAAAAAATAAATGTTCCAATAAAGAAGGAAGTATAAAAGTACATTGAAATAATTAAGATTAATTCATCATTTCGTTTGAAAATTATATTTTAAACCGTTTTAAATGACTTTTGAACCACCTACGCTTTCAAAAAAATGTGGCGCCAAAATGTAGGCAACGATTTCAGAAAATTGTTGATATGAAGGCAATTTCCATGCAGGAAAAGGCAATTTTTTATTAAAAAAAAAATAATATTTATTATTTAAATAAAGTAATAGAAAATAAAAATATTACGAAAAAAAATGTTAAAAATATCTGATGCAGAAAAGTTCAAAAAATAAGTAATGAGAAAATTATTAGAAATTCAAATTATAGATTAAATTCATTTTGGAATAAATAAAAATGAGATTATTATAAACTAAATTTTTCCATTTTATTAAGATCGTAAAATGTGTATATTACATATTGAAAATCCTGAATTCTTTAATAATAATTAGCTGATTAAGTGCTCATAGCCAATTTTTAATTAAATTTTTTTCCAAACAAAAAGAGGTCACGTTCATCGTTTCGTTAATTTCAAAGCAATTCTTAATAAGATAATAATACAACACATTCGATACAAGTCTTCAGTTCAGCCAGAACAAAAGGGAATAAAACACCAGTTATAAAATATACAAAAAAAAAAAAAAATTAAAATCAAATTAAATTTCAAATATAATTGCAAATAAATAATTACGTTTCTATATTATTTACTAAAAAAATTTTTTTAAATACTTATATGTTCCGCTATGCATGCTTTAATTTATAACCAGCTCATTATTTTTGAAAACTTCAATTGCCTGAATGCCTGTATAAGATGAAAATTGAATTTTTTGAAGTTTATTAACAAAGTAGGTTGGGCGCGGGTAGCGCAGCGTTGAGTTGTGCTGAGTTCTGTGCTTCGTTTGTGCATTGTAACCGAAAAAAAACCGATTCGATTGACTTTTTTAAATAATATTTATAACATTAAGTATAACGAATTTAACTGCATACATACATACTCGTATACTCATCTATACATATACATATTTGTATGTTCTTTGTTTTATGCCATTAAATTTTTTATTGGTTGCCCTCTCATTGTCAATGAGCGTATCGATGATTGCCAATTTATGATTTCTTTCAACAACTTTATTACTTTGCTATTGAATTGTTTATTTGAATTACAATACCTTTATTCTATTTACATTTCAATTGAATTACATTTGTACTTTGTGCCGCATGGAGTTCAATGTTTGCGCTATGCAATTCTACGCATATTTCTTGCTTAGATTTTTATGAGCAATATTTTTTGTATTTTATCTTCTGCTCTCGTTCTGTTTTTCTCTGTTTCTTTTTTGTTTTTTGCCCACTTCTGGCTTAACCTTTAGGCCTTTTTTCTAGTGTTAGTCTTACCAATTGTGGGCGCCGCTTGCTCGTAATTCTTTTCACTTTTTATTTCACGGCAGACAAATTTGCATTCATTTCCATTTGATTCTAAGGTCACTTAATGTATTTGACCGAAAAAATTAAGATTTAAACGTGCATTGTGTTGTGTTGTTAATTGATTTTTTTGTTAATTGTAAATTACTATATGCTTAGATTTTCGAATTATTATTATCTCTGGTATTGATTGAAGTTATTAGTGATTAAAATTTTTTGTTTTAAACTTTAGATTAATATTATTTATGGCCTCATTGTGTGTAGAACTTTTAGATACGAAATATATTAAAGAATAAAAAAATAAGAAAAATTTAATAAAATTAGAACAAGAAGAATAAAATAATATTAAATAACATAAAAAATTACGAGAAAAAAAAATTAATTGATATAAAATGTGGTAAAGTGAAATAAAATAATAAAAATTAAAAAAAATATTAAAAAAAATAAAAACAAATGAAAATTAAAATAAAATATAAAAAAAATAAAATAAAATAAAATAAAATCAAATAAATATAAAAATTATGTTATATAATATAATTAATAATTAATAAAATAAAGCAAAATAAAATTTGAAATAAAATAAAATAAAAATGAAAAATATAAATAAAAAAAAATAAATTAAAAATATAAATAAAAAAAATAAATAAAAAAATTAATAAAAATAAAATAAAAATAAAATAAAATAAAATATATTAATATAAAATTAATTAAACTAAAATCATATAAAAAAAAATAAAAAAAATAAAAAATAACACAAATAGTGAAAAAATAAAATAAAATAAAATAAAATAAAATTAAATAAAATGAGATAAGAAAGTCTGCTTGAAGCAATCGGTAAATTCCGCCTTCACGGCGAAACATCTCGAAACATGCTGGGGCTGATTGGCTTCGTCGTGGCACGAAATATGGTTATTTGTAGTACTAAATTCAATCACACGAATATTCAGCAAGCTGTAGCTGGATCGAAAAACACTTAACACAGTCGATGATGTTGTGATAGACGGACGATATGTGCCCAGTGTACGAGACGCGTGCACGTTCCAAATATCGACTCGTATCATTACCTTGTAGCCTGAAGAACGCCTGCCAACAAACACAAGGAAGGTTCGACATCGAATAGCTGTCAGCAAGTTTTCCACTCGACTTGCACATCTGCTCTCTGAGAGCACTCATCAGCAACACGATATTCTCATAAGAAAGCTGTGGAACGAAATAGCAAACTACACACGTGCAGCTGCTTCGGAAAGAATAGCTTTTCAACAATACCAGAAAATCAGCTTATACGATGAGGAATGTCGAGCTGCTGTGAAGAAAAAGCAGACTGCCTACATCCCAACCTTGCGATCGACTCCAACACTTGCGGGGTAGGATAGATACCGCAAGCTGAAGAGGGAAGCTAGACGCATTTGCAGACAGAAAAAGAAAAAGACTTTACTAAGTGGGAATGAAGAGCTTGTAAAGCTGGCCGACAAGTGTACGGAGGGATCACTTCTTCAACCTGCGCAATGGCATCGAAAGTGAAAAACCTGGAGATAGCGAACGTGAAAACCCCAATCATTGACGATGGTATAGACATTCCCTAACCTGACTTTACTGAAGATCGTACAATCCTACAAGACTACAATCTTCTACAAGATTGCACAATTGTTGGCGTATCCCGCTGATATTAATATTATTGGTCATAACAACCACACAGTAAACTCTGCTTTCTCCAAGTTAGACAAAGAAACGAAGCGAATGGGTCTGATAGTAAACGAGGGCAAGACGAAATATCCCCTGTTATCAAACAAACAGATATGGCTGTTGACAGTCATAACTTCCAAGTCGTAGATAATTTCGTCTATCTAGGAACCAGCATTAACAACACCAATAATTTCAGTCTTGAGGCCCAACATAGAATTACTCTTGCCAACAGGTCCTACTTTGGATTGAGAAAGCGATTGGAAATGAAAGTCCTCTCGACGCGAACCAAAACCAAACTCTACAAGTCGGTCATCGTTCCGGTTCTGACATATGGTGCAAAAGCCTGGATGATATCGGCATCCGATGTGTAGGCTTTAGGGGTTTGTGAGATAAAAGTACTTTGCGCTTTGGCAACGGCGAATACCGCAGACGATGGTACGATGAGCTGTACGAGTTATAAGACGGCATTGACATAGTTCAGCGAATCAAGAAACAGCGGTTACGCTGCCTAAGTTATGTCATCTGCTTAGATGAAAGCACAGCAGCTTTGAAAGTATTCAATGGGGTACCTGCTGTTGGAAACAGAGGAAGAGGAAAAGCTTCGAATCCATTGGAATGATCAGGTGGAGAGCGACTTGGTATTTCCAACTGGCGTCAAACAGCGAAGAGAAGGAATGTGTGGCGCGCTATTGTTGATGCGGCTATAATCGCGTAAGCGGTGCCTGCGCCAAAGGAGGAAGAAAATCAAATACACTAAAATAAAATATAAAATAAAAAAATAAAAAAATATATAAATAAATAAATATAATTGAAAAAAAAATTAAAATATTGTAAAATAAAATAATATAAAATGAAAACTAAAATAAATCCAAATAGAAAATTACAATAAAAGATGTACAATAAAAAAAATTAATAAAAATTAAAAATATAAAATAAAATAACAGAAGTAAACTAAAAATAAATTAATATTCGACAATAAAAAAAGGAATTTAAAGTAAAAGTAAATAAAATAAAATAATATAAAATTTGCTAAAAAAAATTAAATTAAATTCATTAAAATATATTAAGAAAAAAAAAAAATAAAAAATTATAAAATAAAAAAATTCATTAAAATTAAAAATAAAATATTGTAAAATTAAATAATATAAAATGAAAATTAAAATAAATCCAAATAAAAAATTACAATAATATTGTAAAACAAAATAATGTGAAAAATGTAATGTACAAAATTTATAAAAAAAAAAATTAAATGAATTAAAATATATTAAGAAAAAAGTGAAAATAAAAAATAAAAAAATAAAAAAATTAATAATTAAAAAAAATAAAAATAAAATATATATAAATAATTTAAATAAAAACAAAAAAACGGAAAATAAAATTAATTAATTTTTTTTTAATAAAATTAATATATGTATGTCTCATATATTTAACAGCAAATAAAATTTCAAAGCTCTCTAAAAAACAGCTACTGTTTCTAAGCTAAATTAACCGAACGCCGAAGGTGAACTTGCTTTTTGCTCTATATGCCATGACATAGTTATAATATGTGTATGTATGTATGTTGCTACATCTATCTTGCATGAAAATATAACAGAAGGTGTGTACAGATATTGTTTATACATTCCTTAACGTTAAACATCCGTCAAATTGGCAGATTTTTTCCCCTTTAACTCTGTTGTTGTTGTTGTGCAGGCGGTTTTACCTTACAGTAAAGTAAGAATGGCTATAAATAAGAAGACACACCTTTTGGAAATCTATGCAATATGCAGATAAAAAGAACAGTAAAATAACTGTACTTAAATGAGATGAAGTGTTAAGCGGAAAATGTAACAACAAAAAAATATTTAAAAAAAAACTACAACAAAAACAAGCTAAACTCATTTGTGCAACCATAACTAAGTAACTGGTATAAGTTTCAGTATTTTTTTTTATAGTTTTTTTAACTACGAAATATGTAAATATATAAAGTAGTATATATAACAGTTAACATATATATATATGTATGAATATTGTGCAATATGTGCGTTCGCAGTTTGACATGCAGTTTGACATGTCGAAAAAGGGGCAAAGCCACCAACTAACCCAAACAAAGCCAGCAAGCAAACAAGCGCGCGCTGAACTCAATCGCCTACCAATCAACCACCCCTCACCCACCTAACAACTGGGCTCAGCTGTAACAGCTTATTATGAGTTTACGTTGGCAAATTGCACGCCACAATGGCCTATACGAGTACCCTCTTGTTCTTCTTTGACTGGGCAGGTCCCACCGCCCGGGTTAAATTGTGCGCAGGCGTGGCCACACACACACACACACAGCCAGGCAAATTGCAACTTTGTGTCGAAAACCGACAAAAGCAAAATAAAAAAATTGAATTTTTTTTAACATGAAATTTATTTGCCGTTAATTTGTTGTTTATTGTTGGTTTCAGGTTCACCTTTTCAGCTGAGATTTTTTTCCTTTGCTGAGCCATAAAGGCAGATAACAAGTGCATTCAGTTCAGCAGGCAGTTAATATTTATTGTACATTTGAAAGAGGCTGCTCCTAATGGTTGCTGCTTGTTGTTGTAGCTACTTGCTTTTTTTTTTGTTTTTGTTTTTGCAGTATGTCTTGTAGATCTGTTTACTTTTAATTAGCGTTACGAATTATCTTTGTTGGTGGCGGCGGCGACGGCGGCGGCAGCAGTAGTGGCGTCAGCTTGCAGCCAAAGCCAAGTCAACAGTCATAAACCTCACACATAAGCAAATCAGTTTAACCAACCCAAACTGACTAACTAAGTAATTAAGAATTTTTGACATAAGAAATGTCAAAAGTCTCGCGCACATACACACACATGTATATACTCACACACGTATGTTAGTTGTATCCTTGTACTTTATGCATTCCTCAGTTAATTATATTTTTGTATTTTAAGTGATTTATTGAGATTTCCGAACAAAGGTTGTTCGCTTTTTATGCAAACTAATTTGAAAAATGTATAAAAAAATACAAAAACTAATTTGAGAAATGAAAAAAGCTACAAAAACTTGGTTAATTACTAATTTAGTTGATGTTAATGTGAGTTAGTTATACGTGAATGACTAGCGCAATATGAAAAGATGTAGAGATCGAGGTTAAAATTTTGTTTAAAATTAATTTAAAATTAGTGTTTTTTAAAAATTGAAAAAATTTATTTTCATCTTTAACATTTTTTAAGACGTTAAACCGATTTTCATCTGCAAATTGCTCACAAATTAAAACCCAAAATATATATCGGTGAAAAAATCTTGGGAGTGGCCGGAAACGATTCTTTTACATATGGTTCAAGCAGCTCACGACTTCCGGTTTTAGATCAAGTATCCTCTGGGTACCCATCCAAACATCCATTTGGAGGTGAGCTCAAGTGAGCAGGCGAATCCCCTGCGGTTGTGCGTAGGGTTTGGAATTCACCACAAAAAAACTATACTCCAATGAAAAATCAACAAATGCCTCGGATGAGAGACTCCCCCTTTTGATGACGACTCCCGCAAACGTTTAAAGCATCACGATTTGGAGGCATGCACCTGGAATGTCCGGTCCCTTAATTGGGAAGGTGCCGCTGCCCAGCTGGTTGATGCCCTCGTAAGACTAGAGGCTGACATCACCGCCGTCCAAGAAATGCGATGGACGGTACAAGAAGACGGAAGAAGGTGTGTCCTTGTGAAATCTATTACAGCGGCAGTGGATGAACGTCTAGCCGCAATTCTCTCATCAAAGTTCTTCAACATATCGTTAATTTTCGCTCACGCCCCGACAGAAGAGAAGGATGATGTGACCAAAGATGCTTTCTGGGCAATTTCAACGCCAGGGTGGGCAAAGAAGTGGCTCAATAAAGTTAAATATTATATCAGCTTGCATTGGCTCTAAGCAGGAAATCTGGACTCAGTCTGGTCAACAAAGTTCTCCTCTATAAAGCGATCATTAAGAAGATATGGATTTAGGGAATCCAGTTATGGGGTACAGCTTGTGCAACAAATATTGGTATATTTTACAAAGATTTCAGTCTAAAACTCCAAGAACTATAAAGGCCGCACTCACTTAGGGATTACTGAAAACACACGAAGTGGCTCAGTTGTTTCATAAAAATCTTGGAACATACAATTGTCTTTGAACGTGTAGAGTTGTGGGCAACTCTTCCTTGGTTGCATCAAAACGATCGCCTTTCTTGTGAAATAAAGAAGTGAGTATGGTTTTTAAGAGATTGCTGGAGTAGAAGAGTTCTTTGATTTGACAAATTGTCTTTAGCATCTAATATCTGTGAAATGTCAAAAATATTTCTATCTATTATGAGACGAACTACATTGAAACATATTTTTTGGAACTGTATAGAGAGTGTAGAGCAACATAAATCTCGCTCTGCTCTCTCTCTCTCTCTTTCTCTCTTCCATTGTGGTTTTGAAGTTTTTAAACCATTTAGTTGAGATTCTCATAAGTACGAAGAGTGTTTGTGCTATTGGGTTTCTAAATAGCATGGAAATCATATAGGATACACATATCAAGTCTTAAGATGAATTAGTACACTCTTAGTAAGCTCTTAGAGAGGTATATTAGGTTTCAGATGCTAACTTGAGAAGCAAGAGCCTCGTTTGTTGATATGCGACCAAAATAATGTGGCCGGAATGGTATAAAAGATGGTCACAAGAGCTTATCTCGCTAAAAAGAAAGAAAATATCTACAATTGTGGCTCTTCTTATGGAATATTTTCTATTAGGCAGCAAAGCCGCGAAGTTGGGCGCATCAACAAATAACTTCTGCAGCAGTTGTATTGAGGAAAAAGAACTTGAAACCTCAAGACGCAAATAACTACGAAGTAAAGAGGTTCTCCTCATAAAAGTCAAACTGTTTTTCGGAGGCGGTTTAGAAAAAACTTTAGGTCCTTCCATTTGTTGGAATAAACAACAAGAAGCCAGAAATTGGAGGAGAAGTTAGGTCGAACAACGCTCCAGCGGTTATAAAGCGTAAAGTGTTTTTATTATAGTTTTTTTTCTACTTTACATAAGAGGAGACGATACGTGATATGGAACTAAACTCCGATAGGTGGCGCATAAGTCGACATATAAAGAAAATCGGCTTTTATAAGCCAACTTCGTTCCGAACTTGCAAGAAGGTATTTTTTTCGGGCGATCAAAGAACAATAAAAATCCTCTAGATGGCGCTAGAGCTGAGTTATTGAAAAAAGGTTCAAATTTATGGTCCGACGTTGCTGAAGAGTGACGAATAAAATGCTGTAGCTCTATAGAACAATGCTTTCATAGACCAAAAAATCACCGAATTTAGGGAATGAGAGAAGAGAGAGAGGGAAATTTGGTGGGAAGAGCGAATCTAATGCTGTATTATATTCTATATATGCAAATAGCCAAATATTACTGTTATTACAACATAACCTCAAAGTACAACAAACCGTAAATGGTACTCGCTTATTACTGCATAACCATTTATTTAATTGCCATACCTTTCACCCGCACAATTAACTTTTTACAGTACTTAAATTTACAGAAATTTCCATACATTTCACACAAACACACGCATATACACGTATGTACATAACCTCAATACTCCACCCAGCCACCCACCCACAAGACATTATTAATCATTTCAACGATTGAAAAGTTGTTGTTGTTTTTGGTGGAAAATGCTGAAAGTAGCTTTCAGTATTTATGTTGGTATTTAGATATGTATGTATGTATGCACATATTTATGTATATATGTATTTGCGCTTAGTTAATAGTTAGCGCATGCCAAATGCAAACAACTAAATCGTCCGAAAGTCGTTATGTATGTATGTATGTATGTTAATACATAAACAAAGTTGTTGATTTTCATATAAAACCAAAAGCAACAACAACAAATGCACAAACAAACTCCATGTAATTACACATTTTATGCCGAAATTATACAAACGTGTATCTCATTTCGAGATAAATTTTTGCAGGCAAAAAAAAATTGAGAAAATAAGAAAATTTTGCGACAAGAAAAATACCTACAGTTAGCCAAAAAACCAAAAAAAAAAAAAATGCATTAAATAGTTAGGGAAAAACAGAAATGCAAATTATTTTATATTAGCAAAAATGAAAATAAAATACAAAAATACAAAAAAAAAAAAAATAAAAAAGAAATTAAAAAAAAAAATTAAATTGAAATAAATATTTTTTTAAATATTAAAAAAAAAGATTGAGAAAAATATAAAATAGAAAAAAGTGCATAAAATGCAGAAATTATAAAAAATAAAAAAATATAAATGTCTTCAGCTAACGCCAGCAACCACTTTTTAAGTAAAAATAAAAGTTGAAAAAGAAAATTAAAATTAAAAAAAAAATTAAAAAAAAATATAACGAAATAAAGAAAAAAAATTGACATAAATATATCTAAATGTCTTCATCAACTCGCGTCTAACAAGCCAACAACAACAAAACAGTTGCCGCCGTCCGCAGACCGCAGAGTGGCAAGCATGTAGGCATGTGGCCGGCTTTACGCATTGGATACTTCTGCTTACCGAAATTTATATATTTATGTATGTATGTACATACATTTCTTGGCAAAAAACACATCTCCAACTCTCCATAACGGCTGCAATGCAATGCAAATGACAATATTAAGTTGTTGTTGTCGCAATGACAACATGAAAAGATAATACGTTTACAAATAATATAACTATGTATGTATGTATGTAAATTGTAAAAAAAAAGTTGAATTTTTTTTAGCAATTTTTGGTAAAAACAAATTTTTATCTACGCCAAAAATCCCTTTCCACATACATTTCACTCACTAACTGTTTCTTTCGTGGAAATTTCAATTATTATTGTATTTTCGTGGCGCCACGATGGAAAGCCTAATGAGAATTCGTAGCAAGGAATGAGGAAATGTGATTGGGGGAAAATGTCTTAATAGTATATAGAAATGTATGAATAAAAGACTCAATATATTTTGGTAATTTTATGTATATTTTAAAAATTTTTATATATTTTCTTCTACTCTCAGAAGGGTAGAGGATGCTAGGACAGAAAATAATTTAAAAAATGATAAAAAATTAATAAATAATGAATATAATAAATAATAAAATAAATTTTTATTCATAAAAAATGCACTTAAAATAATTATCCACCCATAAAATTTAGAAAAAAACGAAAAAAAACTGAAAATCCTTTAATTTTCGCTGTTTTAAAGTTTCCAGGAGAGGTCGCTCAGAGCATGGAGCGGCAGTAGTCTACTCGATGATAAAAATGCTTTTAAATTTATTGCCTACTCTTATCAATTATTTTCGTATTTTTTTTTTTTTGCTTAATTTATTTTGATGAGTTGCTAATAAAATACTCCATTAATTGGCTGCTGTTTGACATTTTTGTTTGTCATAAAGATTACCACACAACTGCCAGCAGTCGAAATTAGCAGAAGCAGAAACAGCAGGAGTAAGCGCTCATTTAGCAAAAGCCTTTTTCGGCTTATCAGCAGTTACCTACCTGCCTGCCATTAAAAATAACTGCGAGTATTTGCATTTTTCTCGTGCGCTTAACATTATAATTATTTTATATTTTATTTACTTGAACTAATGAATTTACGCGTGGGCGTGTGAGGTACGCCTACTGATAGCAACTGGTTTATTTTTGAAAAAAAAAAAAATAAATAAAAAATTCAATAAATATCTGATTTAAGCGCTTCTATTTGTTGTTGTTATTAACAAAAATTTTGTAATATTGATAGCAATGATATTTAATGCAATTTACAGTTAAGTTGTCATGAAAATGACATCTGCTGGCAGCTCACGCGTGGGTTGTAATAAAAACAAGCAAGAAGGGCTGCCTTCTTCTGCCATGTCGAACACTTTATACCTTTCATGAACATATAAAATTTAGGGCAAATTGAAAAATTCGATTTCGATAATTTTCAGTGTCAATATAAAAACTTGAATTTACTTCTATAGAATACTAAATTTCACGCTTTTAGACACTTTTTTGGCAGATTTTTGACCCAAAACTTCATTTCTGAACAAGTCGGTTGTGTCGGGGATATATTATATAGTATTCGGATTTCGCTGATTTCCGTAATCAATAAATATTTTAATTTACTTGCGTATCAAATTCTACGCTTTGAGGTGCCTTTTTGATTGAGTTTTGACCAAAGCTTCACATTTGAACAAATCGCTTTTATGGGGGCTATATGATATAGCAGTCCGATTCCGCTGATTATCACTACCAATATAAAATTCATTATATGTGGGCATAATACCAAATTTTACGCTTCTAGATGATTTTTTTAACAGATTTATGACCCAAAATTTAAATCTAAAAAACCGATCTTATAAATGCCATAGTGGTCCGATCTGCTGGTTCCGACCGAAATGATCGTTTAAGGAGTTAGACCAATCTAGAATTTTCGAAAAATGGATTTTTCTTCTTTTTCTTTCAAATGATACATGATATGGCCTCAAAAATGTTATCCCGAAAGATCATGACAGTTAAAAATTTCTAAATGCCCCATTTCTCTAGTTGAAGGCCGTCCGGTCGGCAGGGAGCCCACTCAAAACTTTAAATGCCTTCATCTCAAAACTGCTTTTGGCCGGAAACATAACACAAATTTCCAACGGATTCACTTGAATTTTTGACAACAATTTCAGAAATACATTATCTACAGAAGTATGTAGGATTTTTTTTATCTTGCATATTTTTCTTCATTAACAAATTTCGAAAAAATTTTAGCGCCAAATTGTTACTTATTCCTTTAGAGACCCGCCATTTTGTCAAAAAATACATATATTGAAAAGATCCTAAGTACTTCTGTTGCTATTGCTATTTACAAGCTGAAATCGTTCAACAACTTATTAAAATAAAAAAATTACAGGAGCTGTGTGTCCGGCCGTGGTACCCGAAAAAATGGACACATCATAGGGAGAACACTTTATAGTCGCCATTTTATAATAAATTTTTCTTATAAAATAGTTATAATCAGTTAAATATATGTATAATAAATGCCTTTTGTCAAAAATCAGATTTTTTAATAGTTTTCTCGAAATAAATCGCAAAAAAGACCTTTTTTTTTAGCCTAACACCTTAAACAAATAGTTGCATCTGCCTACCAAGTTTGGTTAAAATATCTCAAAAACTGAGGGACTAGTTTGAGTTCAAACAAACAGTAATGGCAAAATCCACTGAGCTCGTGATTCTGGTCAGTCTACCTCTTCTCCTTCTGGTGCTTAATATACCATTTCATGTACATGAAGGAAATAAAGAAATAAAATAAAATATAAAAAATAACATAAAAAAATTTATAAAAAAGAATCAAAAAAATTTATAAAATAAAATAAAATGAAAAAATAAAATAAAATAAAATAAAAAACTATAAAAAAATAAAAAAAAATTTAAAAAAAAAAATTAATTTAAAAAAAAAATAAAATAAAATAAAAAAAATTATAACAAAAAAAATATATATAAAAATAAAAAAAAAAAAATTTAAAAATTATATAAAAACATATAAAAAAATAAAATAATATAAAACAAAATTAAATAAAAGAATGCATTAAAAAAAATAAAAATAAAATTAAATAAAGAAAAAAATAAAAATAAATTAAAAATTTAAATAAAATTTATATAAAAAAATAATAAAAAAAAAATATAAAAAAATAAAAAAAAAATAAAAAAAAATAACAAAACTTGATAAAAAGTAAACTTAATAACAATTAAAAAATTTTTTATTAAATATAAGTTTTTTTTTAAATTAATTAAAATATAATTAAAAAACATAATATGCTTAATAAGTTAAAAATTACATTTAGCTTGCATTTATTTGAAAAGAAAAGTCGAACTGTTAATTCAAATAATTTTTGTCGGTTCGACTACTTTTCACTTTTGTACAACTTTAATTTCAAAGCGATGAAAATCTTCATTCTTTAATAAGCTGCTTAATTCTCACACAATAAATCAATACCCAAAGCTAGTTATTTTCTTTTTAAAAATTTTGTAATGCCTTTCAACTCAGTTTTCTTCATGTGCAATCCAAATAAGCTTCTCCTGTGCATAACTTTCGATTTCATTTCCACAACCTTTGGACATTGGCCCTTGGCAGTGAGTTATGGTAATAAACACAATAATAATCAGCACTAAAAATCTATTTAATAATTTCTATTACTTTTCATTTCAACGGGCTTAGTTGAAAGCTAAAAAATGCCAAATACAAAAAAAAAAAAAGAAGAAAATAGAAACGTGAAAAGTAATGGAAAATTTCCAAAATACACACAAATAATAATAGTTTGCTTTGATAAAGATCTACATAATTTTCGAGTACCTAAGCAAAGAAATCAAACGTAATAAATGAAAAATAGAAATAAAATAAAAATACATGAAAATTATATGATGAAACTACTTACAAATCGGATTACAATGTATCAATTGCAGTTGCAGTTGCACAAAAAAAATTCAACTAACAAAAAAAAATAAAATAAAAAATAAAAAAACCAACAACAAATAAACATCAAACTGAGTGAAATAAGATCTACAGCTCCAGAAATGCGACCAATTTCAAGCGAAAAATTGCATAATTAAAGGTTTGAATTTTCTATTTTATTTTTGAGAAGAATCTACAAAGAGCTTAGTTGGCAAATTACCAGGTAGCGGGAGTGGGAGTGAGAGTGAGAGTATGAGAGGAGGAGCAATGGTCAGTTGTAGAGTAATAAAGTACAGAAACGGCTGCAGTGTTGTAGCTGCAATTGAAATGGCGGAAAAAAATTTATGAAAAAATAAGATATAAGTATGTACATACTTATATTTGTAAGTATGTATGTATGTATATTCAAAATATAAATCGTGATAAAGCGTTATTTTCTAAGCGACCAAGCGCATTGTCCGTATGAATGAACGTATGAGCGCATGCATTTCACTTTCAACTGCACGTGAAAGCCACAAATACATACATATGTACATAAGTATACATAACTGTAAAATGAAACAGAAACTTAAACAACAATAATAATAATAAATAACAAGCGGCAAAAAAGCAGCTCGACGGTACATACAACACGGTTGGTTACAAGCTAACAAGAAGAGCCCCATCCATGGTCAACGGCTGATGATGACGTTGACTGGCGGGCGACTGACTTCTTGCGGCTTGCTGCTGAGGAGGCGCTTATGAAATCGTCGCCTACGCCGCCGAAAAAACATAACCAGCATGTAAATATATATGTATGTACGTATGTACATATGCAGATAAGCTCAGCTGTTGTTGGAGATGGTGGTAGGCAGCCACGAAGATATGCTAACAGCATATGTCAATATAGAAAAACAAAACAAAACAACAAAAAATTTCTACAACAACCATATATACAAAAACATTACATACGTGTGTGTGTGTGTAACATGCATGTAATAGTCAGCGGAGCTCCCTCTTGCTGCAATTAATTTAATTTTTATGCAACATCCACAATAATTTTAAGCCAAAAACAATACAAAATAGTAAAAAAATAGTGCAAAAAAAAAAAATTAAAAAATATACATATATATATATATATATATATAAAAAGATTTAAAATGAAATTAAAAAGAAAAAAAAACTCGAAAACTTATATATAATAGTATATACAATAGAAAATTTGTAACAAAGTCGAAAAGAATTGAAAAAAAAAATTAAAAAAAATAATTATAGAAAATTTAAAAAATATCATAAAATAAAAAAATTGTTATGTAATATTTTAATGAAGTTTATAATAATGTTACGTGTTCACAAACAACAAAAAATTTAAGCAACTAATTCATTACACTTATTAACGGTTAAATAGTTAGACTTGCAGGTGTCGTTTCAATTAAAATTGTTTTTATAAATTTTTTTTTGTACATTTTTTAAGTAAAATTTGAGATTTTTATAAAAAAGTGATTTTTTAAGTATTAAATTTATTCAAGATTCAATCAGTTGTAAGAGATTGTTTTGTGATCTTCTTAGATAATTCAATATATAGTATTGAGTTTGTTTTAGAAAGTTGAATCTCTAGACTTGCAAATAATTAAAAAAAAACACTTAGCTTTGTTCGATGAGAAAAAAAAAGACTGAAAAGCCATTATGTCAGTATTTATGTATGCATATCCTAGAATTTGAAAGTAAAATCTAGCTGTCCCACGGAAAACGAGACTATAAAAAAATGCAGTGCAAAATTTTTTTAAATTTATTTCGACAGTCATCCGCTTGGTTAAGGCATTTTACATTGCCATTTGAAACAACAGCAAAATTTTTTGAAGACCTCTAGCCAAAATAGTCAAAATAGAAGGCAATTGGTGAGAAATGCAAGTGGTTGAAAATAAAAATGGAATTTTCGACAAAAGTGGGTTGATTTATCGGCAGGTTTCGAAAAGTAGCGATAAAAATAACATCGTCTTTATTTTTGGCTTCTTAGTATAACTTTTTTTCTGTATTGAATTCTTGCAGTAGATACGATTTGAAACTCATTTCTAATTTTTGTGGTGCGGAAACATGATTTGTAATGCAGTTACTATAGCCTGCCGATAGAAAAACAGGCTACGACAGCAAAATATGCAACTTAAAGAGGAGTCTCGTTTTCCGTGGGACATGCTTTATAATGTTTTTATTAAAACTGCTATGGGATTAATGGCTATTCTTATAAATATTTATAATAAATAAAGCTAATTGAAACTTCTATAATGTATAAGTAACTAGCTAATTGTCTCGCTTTCTGTTGGACACACTTTTTATAAATTTCGGTTTTATTCAATTTTTATTAAAAATAATTAATCCCTTATATTTATTGCCTTTTAACAATATAAAAAATTATAGAATAGATAATGAACAGTTTCGTTTTCTGCGGGACACAACTTAAATGATGCTGATTTTCATTTTTTTTTTTTTAATACATTTGAACTACGACTTAAGCATTCTACAATGACTAACTAAGCTCAGGTGCTTCATGGGAAAATACCATGAAAAAAAGCTTTTTAACTTTTTCAAACAATTTTCAACGATCAAAACGATCTTTCTTTTAATTTCGCACACGTTAAAAGTGCTTGCATGCCTTTAATTGAACTCATAAATCACTCAGCTTATCTTTTAATACTTAAAAATAATATAACGAAGACTAAAGCAAACACTTCCTCTGCAATACGCCCGGAAATTAATACATACTACACACACATACACATACACACAGAGAAAGAGAAATAACGCAACAATTTTCACAGTTTTCCTAACGCAGCTAATCAACACTTAAGAATCTCAAACAAACGTCATGTGCTAAAGAAAAGAAGAAAAATGTGAAAAAGAAGAAAAAAAGAAGAAAAAAGGAATTTTCTGCTCAAAATGCTTCTTAAACAAAATTTTTCTCACCAACAAACAATAAAAGCGTGTCTGGTCTGCTACTCCTTTACCTTTCGTGGAGCAGCCATCGACATCGCGAAGATTAAAGCAAACATAAACGCCCATCTAAGTCAATTCTCAGGCGCACATGTGCCACAGACTTAGTTGTTGGCCACCTTGGGGCTTGCCTTGCCTTGCCATGCCTTGGCGAAGAATGCAGCATAACATACCGTACTAAGGCCAAGTGCACATAGAGTAACATATACATACGACTGCATACGTGAACTCTTCCTCGGACGTAACGTCTACAGCTACACTTTGCCGCGCAGCACACGCCCGCCATTTCTACATAGGTTATTGGTTGTTGTTGTTTGCTTTTGCTGCCTGTTGCATGCAACTTCCTGTCAATATTTTTCACTTTTCAACGTTTTCCTGTCGTTTTTACGAAATTTATTGCGTTCGCTGGGCTTTTTTTCGCTTACTTATCTCGGAAATTGCCCAAGTAAATCAAAAAAAACTGTGAAATCCCTTTTTTTCGCAAAGCAAAGCAAAGCATGCCACATGTGCAACAATGTTCTAAAGATGTGTATATGTACATGTATGTATGTATATCTGCATCAAGCATTTCATGTTGAAAATGTGTGTGTATGTTAAGGGCCATTTGGTTCGTATTTCTACTGCTTCACAGCATAAACAAGATGATATTAAGCAACACAGAGAACGGAGACTGTTGCTCTCCCCACCTCGGACGGGGTAGAAACTAAATCATTTGCTCGTTGTCAATGAACAGTTTAAGAAATAATTATTTATTTATTTTATTTCATTTGACTTTATATTATTTTAATTAATTTTTATATTTTTTATTTTTATTTGTTTTATTTAATTCAATTTAATTTAATTTCCTCTAAATTAATTTAATTATATTATTTAAAATTTTATTTTATTTATTTTACTTAATTTATTTTACTTAATAAAATTTTTATTATTTTTTTTTCTTTTTTTTAGGTTAATTTATTTTATTTTATTTTATTTTATTTTATTATTTTTATTTATTTTAATTTTTTTTAATTTTTTTATTCTATTCTTTTTTACTTTATTTTATTTAATTTTTTATTTTATTTTATTTTAATTTATTTTTTTATATTATTTTATTTTATTTTATTATTTTATTTTATTTATTTTTTTTTTTTTAATTTTGTTGTTCTATTTTTTATTTTTTTACTTCATTTGATTTTTTTAATTTTTTTTAATTTAATTTTATTTTTATTTTATTTTATTTTATTTTATGTTATTTTATTTTATTTTATTTATTTTAAAATTTATTTTATTTTATTTTATTTTATGTTATTTTATTTTATTTTATTTTATGTTATTTTATTTTATTTCATTTAAAAAAATTTATTTTATTAAATTTTATTTTATGTTATTTTATTTTATTTCATTTTATTTTATTTTATTTTATTTTTTTATTATATTTTATTTAAACTTATTTTTATTTTTTTGATATTTTTTATTGTTTTTAATTATTAATATTGTTTTATTTATTATTTTTTGTATTTCTTTATACTTTTTTTTTATATTTAAAAAAATTTTTTTTTTGATTATTTTTGCTAATTGAATTAAATCAAATTTTATTTGATTTTAAATATTTTTGCCGGCCATGTTGCATGGTGGCCTGAGCGCCCTGTACTGTGCTCTTATTTGCTCCCCTTCACTCGCCAACACTCGCGCGCTTTACAGTGCCTTTTAAGGTTGCATGGCGGTGCGGCTGTCGCTTCGCTAGTCGCCGCAAATACAACGACGTAACAAAGTCGTGGTTACTACACTCGCCAAATGTAGCTATATAACTAACATCATCAATACATATGTACAACCATATTGTGGCATGCAACGCGGCTGCTTGGCTGCTATTTCTTATCACATTTGGAGTGAGCGTCGGCAAGGAAGGTCTAAAAATAGACGCCAAGAAAATGGCAAACATTCAATATCAGCATGCAGCAACGTGCAACGTGCAACAGACAACAACGGGCATGCAATGCTGTGCAACAAGCGGCTGGACAGCAAAAAAATATAATCGCAAAAAATGCCAAGCAACAACGTGGCAGCAGCGACGACGACGACGACGTTGTGGCGGCAATTCTAGCGATGACGATGGCGATGGCGACAGGCGCAAAGCATCCTGCCACAATGTGGCGCGCAAAATTTTCCAAGGAACAATGCAAGCATTAAAGTTGCAACAACAGCAACAACCACAATAGACACTGTTGCCGGGACAACAGCGACAACAATTACAAAGCGAAACACAAACAACACATTGTTTTCGCAGCCAAACGCTTGTTTTCATTATTATTGCTGTTGTTGTTGTAAAAAGGGCGCATCATGAAATGCGCGCTGATGCTATTAAATTGATAGCGCGCGAGCTCAATACCCGCCTTGGCGTCGCGGCGCGTCACAGCATCGCCTTGGTTTTTTCTGTCTTGTTATGTTTTTTTTTTTTTTTTTTTTTTTTGCCTTGCCGACACATCGCATGTTGCACGATTGTCAGCAGAGCACAATGCCATGTAAAGTGTTGTCCATAGCAAAATATTTAGACGCGATCGAGTATGCAGCGGAAAAAAATAATTGAAGAAACCATGTGGGCGCGATGTGTCAAGTTCCCTGCTTTTTCCAGCTAGATCGAGGTATATCTTATCTATTGGATTTGCTTGACAGTTACTTAAGGACGAACGACCGAAGTTTGTTGATATAGCGACACACTTACTCAATTGCATACCTCTGTATGTACGTAAAGGGTTAAAGTACTGCGACCTTCAAGGTCTTTTGGGGTATTGAAAAAAAGAGAGAAGAGAATGAGAAGAGTTAGAAGCTCAAATAAATAATCTCTTCGTAAAGGAAATATTGAAAGCTGCAATTAAATTTAACTTAAATTTAAATTAAAAATAAACAAAAATATTAGAAAAAATAAATAAATTTCAAAAATTTATCAAAAAAATATTAAAATCTAATCAAAATGAGCGAAAAAAATAAAATAAATAAAAAAAGGACAACACATAAAAAAATAAAATATACTAAAGTATAATAAAATAAAATAAAATAATTCAAAATAAAATAAAATAAAATAAAATTAAATAAAATCAATTAAAATGATATAAAAATAGAATAAAATGAAATAAAATAAAATATACTAAAGTATAATAAAATAAAAAAATAAAATAAAATAAAATAAAAGAAAATAAAAGAAAATAAAATAAAATAAAGCAAATTAAAATAAATAAACCGAAATAAAATAAAAAGGATACAACAAAAAAAGAAAAAAAAAAAGAAAAAAAAAATAAAATAAAATAAAATAAAATATTAAAAAAAATAATATAAAAAAATATTTAAAAAATTAAATAAAATCAAATAAAATGAAAAAATAAAAATAAAATAAAAATAAAAAATAATTAAAAAAATATAAAAAGAATAAAATAAAATAAAAGAAAATGATATAAAAAAATAAAATAAAATAAAATAACATAAAATAAAATTAAATAAAGTGAAGTAAAAAAAAAAAAATGAACAAAAATTAAAATAAAATAGAATAAAATAGAAATGAAAATAAAGTAAAAAAAAATTTAAATGGAATAATATAAAAAAGAAAAATTTAACTATACAAAATGAAATAAAAATTATTAATAATAAACATTTAATATTTCAAGCTTACCACGATAACGCAAAGCAAATAATTTCATTTTATTACCTGTAAAGAAAAAGAGAAGAGAAATTATTAACATAAAAGTTTTGGATTAAAAAGAGAGGGCCTCACAAAAAACGCTACTCATTCGAGAAAAACCGCTATTCAATCGAGAAAAAGCTCTACTTATTAAAACCGGTATACACCTCTTGCAAAAAAAAAAACTCATGTATTTCGTGGATGGAAAAATGTAGTAGACACGGCATTTTGACAGATGATTTTCTATTGTAAATAGCTCTTTACATAGAAAGAAGATTTGCAAACGTAACCAAACAGAACGAAAAACTTGAGTAGAGCGCAATGAATATTTCTCGCTGATTATGTATAACAACGTTTTTCATGCCTGAAAATAAATAAAAGGTGTAGAAATTGATGAAAAAACTAAAAACAGCACATAAATTGCTTTAAAAGCTTGCTTTAATACTTTTGAAAATTAGTCTTCCTCTTGCTTCTCGCGAAATATATATGAGACTATTTATTCCGTTCGAAAACCGTGCTTTCGTATCTGTTTAAAAACTTTAAAAATAGGCAGTAGAAAATGGAGTTTTTTCGTACAAGGTGCGTACTGCTTCGTAAAACAAATTTTCACGCATCGTTTTTTTGCACTTTTTTATATGGAGTTTTTGGTTTTCGTAAGAGCCGCATACCGACCTTTAGAGAAAAAGCTCTACTCATTAGAGAAAAAGCATCACCCATAAAGAATGTTAGTTTATAGCTCAAATAATTTTTGTTTATGTTAACATTTGAGTGAAAGAGAAAGCGTTATATACAAATTCCTTCAATATACGAATTGCAATTGTACTTATCAACCACTTTAAGTATATTTTTGTATATTGAATAGTTTACAATTAAATTAAGTAATTTCTTGAATATTTCCACATTGAAGTAAATAAAAAAGCATAGAGCATATTATTTTTGTTCATTATTTTTACTACTAATTTAGTCAAAAGAAAAATATTAAAGAGAAATATTCTCAAAAAAAGGTTTTTTAGCCTGGTTTTTCTTATTTAGTATCAACAAACCATTGAATATACCATAAACTCTCAAAACTTTTTGCGTGTTTGGCACGCGTTTTCAATTGATCGTTGATTGCGAAAAGAAAAATGCGAAAGAATACAACTAAAGAATGAAAAATCGTTTAAATCAAAAGAAACAATCAAATTGGCTAAAGAACAACTGCAATTGCAACAATGTACGGATGTTTACATATATATATATATATATATATCTGAATGTATAGCTTTTTAAATACTATTAAGTTAATCCTTTATTTGTGTATTATTGGCGCTGATTACCCAAGAGATTACAACATAAAACCAGCAACGAGCAACCTGGCAAGCAGGCAAGTGAGGAGTGCCATAAAGAATAAAAAATACAAAAAGATAAAACTTAAAAATTAATACAAACAATATCAACGCTAAATAATTGCTAGAAGAGAAGTGCAATGCTAAGGATCACCATGTACATATGTATGTCTGCATGTATTGTATCGGCAAAAAGGCAAAAAGTTAAGGCACCGCGCGCCTGAATGCCCGTCTGGACAACAATGACCACGCTGAAGATGCTGACTACTGCATTGCGCTGTCCAACTTCTCTCCTCTGTTCGCTTACATCAACTCGCACGCCCAACTTCGAATGCATCTATCACCAGTGCAACGACAACGGAGTGTGTTCTATGTGTTCTCCGGTCCATGTCAAGGCAAGCAATGTTTGCTATCTTTAGACTTGTAGGTGAGTTTAAATATAACTGCGAGACAAGAATATTGTTTGTAATGTTGTCGTTGAGTTATTTATAGATTGGTGCGAATTTACGAGAATATCAGCGCAGCCAGCCACAACAGAGCACCTAAATGCTGTAAAGTGAATGAAATCGTTGCAGGAGCATAGAATTGAAAACAAAAAAAAAATGGGTTGAACATGAAAATAATTGCAGCAACAACGCAACGAAATAGGAAGATGTAGCAGGGATAAGGTGCAGATAAATAAATAATGCGAAAGCTTAATGGGAGTGGTTCGCAAAAATTTATAATTAAAATTTTATTTTGTTTTTAGAAAAATTATAAATTAGTTTTAGATAAAAAAAATGTTCAAAATTCTTTGAGCTACGCAACGAGCTAAACAAGAATCCTTGAGGCTAAGGTACGGAGTAGTGATGAAAAAACTCGTTACAAGAACATGCCCACCAAAGTTCAGCGGACATAAAATGGGTCACATGGTTAAGGTCATATTTCAAGCACATCAGATACGGGCAGAGCAAGAATCACAGGAAAATTTCCATACAAAATAGCACATTTTACTTCCAAATTGCTACAATCAGTAGTAAACAAGCTAAAGCCGAAAAAATCATCTAAACCGAATGCTATAACCTGAAAAAGACAACAACTTGTGCTCATTAGTAAGAAAAAAGCAAACCTAGTTAGTCCATCGGCATACCCTTCTCTCTCTGCATGTTGGACACTGCCGGAAAACTGCTCGAAAACTTGCTTAACGAAATTAATATGAGTTGATTTGGTTTTGTGTTTTTCCGACAGGGCGGATACTAGATTTATATTGAAGCGAATTTTCGTCATCCCTTGTCAATTTTGGTTTTGTAACAAACCGGTTTCGGCGAACCGCCATCTTCAGTGCTTGATTTCGCTCTAACGAAAATTCGTTCCAATATGAAAGTAATATGGTTTTTTAGACGTGGTAGATCAACACTGGAAGCAATTGAGAAAGAATTAGTAGGGACTTCAAAGAGGCTTTACAAATTTATCATGAATTTTAGAGAATAGTCCTACTCGCTGATCGTTTGATGCCTTAGGAAAGGAATTCTGCATCTCTCAGGCTCTTAGCTTATTAATAAAGAGCTATATCTACAGGACAGAGTCATAATTTATCAGACCACAGACGGGACCCAAATTCTCAAAGTGACGGCAGTGGCAGCTCTGTGCTCTATTCTTGGGCCAGCCTTCTGGAACGTAAGCTACGACGGCATATTGGAACCTGATATGCCTGCTATCACATATCTTACGCGCTATGCTGACGAAATTGCCGCGATAATTACTGGACGCGATATGGAAGAGGAACGTGGGATGCTAAAGTAGGTAATGCTAAGTTTGACCAGCGCGGTGAATATGATTGGATCCTAGACTCTTCTACTAGGTTCAAATTCAGCACGATGCGAAGAAAGCCTCCAGCTTCACTTCGCATTTTTGCAGACAGACGTCTGACATCGGAGAAACAACTCTGGAAAATATAAAGTTTCTAATGGTGACAACTCTCAATATCTTATTCCAGGGATCTGAGTTATTGGTAGTATGGTGGTAGCGCCGTCTAGGTTACCGCGCTGTATTAGGAGAGGCTGTAGCTGTAATAAGCGACGGAGGTGTTGCCATAAACTTTTTTGCATCCGAAAGAAAAAAAAACGGGACCCGAAAGAAAATGAAAGCCCAATGAAGCGTCACCAAAACCACAAGGGAGTACATCAGAGGACCGACTCCGGAAAAAGGAATGCTTCTTTCTAATGATGAAAACTTTCAATATCTTATTCTACGGATCCGTGTTATTGATGGACTATGATGGTAGCGCCACCGATGGTACCGCACAGTATTAGAAGAGGTTGTAGAATGTAATAAGCAACGGAAGTGTTCCCGTCGATCTCTTTCCTCTGAAAGGAAAAAAACGGGGCACTTAAGAAAATGAGGGACCAATGAAGCGTCGCCAAAAAACGCAAGGGAATACATAAGAGAGGAAGCAAGGAACTAGTGGCAAATTCGATGGGAACTAGAAAGCCATTCCCGATGAACGCCCAGGATAAATAATAACAGACCTCAGAGTATGCATAAAAATCGGAAATTCGGAGAGGTAAACTACTATAACACTCAAATGCTGCCTGAACACGTATACGTACTATCAGAAATATTTGCATAAAATAGGGAAAGTCGAAAATAGGGAAGTCCGCCATGTATCTATAACGACGCCACCTGATGGCCACCTGAGCGAACCAGATTGAAATGCATAATTGAAGCATTAAAAGCAGATTTGAAGCCGCAATAACCGAGATGTTAGAATTGCGTACTATCCTACGGAACGCTAGGGTTCCAGTCTTAGTTCGCCCAACATTCAAAAATTATAAAAATTAATTTTTATGATTGAGGCCGCACCTCAGCAGGGAATGCGAAGACCTCCGAGTGTATTTTTTTTAAATATTTTATATTTAATTAAATTAATTTAATTTAATTTTTTTTGTAAATTTTTTTTATATTTTATATATTTTGTTTTTGCTTAGATTATTTTAATTTAATTTTGTTTTACTTAATTTAATTTAATTAAATAAATTTATTTTCATTTTATGTTATTTTGTTTTATTTTATTTTCTTTTATTTTATTTTATTTTATTTTATTTTATTTCATTTTATTTAATTTAATTTTATATTATTATTTTTTGTTTTATTTTATTTTTTCTTTTTATTTTTTTTATTTTATTTTATTTATTTCATTTTACTTTATTTTATTTTATTTTTTTCTTTTATTTTTATTTTTTCTTATTTCACATTATTGTTTTTAAATTTAATTTAATTTTGTTTTATTTTATTTTATTTTATTTTATATTAATTTATTTTATTTATTTTATTTATTTTATTTATTTTATTTTATTTTATTTTATTTTTTATTTTTATTTATTTTTGTTTGTTTTTATTTTTAGTTATTTAATTTAAATTATTTTTTTATTTTATTATTATTATTTTTTCAATTTGTATTATTTTATTGTAGTTTTTTTTTTTGCTAACGTTAATTTTATCTCTCGAAATCTATTACTATGAGCTCATTATTCCGTGAAGTCAAAGGAAACTTCATGGAATATAAAAGCAATCAAAAAAAAAAAAAAAAACTTAGTCAAAAAATTGTGATTAGAATCGTGTTGGCGTGGGGAAAGACGTCAAACCTATGCATGTATGTACCTGCAGCTAATTAAAATGTTCATTAAAGTGATTTTTCGTCGCTAATTTCACTCTGCAATTACTTGGAATTACATGCGAAAAATCGACCAATTTCATATAGACCAAAAAAATCGTGAGTTTAAAAACACACATAAACCAACAAGGAAATGAGCAAAATTAATGTGAAGAAAAAACAAAAAAAAACAAAAACAGAAAACTGCCAAACTGCAAATGTGATCGCTTCAAGGCAGCAATTCACCGATATTTGCTTTTTGTTGTTAAACATTTTACGATTTTTCTACACATTTCTTTTTGTTTTGCTTCGCTTGGTTTTCCACTTTTCGCTTAATCACTCGAAATTGATCAGTGATCCGTGATTTGACATCCAAAGTAGCTGCGCACAATCGATCGTTGGATCGATGCTCTACGATCGCATTACCTGCATACATACAAACTTATTATAAAGAGTATCGCTGTTCGAGACCCACTCAAATTGTTGTGAACTACATTGAATTGCCGCCAAATACCATGGCACTGTCGTCACCAGCTTAGTTTGCCCGTCCATGCGTCACCGTCATCGTCTCCATCATCATCTCGCGTCAGTCAGTCAGTCAGTTATTTCGTTTGGCAGTCAGTCAGTGGGCATGAAAAAACACCAGCCACAGCCAGACAATCAGCTTTGCGACGTCAACGCAAATTTCGCGATCAATAACAGTTCACGGCTTGATTGCCGTTTTGTTTCATTTAACTATACATTTATCGCCTGCTTGATTTTTTCGACTTTATTTTGGGTATTTACATATTTACATTCTTTTTCAGTTTTTTGTTTTCTTTTTTCTTTATTTTTCTTTTCTTTAAGGGAGTTCAAAAATAAGATCACTTTGCAAACTCACAACCCAGTTTGTGGCATGTGAAATTCACTCGTCCGTCTGTCGTCTGTCGTCTGTCGTCTGCCGTCTGCTAAACTTTTGACTTCTTGGAGCTCCAAATTATATGTCTGTATATTTGTATGTCTCGTATTCTGCGTTAATTTTATTTCGCTCTTATTTTGTTGTAACGATGTGTGACGAATTTAAATTTTTGCCAAAAAATTGTAACTTGCACAGCTGCCCGATTGTTTTCTGGGAGTGTACGTGATGAAATTTACAACAGTTTTTTTGCTTTTTTTTTGTGGCTGTCAATGTGTCGCGTTGTCCGTTGCGGTGGCGGTGTCGGGGTATTGTGTTCGAAAATTTACAATCAATTTGCACATAACTTCCATGGACATGTCGCCGTGTTGATTTATTACTTGGCAAAAGAAGAAAATAATAATAAAATAGAAAAAAATTGTGAAAAAAATTTAAATTAAGTTTGAAATAGAGCAGAAGGCGCGTGAGGTCGAACTGAGGTGATTGAAAGGGTTTCAAATAAAGATGTAGTGATGGAACATAGGGCGGGATTTTTTTTTTTTAATTTACATAATTATCTTTTAATTTTTTGACCAGATAAATGTATTATTTCGTTGAACTTAGATAGAGAATATGACACCCAACCATTTCAGGGGGATAGGGTACACCATTTTAGAACCAATTTAAATGACCCTAGAACAATGTAAAAGCTTAGCGAGTTCCAACCAATTTGACAGCAGAGTATTTGACAGCAAGAATAATTAAATGACCGTAGAACAATGTAAAAGCTTAGCGAGTTCCAACCAATTTGACAGCAGAGTATTTGACATCAAGAATATCTCCAAAAATTTGACGAAAGCTCACTAGGTGGTGAAGTTATATTGATTTCACTTAACTTCTGCGCTTAAAGCCTTCTCGAATATGATTTGTGTCAGGCTAAGGAGAGAAAAACTCTTATGTGGTGTCCACGGGTTGGAATCCTGGCCAGATTGGCATGCAAAATAATAATTTTTCTATTTTTGGTCACCCTTCTGAGTGCATATCTGACATGATATACAAAAGATCCTCATAAAAATTCACCGAAAATCGCTTCACCGGTTATAGGTCGCCAATTATATATGAATATATGATAGGCACTCGGAAATACTTCAGGAAAAATGAGAAGTCCTTTCTTTGGCACTTAGAATGGTAATTGAAGCTAAAATAGATTTTTTGGGGGCGAACGCCCCAATGTTTCGACGAAGATGTGGTCTCACATCCGAGACTTATTAATTATTTCTTTCATTGGCACAGATTTTTCATGAGGTGTGTCCAAACACTTCATCTAACCGTAGGTGGTTCGCCTTCTCAGTTTAACTCACCCCCAAGCGGATGTTTGTTGGAGAATGATTATTCTAAGATTGTTTGTCCAAAGAAGTTCTCTCTCAACACGACAAAAAAAGATAAAGCTTTACTTTACTTCAACATTCTAATCCTGCTGTGTGGTGTAGAAACGTGGACAATAACTACTTACTACTTCCGGTAGTTCGGTAAAAGTCTTCGTATATGATGATTAGTATTGATGCTCATGTACTTGAATGAACGAAGAGAGAGAGAGAGAGAGATAGAGATAGAGAGAGAGAGAGAGAGAGAGAGAGAGAGAGAGAGAGAGAGAGAGAGAGAGAGAGAGAGCATTTATCCAACAGCTTAGAAAAATGTTAACCTGTTAACATCAAAAATTAAAAAAAGCTTTCAGGATGACCTTTGCTGCATCGCAGGTGAAGATAACGGTGCGAGAAAAGCAAAGCTTACAAAGCTACAGTATAAGTAAATGACAGAAAAATATTACTGAAAGTTCTAGTCAAACTGCCGATAGCGAAAGATGGCCCGCCAGAGCCCTCAACTAACAGCAATGAGAAACACGTCCCAACTTAGCCTTCGCTCAAACACAAAGCTCTAAAAATCGCATTTCTCTCGATGACACTTAATGCGGCATATCACTGGTTAGTGATTGTTTGATTTTTGCTCGTCGGGGGATTTACTTTTAAATTCTTGAGCACTGGTTTGTGACCGTTCATTATAAAACAAATTTGCTTCGCTTCTTTGTACAGTCTGGAGAAAGCAGAACTAACGGCGGGGTATTAGATTAAAAAATTCTTACGAAATAGAGTCGGCGTAACTGAGAGTAGCTTTTCGATACTGATCGAGATTTTGTTGTTGTTCATCGTCAGTCCATTCTGCTGTATAAGTATTGCAGGGATATTGAATTCAGATATTTTAGCGTTGGCTTCGCGCTGTTGAAGGAAGCTTTAAAATCGTTGGAAAATTTTTTTCATGCTAGCTTTGGAAATATTCTTGCCCTTATAACAACAACAAAAATAACAACAACAGCAACAACAACAACACAATATTATCTCTCCTACAACAAACTCAATACCAAATTTAGATTCAACAAAAAAATTCTGAAAAATTTTACTAAGGCAAACAAAAACAATTTTTTTTATTAACTCGCTAACTAAAGGGCTGAAAAATCTAAATATTGAAAAAATTTATCAAAACATTATCTATAAATACAGTCTTTAATAAGCTAAATTGATTTTAGAGGCAAGTCAGTAGTGATGCAAGAGCAAACAGCTGCGTGAAACAAGAGAAATTACAAAAAAAAAAAAATTAGAAAATTAAATTGTAACAAAAATTAAATGGACTTCATAAATTATTATTATACAAAAAAAAAATACAAATTAAAAAGCTATAGAAATAGACCGAATAAATATGAACATACAGTGGAGACCTGAAAAGATTTACATTAATATGATTGAGCCAAGGCATATATTTATGTAAAACCAAATAACAAAAAAAAAGTTTGTAATTTCAGAAATATTAATTTAAAAACATTTAAGGCAAAAAAGTAGAAAAAAGTACTTTTCTTAATTATAAGATTTTTTTGTACCCTTAAAACTTTTTTTTTATGTTTTTTACATTTTTGTTTTTAACTTTTTTATTGTTAATTACTGCCTACTCGCACTATATTGACTGATCACCCAGCGCAGGCCGAGCCTAATGTTTGTATGTAATTAATTACCAACATAGCGGGAGCTTTTTAATAATAGCAAGAAGAAAGCAAAAGCCATATTGTAGCAAAAATTCATTTTTAACATATTTATTGAAAAAAATTTATTTGTTATGTAAATTTATATATATATATGTATATCCATGCATACCCATATACGCTTTATAAATTTATTATGTTGGTGTAGTAAAATTTGCCACAAAAAAAGTGAGGTTATGTAAGTCTCAGCAGAGATCGCGCAAGCTGTGCTCTGCATTTTTATCTTTCTTTAGTAATTTGTATCAAGCAAAATGACTTAAACTGTTAACAAGGCGTGAATAATTTGGAGCGGACGTGCAAATATGTATAAATATTTATAGACTTTTTTCTTCCCTCTTTTCATATCATTTTATAACAAATAACTTTATATACATTTGTATATTATTTTTATTTGAAAATTTTTTTTTTAATTTTTTTAAATATATAATTAATAATAATAAAAAAATATTTTTGTATAAAAATACTATGAAAGAAGTTAAAAAAAAATATATTAAAAAAATTCAATGAAAAAGTTAAAAATTTATGAAACTAAATTTAAAAAAAATAAATATATAAGAAAAAAAATTTTTTAAGGCAAAAAATATTAGCTTACTAGAAGTAAAAATTATTTAAAAAATCGTTAAAAAATAAAAAATAAAAATTATATATAAAAATGCATCCAGGAAAGTTAAAATAATAAAAAATTATAGTAAAAAAAAATAAAGGAATAAGTTAAAAATGGATAACTATATTAAAAAATAATTAAAAAAATAACAAAAAGTAATTTTTAAGTAGAAAAAATATCAGCTTACTGAAAGTGAAAAAAAAAATTAGATCAAAAAATTTTTTTTTTGATATCGTAAAAATATAGGGTGTTTTTTATAGAGGTATAGAACTTTAAGTTGGAATTACTTTTCAAGATGGCGACCGATTTAACAGCTGTCAAGTGATTTATTCTCAGTTTGGTTTGGCAATTCATCATGAATAGACTCACGCCTGAACAACACTTGCAAATGGTGCAATTTTATTTCGAAAATAATGGTTCTGTGCGAAAATGGTATCGCGCACTACGTCCATTTTAGCGATGTTTAGCGATGAAGCGCACTTCTGGTTGAATGGCTACGTCAACAAACAAAACTGCCGCATTTGGAGTGAAGGTAATCCTCAAGTGTATGTTGAAACCCCGTTACATCCAGAAAAACCAGACTGTTTGGTGCGCTTTATGGGCTGGTGGAATCATTGGTCCGTACTTTTTCGAAAACGATGGTGGCCAGAACGTTATAGTCAATGGTGATCGGTATAGAGCCATGATTACTAACTTTTTCATTCCTGAATTGAATAACCATGATGTCCAGGAGATGTGGTTTCAACAAGACGGCGCGCAACATGTCACACAGCTCGTGCCACAACAAATTTATTGAAAGACACGTTTGGTGACCGCCTAATTTCACGTTTTGGACCTGTGAATTGGCCTCCAAGATCTTGTTATTTAACACCGCTAGACTACTTTCTGTGTGGCTATGTAAAGTCATTGGTCTATGCGGATAAGCCACAAACGCTTGACCATTTGGAAGACAACAGTCGCCGTGTTATTGCTGATATACGGCCATAAATGTTGGAAAAAGTCATCGAAAATTGGACGTCCAGATTGGACTACATCCGCACCAGCCGTGGCGGTCATATGCCAGAAATCATATTTAAAATGTAATGCCACAAGATTATCTTTCGGATAAATAAAACTCATGTCAATCGAATAATCCATCGTTGTTTTATTGCAGCTTAAAGTTCTATACCTCTATAAAAAACACCCTTTATAAGCTCACTAAAAATGGCAGAAAAATTAAAACATATAAAAATTTTAATATAAAAACTATGCTACAAAGAAATGAAATGTTTTTAGATCGAAAAAAGATATGAGCTTCCTAAACGTGAAAGAGAAAAACTAAAAGTTTATACTAAAAAAATATAAAAACAATAAAATGAAAAAAGTTTAAAATTATTAAAATTAGCTTACTAGAAGTGAAAAAAATTATAAAAACCGTTAAAAAATTAAAAAAGGTTATGTAAAAAAAATTAATTAAAAAATTTAAATTAATGAAAAATTACTGGTATACTAAAAATAAATAAAGAAAAAAGATAAAAGTAAAAAAATTTAATTACAAAAATGGAAAAACGTAAAAAAATATTTCTTTAAATCGAAAAATTATCAGCTTACTAAAAGTGAATAAAAAGGTATCTATAAAAAAACATATAATTAAAAATTTTCTGAAATCAAAAAAATAACAGCTCACTAAAAAAAAATATTATATAAAAAATTATGTTAAAAATGTAAAAAAAAGTATTTTTAAGTCGAAAAAATATCAGCTTCCTAAACGTGAAAGCAAAAAATAAATATATAAAAATTTATTCTAAAAAATTATACTAAAAATAATATATATTTGAAAAAAAATTTTTTTTTTGAAGTCGAAGAAATATAAGTTCACTAAAAATTAAAGATAAAATAAAAAAATTTGAAAATTTTTAAAAATTATGTTAAAAAAATAAAAGAAAAGTGTTTTTTTTTTAAATCGAAAAATATCAATTTACTAAAAATGAAAGAAAAAGTAAAAAATATTAAAAAATTTCTAATAAAAAATTATGTTACAAAAAAAAAATTTTTTTAAGTCGAAAAAATATCAGCTTCCTAAAAATAAAAATAAAAAACTAATGAAGTATAAAAATGTATACTAAAAAATTATAATAAAGAAGTGTATATATTGAAAAAAAGAATTTTTTTATGTCGAAAAATTCTTTTGTTTTTATGTCGAAATTAAAGATAAAATAAAAAATTATAAGAAATTTATTGTAAGTTATATTAAAAAAATTAAAAACAAAATCTTTTTTAAATCGAATAAATATCAACTTACTAAAAATGAGAGAAAACAATAAAAAATATTAAAGTTTATTATGAAAAAAGCTTTTTTTAGCTCGAAAAAATATCAGCTCACTGAAAATGAAAGTATTTTTTTAACTATGAAATATTCGTTTTGATAAATTATTACAATTGCCAAAATTTCTTCTACGCAGAAATAATGAAAAGCTGCAGTCGAACAAAAAAAAAAGCTTAAACTCATTACAGTTACTTTTTGGAAAGATTTACAAAGAAATACGTAGACAATAGAGTGTTGTTGTTGGTGAAAAGAAATAAATAATAATGTTAAATAAATAAATACGCGTCCGACTGTCAACAACAAAGACAGTTGAAAATGAATTGAAATACCATAAAAATAAAAAATAAAATAAAATAAAATGCAATAAAATAAAATAAAATAAAAATTCCATTTTTGCTGAATTCGTGTCGACCGAAACATTTTTGTGGTAAATTAAAACATTTTTGCGCGCTTTTTCGCACCACTTTCGCGTGTGTTGCATAACGCAACACAACACAACACAGCATGACGTTGAAGACGCACCAATTATGAGGAGAAAAGTGTTGAAAAAATTAACAATAAATAATAAAGATATTTTTAATAAGATTTTCGTCAAAAACTCGTCAAAAATTTTTTGTTGAAAAGTATTAAAAAAAAAAAATTAAAAATTATGCACAACAATTAAATTTGAATTGAAATCGCATAATTGTGCGCACTCATGGTGAATTAAGCGCGTATTTCACCACCCCAAGCAATTTATGTGAAATTTATACGTCAAAACTGACACTTGATGCACCACACTACTGTTGCATTGACACTTGAGTGGAAGTGAAGATGTTGGCTTCATGCGGCGTGAGCGAATTATTTGTTGAAAGTCATACATTTAATTATGTTGCATAATTTTTATAGTAAATAAATACGAAAATCATGTAAACAAAATAAATGTATTAAAATATTTGTCAAAAGAAACAAATTTAATCCAACAACGGAATGCGCGCTGCTTGATATGAAAGACATCTTCACAGAAATAGGCTGAGCTGTCATGAAATTGCAGTTAAAAATTTAAAAACAAAGTTTTTGAGAACATGAAACAGCGAAAGCCTGGCGCTAAATATTTTTATAAACAATACTGAAACTAAAAATTATATCAATGAAAGTCTGGAGTATTTTTAAAACTCAACTGTCAGCCATGTCAGTTATTTGAACATCACTAAGCTATAGAAAGCGTCAGAAATGTAAGAAACTTAAAAAAAAAACCTAAATCAAAAAGCAATCTCATCGCCAACGAAAGGTCAAAACAAAGCCAATATTGAAAGCAATATATTTAGTTGAATAAATAAAACTGTTCAAAACTATTAAAGTGAAGTGCAGAAAAGCCAAATTGTCACGCGTAATGTCAAAGTCAAACAAAAGCGTGCTTTGTGACTTGATTATTAATGAAAACAAATGACATTATTTCTAATGACAATGTCACGATGTGGTGCAAATCAAAAGACGCCACATAAAAATGGAGTGTATATATGGCAAAATTAAAAAAAAGAAATAAAATTAAAAAATAAATAAAAAATTAAAATAATTTTTTGAATAAATTGTAGCATCGAAAGATTTGTATTCAAATTTTATTCAAACAAATAACTGCTATTTGCATATAAAAATGAAGAGAATTAAAGCTTACAATTTATTGTGTCACCAAGTAATAATAGTGTCTTTGAAAATACATATTTGGAGAAATATAATAAAATGCTGCTCTTTCATAGCGTGTTTTGATAATTTAGTGGTTTCAAAATATAGAAGGGCTGTAATTTGACATCTGTCAAACTTAACTGTCAAACCAAACGACTGCACAATGCGTTAAAATTGTTGAAACCTACTACCAAAATGACGAAATGGTGCACCTAATCGTCCATCTATTCAAGTAATTGGTAAAATTTTAAAGACACCTGAAGAGGTTGGATCGGTTACAAACATTGTAAGGCTCGTTATGCTCGTTC
The DNA here is from genome assembly GCA_030068015.2 of Neoceratitis asiatica. Lineage (NCBI taxonomy): Eukaryota > Metazoa > Arthropoda > Insecta > Diptera > Tephritidae > Neoceratitis > Neoceratitis asiatica. Next base: position 16,844,177 of record CM061526.1, read on the forward strand.
CTCTTCCTAAATTTCGCTGCTGTAAGTGAAAGTGTAGCCAAAGATACGAATATGTCTGTTTCTCGATGTTCTAAACAGCTGAGACTTTCTTACGGCGCATTATGGTACATTTTGCATTTGGACTTACACCTACATCCATATAAAGTTCAGCTCACACAACAACTGAAGCCAGCTGACCATTCACAATGCCGTAGTTACGTCCAGTGGGTACTTGAACAACATCCAGTGGACTGCGATTTTTTCAACAAAATTTTCTTCAGAGACACAAATTTGTGGCTCCGAGAGTCCTCAGATAATTGAAGAGAGTCCATTGAACTGAAAAAAACTCGCTGTTTGCTGCGCTCCTTAGTTCGGAGATGTGATTGGGCATTCGTTTTTTGAAAACAGTAACGGCGCGACTGTTACTGTCAATTCGGAGTATTATGGTAGTAAGATAATCGTTTTTTTTTTGGCTTGTAATTGAAAAATACGACTTGAAAAATATATAGTTCCAACAAGATTGATGCCACGTGCCATACGAAACGAGCGAATATGGCTTTATAGAGAGAGAAAATTCTCGGTCACGTAATCTCTCGTCTTGCCGATGTCTATTGGCCACCGAAGTCATGCGATTTGATTTGACATTTGGACTTTTTTCTTTTGTGGCTACGCGAAATGCCGTGTTTATGCGGATCAACCTTTGACTCTTGGGCGCTTGGAAACTAGCATTTGTCATGTTATGGCAATAAGTTATGAAATAATGCCCAATATGTAACAAAGAGTAGTCGACAATTACCTCAACCAGAACGAATTTTGTAAAAAATTCACGAGGCGGTCATTTGAATGTTGTAGTGATTCTCAAATAATGCCAAGGTTCAAACTTTATAATAAAAAGGAATTTTATAAAAATAAAAAAAAATTTTAAATGCATTTTATTTACATTTATTTGGGAAAACGCAAAATGGTTAACCCAGTATATATATACATGGAGAATAATTTCGAAAAACCACGAGCTATTGTTGTAAAAGAATTTATGCAATAGAAAAATAAGCATTTGTCGTGGGTCAAAAAAAAACAAAATCAAGAGATCAAAGTAGAGATTCGTAACTATCGATGAGACTATCGATGGAGGTTGACTAAAGCGAAGCCATAAACTATAAATAAAATAAATGAAAAACTATAGGTAACAGATTATCTAAAATTCCAGTTTAAAAGTTCTATAAAAATTCTTTTGATCGCTGAACTGCCACAACTGTCCGCCACATTGGCATTCAGTTTGAGCGCTATCTAGCGTTTAGTTTGTTTACAGTACCCAATATTGTCAGTCCACTTCAAGTGGGTATAATACACCTTTTTCGCATGGATAAAAATATTAAAAAATAATATCGGTAAAGTGAAGAAAATTATCATTAAAATTTGAAGAAAAAAGCCGCGAAACATTCTAGTAAGTTTAATATGCAAACTAGTCAACAATTGTGTAGTACTAATCATTTTTTTTGTTATTATTTTCTGTTCATCTAAATAATATTTGTTCCCAAACATAATTTTCCAGGAGGAAAAGAGCTTAATTATTTTAAGTGCATTTTTTATGATACTCGTAACCACAATTTAATGCAATTTTTTTCATTCAATTGAAATGTATAATTTTTTCTGATATTTATATATATTAGTTAATAAAAAATAAAATAAAACAAACAAAAAAATAAATAAATAAAATAATAATAAAACAAAATATTGTTTTTTTTGAGAAATATCTTCATTCGCACTTGCCACACATTTGAAATCAACTCAAGGCCTCACAACGGTTATATGTAATAAAATTTCTGAAAACTTCAAAATTTCCACAAACCATAAATGCAGCAATTAAAAACTGTATTGTAATGTAAAGTATTTTAAATAATACATTGTATGTCAGTATATAGTAAAGCGCATCTGCCAACAATTACCAACAAACACACAGACGCAAAAGAAGAATGCTTGGCAGCAGCAAACAATGGCTGCTTCTATGAACCCAAAAAAAAAAAAAAAAATTAATAATAAAAAAAATAGAAAATGGAAAAAAAATTGAAAAAAGTCCCACCACACAAGTCTCTCCTCCTCAGCTTGACATTTGAATAACAACAGTTAACTGTTAAAATGGTTAAAAGCCCGTTACCGCCGCCTTTACCAATTCGTCACATAACATCACAAGCAATCAGCCAATGAATTGAAGATATTTTTTTTTTCATTTTATATAAAACTATTGTGCTATCAAATGCACTGAAATTCAAAAAAGAAAAAAAAATACAATAATATCCATAGAAAATTATTATTGATAATCCACCAAATGCAGTGTGTTGTTGCGTTGAAGTGGAGTTGAGTTGAAGTGCAGTTGAGGTGTTAAAGAATTAAGCGTTGCATAATGAGCCATTACAGACGCTGCAATGTTCGTTAAATTTATAGAAAAGAGTGTAATAAAAGCATTAAAAATTTTCTCAGATTTTTTTCTATTATTTTGAGAAAAAAATATTTCTTTTCCACGAAAATTTCGTGTAGCACACAATATCAATTATGCCATATTTAATTATGGTATTACAATAGTGAATATGACGTAAAATACCTTAATTACCGCCGACATATTGAATTATGTTTATGAGTGATGAGACCGAGTGCTGAGTGCCGGGTTGAGTGTGTGGAGCGGCATGAATTGCTGTTATTGTAAGCGTGTACACAAATGCGGAATATAGAATTTTTATGTTTTTATGTTCCTCTATGGCATGCCATTGAATGTGTGATAATAAAAAAATTAAAGTACCGTTTTGTGACTTGTCAGTGTTTGATTGATTTACGGGCTCATTTTTCTGTAATTTTTATTATTTCCATTAATTTCTTTATTATTTCCAATTAATATTTTTATTTTTTAATTTTTTTATTTTTTTACTTCTTTTTTTTTTTTTTTGAATTTCTTTTGTCAGTGCAACTTGCAGCCTTAGAATATTCGTTGACTGTGAAGAACGCTTCACATCAAATAATAAAAGCTACATCTGCACACGGAAGTCTAGCCAGCACATAGCTGTGATTGTTGTTGTTGTTGTTGTTGTAATGCACACTTGAACTCGTTTGACGTGCATACAAACACTAACTTTGCTTGGCGGTGAACTGTGTGCGCTATGGCAACATCATCAGTCAACGCGCGTCTGCATGAGCAGCAGTGATGCATTCAAGAAAAAAGCAACATGTCAATTTTGAAAAGTTCAAAGGATTTCAACGTTATTTTTAGCTTTTTTATTTGGAAAATAATTGTTTTTTATTTTTATTTTTACATTTACATTTTTTTTGCTCAATTTTTTATTTATATATATATATACATATTTTAAATATTTTTTAATAATTTATTATACATTTATTTTTTTTTTAATAACTTTTTTATTTATTTTTAAAGATTTTATTTGTAATTTTTTTTATTAATTTTTTATTTATTTCGTTACTCTTATTATGAAACTTTTTTATAATTACTATTTTAAATTTTTTACTTATTTCGTTGCTTTTATTATTTAAATTTTTAATATTTTTTTTGAAACTTTTTATTTATTTCCTATTTTTTCTAATATAATTTTTTAAAATTTTTAAAATTAAATTTATTGGCATTTGTCTTTTATTATAATTTATTGTAATATATAATTCTTTTTATTTTTATTTTTTTCTTTTATTATTTATTCCTTTTTATTTTTATTTTCAATTTTTTTTAAATTTTTGTGATCTCTTTTTTGAATTTTGAATTTTTCTCGATTCCTTTTATTTATTTTATAACATTTTGTTTTTATATTAAACTTTATATTTTGATTTCTTTTCTTTTATTATTTACTTCTATAATATTTTTTAACTATGTCTTTTTTTAAATTTAGTAGATTTTTTGAAATTATTTTTTTCTTTATTATAATTTTTTTAATACATTTTTAATTTTTTCTGTTCTTTTATTAACAATTTTTTTAATATCCTTTTTTAATTTTAAACTATATTTTTTAATTTTTTTTATTTTTTATTTTATATTTATGTTTTTCTTTTATTATTTACTTCAATAATATTTTTTAACTTTATGTCTTTTTCTAATTTTGTAAGTAATTTTAATTATTTTTGTCTTCTTTTTAACACGTTTTTTAATTGTTTCTTTTCTTTTATTAACAAATTTTTTAAGTATTTTTTTTTAATTTTAGACTATAATTTTTTTATTTTTTTATTTTTTATTTCATTTTTTTCTTTTATTATTTATTTCTGTAATATTTTTTAACTTAATTTTTTTTTTAAATTTTGTACATTTTTTTAATTATTTTTATCTTATATTACCATTTTTTTAATACGTTTTTAATTTTTGCTTTTCTTTTATTATCAATTTTTTTAATATCTTTTTTTAATTTTAGACTAAAATTTTTTAATTTTTTTTGGAAATATTCTATTTTTTTATATTTATTTTTTCTTATATAATTTTCTTATATTATTCAAATATTTTATATTTTTTGTTTAATGTTTAATTTATTTCTAGTTTTTATTAATTATTTTTTTCTTTAATTTTTTTTTATTGTTTTATTCTTTTCTTTTATTATTATTATATTTTAAATTTTGATTTATATATTTGTTCTTATTAGTTTTCGCTTAATTTTTTTTAATATCAAATTTTAAATAATTTTTCAAAATTTCAATTTAATAATTTTTTCATATATATATTACATATTAATTACTTTTAAAATATATATTCGTTAATTTTTTACTCATTTTTTTCCTTTTTATTTAAATTTTTTACTTTTTAATATTTTTTATTTCCATTTTAAATATTTTTTCTTTTATAATTTATATTTTAAGGATTTTTTATTGGTTTTTTAAAACTTTTTTTTTATTATTTTTTTAGCAATATTTTTTTCAATTTTTTCCTACTGTTGCAATGCCCTGAACTCCTCTTGTGCACTCGTAATTCAATTTCGAGAATTGCAGAAATTTTTAAAAGCACAACTCCCGCACCGCTACCACCACCACCACCACCACCAGCTGTCAACCGCTGATGAAGTTGTGATGTAACAATTGCTGCTGCAGTTGTTGTTGTTTATTAGTTGCTTGACTGGTTGGTTTGACACCAAAGTGATTGACTGTTAAGACATTTGTATTTGGTGGTGGGTAACGACTAGCAGCAACAGCGAAAGACAACAACAGCCACGTTGATTGCTAGGCTGGCTGACCAATATGCACCGTGTAACGGTATATTTATAACAATACAATTGTTAAATGCTTGCCTGACTGCTTGGCTAGCGGACAGTTGCTTGAGTTGTTTGGTGTGATGGAAAACGTGCAACTGTCAACCGGCAGGTACGCCACAGTACTTCAGTTGCAGTCTTCTATTGTCCGCACAGACGCACAACTACGCTCGTTAGCCTCATATTTGTTTGTTGGATTTTGCATGGCACCCACTCACTGACCCTTGGCAGGAGCCTAGAAGCCAGGGGCGTAACCCTACTGCTGACGGTGTTTACACAATTTCCCCAAATATTTCTATGAGCTATAGTCGTCAGCGCCTCTCCAATTCAATGTCAATGCTGTGACCTTTTGCAGAGGAAGTCCGTGCGGAAGGCAACTGAAGCTTGAAGAAGTTATCAAAGTGAATGCAAAAAAAAAGCAGTAAAAAAGCAGTAAAATTATGCATTTTTCATGATTTGTTGGCAGTTGCTAAGCATGCACAAAAGCAGTACCGTTATAACTACGTGCAAACAAGATTTTTCAGCACTTACTGCATATACATATGTATATATGTATGCCCAAATTGCAATCATCTTACCAAAGCACACGACAGCCGAGCAGGTTCATTACCTGTGCCACCATTGCTGCTCGCCCCCTGCTTGTACCCCTAGCAGGTAGCAATTTATCTTAGCCTTCGTAGTTTTAAATCAAATTCAATAATCTGTGCGCGCACACATTGCGCAATTCATTTGTGCAACAACATGCTGTCTACGCTTGTTGCCTGCATGCGTCCAACAGGCTGCTATGCGCTGTTTGTTGTTGTTGTAACAATTATTGTATTTTCCTCTGGTGTTGTTGCTCCGTGCCATATGGCTTTCTAACAAATCTATTTTCCTCTTCGCACATCCAACAACTGTTGCGGCTGTCAAGTGGCGATTTCCTCTTCAATTGCTCGTCACTCAAGGTTCCTTAAATTTTTTTTTCTGGATTCTTATTTTTTGATTTAATTTTATTACTTTTTTCTTTTAATTTATTTTATTTTAATTTATTTTATTTTAGTTTAATTTGTATGGTCAACATAATCGGCCCACTGAGCGTACTATTCGAAACATCATCACCCATCTTGGGACCCAGTATTCATTATTGGATAATATTCGACCGAATAGACCACGAAGACCGTGGCGAGTCGATTCGGCGCAGTTCGCAGTAATTTGATGCATGAAATTGAAGATCGTGATCTTCACGACATTTGGTTTCAACACGATGGAGCCACTTTTCACACATCGCATCAATGAATGGATTTCTTGAGAGAACACTTCAGTGAGCAGATAATTTCACGTTTCGGGCCGGTCGATTGGGGCCATCATTTTTGGTAAGAATTATTTTTACTCTTGTTTTTTTTTTTTTAATGAACATTGAACCATATTTTTTGAACTTTTGGCTGTGGAAAGCAAAAATATGCATACATTTTTTCCTATTTATTTTTCCGTTTTTCGTAGCACCAAAGGTGTCGGTGTCATAGGTATTTTCGTAATTTTTTCTTTTTATTTCATTTATTTTAGTATTTTAGTATGGCCTTGAATTTATATTTCCTGCGGCCGCCATCAGAACTTACTTACCCTTCTCCTTTGATTATATACTTACTCAAAAATTCCATTTTAATGCTAAGTTGCTCATTTGCAACGCCCTTCAACATTAACATTTTCACCAAATGCCTAAAACAACATGAATAATAAGGATAATTAATTTTTATTAGATTGAAGTTTTTTTTTATAGCTATTTTGCTGTTCAAGAGCTCCTCACTTCATTTGCTACTGCAGATATGCCTTCTTCAAACATATGTATGTATATGTATGCAGAAATTCATGTATGTGCATTTGCTTAGAAATATTTCTTAGTCATAAATCCATATATTTTTATAATCCAATTTCCTTTCTCAAGCACAACACAGCTCTCATTTCCACATTCTCAATTCTAAATACACTTGCACCCGACCTTTAACCGTCACAAGTCAACTGTCAGACATAAATAAATGTGATTGTCAGCATAGTGGAAGAGCGGCGGCAGCATAAATTTAAACACTTGCTTTTGCAATACACATACATACATACATAGTATTATATGCACATATATACACACACATAGTGGTGTAATATTTTAGCATCATTTGAATGTGCACTCATTTTGCGGTTTGCATGCGTGCATTTTGCACAGTTTTTTCTTTTAGTTTTGCACTTCCAGCAACAACACTACATTAAGTGCCCCGCTCCCTGCACCCATTTTTCCCTCATTAATTTCATTTAAGCATATTTTTATTGTATGTGTTGGCTTGTTTGTGCTCATGGAGGACTTTTTTTTATGGAAAAATAAATTTTTTCCCCTTGCACTTGTTGCACTTCATTTTTATTTTTATTTTCATTTTTAATTTTTATTTTTTTAAAATTTTTTTTTTGATTTTTGATTTTCAATTCTAATTTTTTTATTTTTATTTGGTTTTTTTGTATTTTTCCTTTTTTTATTTTCTTATAATTTTTTTTTCGCTCACCCCATACAATAGTTGTCATTGTTCACATTGCAAATTTGCATTGTTATTGTTTTTTTTTTTAATTTTTTTCTGGATTTTTGTTGTTGTTGCACTGTGTCGTCGCGCCGTTTTACCATGTCAAATCTGACATCAGCTGAGGTTAATGGCTGACTGCCATCCAAATGAATGTGCTCTTGTAAATACCAACAAAATGCACATATATATATACATATGTATGTATGTATGTACATTTATTTCTTGCAAGCGTTCCTACAACATTTGCACTACTTCATATGGGTACTCTATATGTCCAACAAGTGCATGCAACAACAATAACAATTATGCCAAACAAAAACGCGTCCAAGTGTTGCACCACACGTTGGGACTGCACAAACACACACATACAGACACACACAAAATGAGGGTGCAAATGCAACGTTGGCATGCCACTTGTCGCCAAACATACATACATATATATAGCATGCATATGAGTTTATATTTGTCTATACATAGGTAAGTGTGCCCCTAATGCGCTTGATGGCGTTGGCAACTTCGTTACGCCTTTCCCTACTCGACACAGCGGCCAACAGGCAGAGAGGAGCTTGTTGTACTATTTTCCCGTTCTCTTTTTTAACATTTTTTATGTATATTTTTTTTTGCGCGGTTGCGCTTCACTTGCAATAATTGCTGCCGTTTGCACTTTACAATGACACTTTCAGGCACACACACACATACAAACATACAACCATATGTGAGCCTTTCAGTGATTTGCACAATCAACATTCATTTTGATAGGCATAACTGTGCTTGGTTATGTGATAAGCGTGGAAAAATAGTTAAATTTGCATTCGATTTCTTTTTTTTTTTTTTTTTGATTTATTGGTATTTTTAAGGAAGCATTTTTCTAGTTTAGTAAGTCAGTCAAGGCATACTAGGCGCTGATTTAGGTGCGGTCTGTCTGTTGTTATACAATTTTGCTGCAAACTTTCATTTTCTGGCTTTGGTTGAGTATGAAATTATTTAAATTTCATTATTTTTTATTATTTAATATCGAAAATTCCATCAAACCTATACTTATGTGGGCATATAAACTGCCCAAAAATCGTTTCCTTGAGAAAAATTTATTTGATTGAGTACAAAAAAATTAATGATCCACTTGCCTGGGAGGTGATTTACACAAATATGAAGTTAATTGTAGAGATTAAAAAGCGCCGAGTTCTTACATGAGCTGCTGTTATATGAGTTTTCGTTTCCTTATAAGCTAGTAAAGGATATTGCTCGCAAAAAAAACTTAAATTAGTCTGAATTGAGCTAGCTAGCTAATCCTGAAGATCCGGCATACAAAATTACAACTAAAGAGTGATCCATGCGAGGTTCCCTACTTTTTTTTTAAAGAAAAAATCACAGAAAGTTCAAAATTAATGGGGAATGTTAGTTATCATTCGAAAGAACATTCTTTGGCATTTATTTTTTGGAGATTATCTCTTTCAAATGTTTTGGCCGCGGCTTCGCCTCAGATTGTCCATCCGTTGAGTCCAATTTTCGATGACTCGTTCGAGCATTTCGACTGGTAACTGGTAACTGGCGAATGTCACGCGTGATGCTTTGCTCCAAGGCCTGCATCGAAGTGGGTTTGTCCGCATACTCTTTAGATTTTACATAGTCCAATAGGAAAAGGTCTAACGGTGCCATATCACATATATACATCACTCAACAAATCTATTGATTGGTGCGATGTGTGGGAAGTGGCGCCGTCTTGTCGAAACCAAATGTCGCGGAGATCACGAGCTTCAATTCAGACACCAAATGGTCGGTTATCATGGCGCGATAACGGTCTCCATTGACGGTTACGTTTTCACCGGCATAATTTTTGAAGAAATATGGACCGATGATTCCAACGGCATTCAAACGACACAAAACCGTTGTTTCTAATGAATGAAATGGCATCTATTGAATTTCTTCAGGTTGCTCTTCGTCCCAAATGCGGCAATTTTGCTTGTTACATAGCCACTAAGCCGGAAATAGGCCTCACCGCTGAACAAGATTTGACTCGAAAAAATCGGATCTTCTTGGAACTTTTCAAGAACCCATAGATCGAAGCGATGTCGCTTGAGAAGATCGAGCGGCTTTAGTTCGTGCACAAGCTGTATTTTGTACGCTTTCAATTTAAGATCTTAACGTAAAATGCGCCAAGTCGTTCCATACGTCAGTCGGAGTTGCTGCGAACGGCGCCGAATCGACTCTCCACGGTCTTCGTGTACACTGTCAGCAACGGCGGCTATATTTTCTTCACTGCGTGCTGGACGTATTACCCAATAGGGAATGCTGGGTCTCCAGATGGGTGATGGTGTTGCGCATAGTACACTCAATAGGCCGATTATATCGACCGTAAGTTCATCGAAACGCCGCGCGAAACTCATTCTTTATAGAACGGGAATCTTCATAATAAAGTTGAAGGATTTGTAAACGTTGTTCAGGCGTAAATCTTTCCATGATGGAATGCCAAGCAATACTGAACAAAAATAACATTATAGATTGACACGGCTCAAGCGTGATATTTCAAAAAAAAGGGTGTTGAAAAAAAAACCTCTAGTTCGTTACCTTATATACAAACGTTAATCAAGCAAAAATGGTTTGATATAATAAATTCTTAATAATAAAGGACTCACAACAAATGAAATACTATCATCATTCTAGTTTGAAACTTGTTTGGTGGAATTTTCATTAGCCTAGTAGTTGAATACATACTCGTACCTGGAATGAAAACAATAAAAAATATATATCAGTACTAAAGTATTAAAAAATAATTACATTTAATAAACAAAAATTATTTTCTGGAATTAAATTAATGTAATATACAAGTATACAAAAATATCTGAAAAAATAAATATAATTATATATATAATTAAATTTAAATTAATTTAAATTAAAATGAATCAAATTAATAAAATAAAATGAAATAAAAATAAGAAAAAATAAATAAAAATAAAATAACAATAAAAAAAATAAAGTAAAAAAAAATAAAAAAATAAAATAAAAATAAAAAAATAAAATAAATAATAAAATAAAAATAAAATAAAGTAAAATAAAAAATTTAAATATATAAAGTAAAATAAAATAAAATAAAATAAATAAATATAAATAAATAAAATAAATTAAAGTAAAATAAAATATAAAAAAATTAATTTAAAAAATATAGCTTAAAAAAAAATAAAATGATATAAAATAAAATAAAATAAAATCAACAAATTCCAGTCGACTATTCAAGAAAATTACTTTATGGTTTTCGCAATCAACGTCTTTTGATTTCAAAATCCGCTCTCCGTTTTATGACAGCCAAAAGTGTTTCTGTCTTTTGACAACATATCTACGCTGTCAATTTTTGCATTAAAAATGTCATATCATATTAACCGAAATGTCACTCTAGAACTCGGCTAGCTGGTAAAATCTGTGACACTTCAGCGAACAGATATGTTAAATTAAGAAAAAGATTTGCGCAAAAATTTGACCAAAAAAAAGACTTAAAAGCAATTAGTGCAAGTGAACGTAACAGCAAAAAAAATATCCAAAAACAATATCAATTAAACATTAAAAAATTAAAATCTAAATACTGTTGCTAAGCAGTGGCACTAAACGTTAAAAAATGGCATACTAAATTGACACCAAACATTGACAGTTACAACGATGCCATATTTAGCGAAGCGAAGTTATTGCTATAGCTAGGAGTATGTGTGTGTGTGCCTGCATACGAGAGCACAATATATGAGCTGTCAAATTAAATGATAATTTACAATATGAGCAAATGAGCAAACGAGCAGGCACAACCAATGAACACTGCATGCAACAGCGGCAAATATTTAGCGGTTAGCGGCAGTGACAACGGCGGCAATAGAAGTTTAGGCAACAACGCACCCGTACGTATGCACTATCGATGAAATATGGCGGTAGTGAAAATTATTGACGTCCACAAAGAATATTTAAGTATATGATTATGAGTGCAGGCAAAGTGGTAAAGTGGCCTTAGACAAGTTCTCCGTTGCTTTTTTTCTGTTGCCGCCAGCTCGGCTAATCAGCGAAGTGTGAACTGTCAAAATCAGCTGTTAAACGTATTTAAATATGCACACATGCGTGCGGGTAGTTACTTTTTACTTACCACATATTCTAAAGTGCGAATTCCTTTGCCTTAGAGACACAGTGAGCAAATCATGTTAAAATGATGTACAGTCTTGTTAACCAACTGCCTGTTTTCTGCCGTTTTTTTTCCAAAAATAATATGCAGAAAAAATACGAAACGGGAAAACCGCATTTGAAAAACGAGTTGCCACATGGCGCAAATTTATGATGTCACACACAGCAATACACAGTTAAATGTCAACGTGACAGCGCGTCTGCTCCAAAGCCAGTGTCAAAGAAAATGGGCGAAAAAATGGCGAAAATGAAATGAGGAAAAAAAAATGTGTGTTGAAAAAATGTTGCACATTCGTGGTTGCAACACATACGCCCATGCGTTGTTGCTAGCTGCCAATACGGTATTTATTTGTTGTTCGGCGCGTGTTGCCAATGCTGTGTGAAGCGCGTGTTTTGCGAAATGTTTTGCTGTTGATTGCTATTTCTTTTTTCTGCATTTTCTCACAATTTTTTCTACTACCCAGTAACCTTGTTTGACTACTTGTCTATTCTGCACGCTAACGGTTATTATGTGAAAGAGCAAGCATACCAGTTTGGGGTAGATAAGCGCTGATTTGCTGATGGTGGGTTAAAAAAAACACTGAAAAAATTCGGGAATTTAATTTTTTTGAAGAAAAATGAAATATATAAAAGTAAAAATAAAATTAATTAAGTTAAACTAAATTATATTAAACCAATTAAAACAATAAAAATAAAATAATATAAAAAATGTCAAAAAATTATATAATATAAACTAGTACCAGAAAATGAAATAAAATTTAAAAAAATAAAATAAAATAAAATAAAATCAAAAAAAAAATAAAAATAAAATAAAATAAAATAATATAATAAAAAATAAAAAAGTAAATAAATAAAAAATAAAGATGAAAAAAAAAATAATAAAAAAATAATAAAATTACTACACAGAATAAACAAAATTATGAAATAAATAATATAAAAAATATATAAAATAAATTGATAAAAATAATTTAATTAAATAAGATTAATAAACATAAATAAAAACAACAATAATAAACATAAATTAAAACAAAATAAAAATAAAAATATAGAAAATTAAATTAAATAAATATGGCCCTTCGAGCCGGCTTATGGGAATCAGCAGTCAAAAGCTTTGAGATCCATCTCAAAAAAGCCGCTGCATCCCATAAGTTTACGTTTGAGGAATTCGCAACACTATTAGTGCGAATTGAGGCAGTTCTCAACTCGAGACCTCTTTCAGCCATGTCACAAGATATCTCTGTTCTCACTGTACTCACACTTGGTCATTTCATTCGAGGCGCACCGCTGATGGCCATTCCCGAGCCAAACGCGAGCGACCTGTCACTGACCAAACGATGGGGGAAGATTAAAGTACTTCACCATGAATTTAGTCGTCGTTGGAAAGAGGAGTGTCTCAAAGACCTCCAAAAGAGATATAAATGGAAGAAACCACAGCGAGATCCCAAACCAGGCGACTTGGCAGTAGTCAAGGAGGACCCACTATCACCCACCGAGTGGCGACTAGGACGCATTGAAAATGTTCGCCAAGGGCCGGATAACTACATTCGAGTTTTGGATGTACATACCAAAAATGGGGTTATAACGCTCACGCCCACTTGTCAAGTTGTACTCTTTCCCGAGTGTGCAGCCTTAGCTTGCAGGATAGTATAACAAATAGAAAATACATATTTCTATCAAATTCAGGGTTAAACTACATATCTATCTAGTTTCCCCTAATTATATTTGCCCTCTCCTTTTGATACTCTCTTTTCAGAAAATGGCAACAAAAAAGGCTGTACCCTTAGCCCCTACAGCAGAGATAAAAAACTGCCTCCAGTGCAGTAAATAATATAGCAGAAAAAAAATAAATTGAGTAGGATAAATTAAAATAATTGAATATTATATTAAGTATCATTAATTATGAGAAAAATAGATCAATATAAAATAAATTAAATTTAAATAAAATTAATAGAAAAAATAGGCAAAGAAAAAATAAAAAATAAATAAATAAAAAATAATTAAAATAAGTTAATAAAATATAAAATAAAATAAAATAAATATTTGTAGTTTTTTTCCATGTACGCTTTTGTGCAACTTTGTAATAACAAAAAAAAAAAAAAAAAACAACAACAGCACGCACCAACTTCCCTGCAGCTAGTACAAGCTTACCGCATTTTTGTGCCGCTGCAAAGCAGCGACAGCAGCGAATGGAAAACGCTAAATTTGCGTCTAGCTAACAAGTGCAATGCAACAATGGCAATAGGCGAACACCGAATGCAACAACAACAACAACTTGTCTACACTTGCCACATATAACCAACCAAAAAAATAGTATATATATTTTTTTAATATATGCATGTATGTTTGTAATTTTGTTGCATAGGCTAGCGACCGCCTAACCCTAACTGTATAACTGCTGACACTCGCCGGCCATTGGTAAGGCAGAAGCAAAAGTAGCAGGTTGCAACTGCCAAAACGACAATTGCTTGCTTGTAACTCCTTATTTGCCACTCCATGCACTTGCAACAACCGTCCATACTCAAACGGTATATTTATTGACGCACACCAAGAAGCATACAACATATTTTCATATAATTTTTTTTTCATACTGTCGCACGTGATTTAAGATTTATACAACCAGCATGGTTGCAGGTTGCTGGTTGCATATTCAGCTTGCTGTTGTCGTTGTTGTTGTTATTGTTTGCGGCTGTCTATAATTTGACTTATCTTTCACATATATGGGATATTTAAGTTACTGTTATTGCTAGTTAGCTGTTGTTGTTGTTTTTTTGTATTCACCAATATTAATTATTCATTTGACACACTAAAAAATTCGATGCTTATCTGGGTTGTTTTATCGCTTTATGCCGCCCTCAACAATTGCTGTAAGCAACAAGTAGCCTGGGGACTGCAATTGTTGGTGACTTGCAACCAGTGTGTACGTATGTAATTCTGACAAATTACATGCTACACATTCTTACATATAAATAAAATAATAACAAAATAAAAAAAATAAATATAATTGAAATTAATTAATATAATATATAATTAAAGAAATAAATAAATTAAAATAAAATAAAATAATATAAGAATAAAATAAAATATAAAAAAGGAAAAAATAAATAAAATAAAACAAAATAAAATTAAAAAAATAAAATAGAGTAAAATAAAATAAAATAAATTCATATAAAAAAAAAAAAAAATAAAATAAAATAAAATGAAAAAAAAAATAAAAAGAAAAAAAAATAAAAAAAAAAATAAAAAATAACAAACTTAAAAAAAAGAAAAAAAAAGAAAAAAAAGAAAAATTTAATCTATTAAAATCAAATAAAATACATTGTAATAAAATAAAATAAGATGAAAAAAAAATTAAATAAAATTAAATAATATAATATAAACTAATATAAAATAAAATAAAATGAAGTAAAATAAAATGAGATAAAATAACATAAAATAAAATAAAATAAAATTAAATTAAAAAAGTAAAAAAAAAAATATATAAGTTAAATTAAAAAAATAAAAATAAAAAAAATTAAAAAAATAAAAATAAAAAATAAAATAAAATAAAAAAAATTAAAATAAATAAATTAATTAAAAAAAAAATAAATAAAAAATTTAAAACTTTAGAGTAAAATTCATCAAATTTAAATAAAAATGCAATATAGTAAAAAATAAAATAAAATAAAATAAAAAATGCAATAAAGTAGAAAACAAAAATTAAATAAAATATAATAAAACAAAATAAAATAAAATAAAATAAATTTACATTAAATTAAAAAAAATTAAAACAAAATTAAACAAAATAAAACATAATAAATTAAATTAAAAGAAAAAAAATAAAAATAAAAATAAACAAATTAATATAAAATGAAAGAAATAAAATTAATCGCAAACCGATTTTCCCTTATTATTTATTATTTTTTATGTATGTTTTGTATGCATGAAGAAGGCTATACATGTTGTAGACAACATATTTGTAGGGCATCACTAAAAAGATTTCGAGCAGAAAAAATACACACTAAAAACCAAAGAAAAATACTCACTCACATACTGCCATACAAAATTAAAATAACAACTGCATGACACGTATGTATGTATGTCTAAAAATGGAATAAAAATGTTGCCATGTCATGCGAAATTTCTACAAATCATGTTAAGTTTTATACGTAAAAGTGTAAGTTAGTACTTTTGTGCGTACCTATGTATGTGCCACATGTTGTGGCAAGCTGTACAACACTTGTAACAACGGGTAGCTGTAGTTGTAGAAGAATTTTTATAACAAAAAAAGAAAAAAGAAAAATAAAAAAAAGAAGATGCCCAAACAATTAACACAACAAGCTGCAACAACAATACGCAACTGTAATTCTGGACGGTGCAATAAGGTAAAAAATAAAAAATAAAAATAAAAGAAAATAAAAAAATAAAAATATACACAAAAACACATAAAAACGCACGCAGCCAACAAAAAATTGTAGAAAAAATGCAATAAAAAATGTAATCAACCAACAACACATGCCACAACAATGCATTTTGACCTCAAAACACAGAAAAGAACCACAACAACAGCAGCAAAAGTGTTAAAGTACAAAAAAAAAAACATTAAACTAAAAGCATCAAACAACATGAAAAAGGTGCGTGTTTTACATGTTGTGGCAAAGTGAAAAGCGAAAGGGCAGCCCTAATACATACATATATAGACATTCATACAACAAACAACAACTTTAGCGTGATATGTAGTTTTAAAACTGAATTTATACAGCAAAAGTGAAAATTACAAAGTTTGTAACTTAAATAATTACAACAACAAAATTAACATTAACTACAAAAAAGAACTGATACATTGATTTAGTTATATACGAATTGTTTCATCAAAACAAATTTATTAATGTATTAATTAAATTTAAAGAATAATAAATAAAAAATCATAAAAATAATTTTAAATAAGTTCTATTGAATAAAATTAAATTAAAAAAAAATAAAAAAAATAAAAAAATAGAAAAAAAACGAAAAAAAAATTTATATTAAATAAACTGAAATAAAATTTAATCAAAATTATAAAATACAAATATTGTAAAATAAAATAATCGAAAAGAAATAAAATAATGCAAAAAAATATTAATAATATAATTAAATAATGTAAATTATAATAAATTCAATTAAATTAAATTTAAAAAAATCCAAAAAAAAGTAGAAAAAAAAATAAAAAAAATAAAATAAAAAATAATAAATAAAATTTAAAACACTCCATTTTGGCGACACAAGCTTTTTGATTTAAATCGAAAATGTTATAATGCTTATTTGTGCAAAATTAAACGTAGTTTGATAACAAATCTCAAATCATTTTATGGTGCCGTAAACGCTAAGCGCCAAGTATCTGGGTTTCCTTCTACTATGACGTTTCAAATAAACATTCCCAGTGATAGTCAGACAATTTTCAATTTGTTCGCTAAAATTTAAATCAAATCTAATTATTTTCTTAGTTTTCAAGTAAACTCATATTATCCATATAAATTATGTTCGGGTAACTTAGTCCATACACCAACAATATCGTCTGAAGATGTATTTATCCATCTGAAGTCTTGCTTTCTTGTAAATTGCGCTGAGTATATATATATTTTCGAACCTTTGACTTATTTATTCAATTTATCACTTAAAGAGAGTATTTTTCCATCTGTATGGATGGTAAGAATCTTTTATTATACCCCTTTATAAGAACGGAAACAGATCTTTGATAGAAAATTATCGAGGCAAAGCTAAACTACCTGCGATTCCTAAATTATTTGAATCACTTTGATTGATTGATCATTTGACTCATTCAATCTCTTCATTTATATCACATTCCCAACATGGATTTGTTAAAGGAAAATCTACAACTACCCATTCACTTGAGTTCACTTCTTATATCATCGATGCGTACAGAAAGAACAGCAGCGTTGTCGTAATATACATCGACTTTAGCAAAGCTTTCGATAAGGTGTGCCACTCGTTGCTAATCAAGAAACTTGACTTACTCGGTTTCCAACCAAAATGTTTACATAGGATCTCCACATATCTGTATGATCGAACTCAAAATGTAATATTTAAAAATTCCATTTCAAATACCTGAATGTTTATTCCGGAATACCTCAGGGTAGCCATCTAGGTCCGATGCTGTTTTCACTATTTATAAACGATATATCTTCTCAGATAAAATTTTCACAACTTGTAATGTGTGCGGATGATGTAAAACTTTATAAATCTTACACTTCCGCAAATGAAGGTTTCTTACAGACATAAACAGTATGGTTGAATGGTGTAAAATAAATCGGTTGCCCCTAAATCTTAAGAAATATAAAGTTATGTGTTTCTTCCGAAGAGCCACACAGACAATTACTTACGCCATAGATAATTACAATTTGGAACAGGTTCACAGCTTTATTGATCTGGGGATCACTATGTACCGTTAAATTGAACTTCACACATCACATTGGTGTGATAGTCAACAAAGCCAAAGGCATCTTGGCTTTTGTAAAACGTTGGTCAAAGGAGTTTAATGATCCTTATGTTACTAAAGCTTTGAACCCGAGGTATCAAATCTACTCTGAGAGGATAGAGTCTATTCAAAAACAACTCCTCCTATTTGCCTTAAGAAATTTGCATTGGGACTCTCAATACAATCTTCCCTCTTATACTAGTCGCCTGAAACTTATCAATCTCCCTACTCACGCCAGTCGTCGGGAAATGCTTGGTGTAATTTTCATGGTTAAAATAATAACAGGCTCAATTTCCAGTCCTCTTATTCGCTCTGAAATCAAATTTAATGTTGAGTTTAAAATGTCCAGACATTTTTGCTCCTGATTTCTGAAATCTTATAAAACAAAAAATTTTGAATTTCATGAGCCTTTGCATTGTTTGTGTCTTGCTTTTAAACTCTCATTCAAACACATTTGACTTATCTGATTCGCTTTTTCATATTAAGAAAACTATTTTGTTGACTCTCAACATTATATATTATATTTGAAATAATTCTTAATAATAAGCTGATCAATTTTGCTCAGTAGCTGAACTCTTTTAGTTCTCGACTCTGAATAAAGCTCTCCTCATCGTGACTCGGCATTGATGAAAAATAAAACAAATTCCGTACGTCATGCGGAAAGCGCCTCTCATGCGGCTGGGCGGGTGGTGGGTAAACCGTTGGGATTAATTAATAGTAAAGCATCAAATAATTACAAATAAATAATAATAATAAATAAAATAAATTATATGAAAAAAAAAATAAAGCAGAATAAAAAGTAAAATGCAATAAAAGAGATAGATAATAAAAAAATAAAATAAAA
Organism: Neoceratitis asiatica; assembly: GCA_030068015.2. Taxonomy (NCBI): domain Eukaryota; kingdom Metazoa; phylum Arthropoda; class Insecta; order Diptera; family Tephritidae; genus Neoceratitis; species Neoceratitis asiatica. Next base: position 16,863,365 of record CM061526.1, read on the forward strand.
TAAATAAATTAAATGAAAAAAAAATAAATAATATAAAATAAATTGGCTTAAATTCAAATAAAAAATAAACGAAAATAGAGTTGAAAATAAATAAAATTAAATAAACTAAAATTAAATTAAAATAAATATAATTAATTTAAAATAAATTAAATATGGGAAAATAGAACTATAAAAAGAATTGAACGAAAAAAAAAATTTAAAATATTAAAAAAAAAATAAAAAAGTAATAATTAAAAAAATAATAATTTAAGAAAAAAAAAAAGAAAAAAATATAAAAAAAAGAAATAATAAAATAAAAAACTTTATTAAATTAGTAACTTCGCCCAGATAAGCTAAACCTTAAGTATTCAGTTCAGTTGGAAATGCGCCTAGTGGAGTTTATAGTGAAAAAAAAGTATTTCACATGCAAAAAAATATTTTTTCCCGCCAAGCAGGCGAACTACCATTATTCATATCATGTAAATATTATACACAGACATATATGCACATATCAGAGGATACACAACTCTTGTAGAGAGTTTGCTCTGCTGCATAATTCAACATAATTGACTTAGTGACTGACATAATAGAAATATTCAACGACTGTCAACAAGGAAAAAATTGAAAAAAATAAAATTGAAAAAATTACCAACAGTCAGATAAACAGACAATCCACATAACGAGGCAGTCATCACATGCACAGCAGACAGTCATGCAACAAGGACAGTTATAATAGTCATGACAGCTCTACTAGTGAGGACAAGCGCTAGTGTTGGGCTGCTCTCAAGAAAGGGTTTTCATTCATACACGCCCTTAAGCACTACTTATGCATCATGCGTGAGTTTATATACATTTGTACATACATATAAATATATATTTATATATGAATGCAACTCTGGTGCACAATTTTCAAGGTAAAGTGAGTTCATTCGTGGCTTCTTAAGTGCAAAAAGAAAAAGAACGCTGGTCAGCAAATATTTTTTTCTTTTCGCTACTTTACATATGACTTTTGATATCCATGTGGTTGTTGTTATATGCTATTTACATTTTTTTATGCTTATGCCCTTGTATATATGTATGTAATCACCTGTGCAATTCTTTACCTTTTAGTAACGTTTGTTTGCCATTTATTTCAACTCCTGCAACTGTTGTCATTTATCAACAAGAAAATTTTCCAGCTGACAATTTGCATTATTTTTTTTTCGTTAGTAGACATATATATGTAAATATATGCATATATCCCTATGTAAACCTATAATTTACTATCTTCTATAAAATAAATTCTTTTATCCCCGCTATCATTGCCCGACTTTTTGTGTATTCAATATGCGTTGTTAGCAATTTACTACATACATACATACATACATACATACGAGAATATGTAACTATATGTATATTTTTGTATGTATTTTTTTATTGCGAATATTTATCGATTGCTTTGCTAGCAATAAATACTAATATTCCTAGTTACGCATGTAGGAATTCACTTGACTGTGCAAATATGCATATATATATATATGTATGTTTGTACCTACAATTGCATGGCTGGCTGGTTGGCTGGTTGGTTGGTTGGTTGGTTGGTTGGTTGGTTGGTTGGTTGGTTGGTTGGTTGGTTGGTTGGTTGGTTGGTTGGTTGGTTGGTTGGTTGGCTGTTTTGTAAGGCAGCAAGTGAAAAATGTCGGTGGAAAATTTATCGGTTGCTATGCAAATTCAATTAACATGCGCGACAGGTTTTTTCGGTCACATAAGCAAATATACTTACATATATATACGATTAAATACTTATATATGAAGAGGAAAATATTGAGCGCTTAGACAGAGTTATGCCAAATTAATCCTTTTTGTGGTACAATGGGAGTACTTGCGTAATTATACAATACAAAAATTAAATAAATTACGGAAATACAAAAACATTTTGTATGGAAAGCAAAACAAAAAAAAAAACAAAAAAAAATATTTAATGCACGACTAAGAAAATCCGGCTGTCTGAAATGAATATTTCACTAAAAAAATGATGAAAAAAATTTAAAAAAATTAATAATTAAAATAAGCTTAAAAAACCAATTAAAAATATTAAGAAAATAAAATTTTTTTGGTTACCAGCTATGTAATATTCCACTGTATTCCACTGCGCGCTATTAAAACCCATACAAATATATATATATATATATATATTGCAAATAAATTGACATACTTTGTATTACAAAATGTAAATATGTATAAGTTCCTTGAAGAATTTATATGGCATTTTTGCGAAATTTTATGTGCTTTTAATTTAATGTAATTAATATTATAATTATTTTTTTCCCAAGCAAATAAAAATCGGCTCATTTGATGTAGAACACAAATATATTCAAAAAAGGGAAAACGCACTTATCTTGCATACTAATTTTGCATTTAATGCATTTGCGCACAAAATATGCGCTGAGAATATACGCCGCTGGTACGTGCAGTGGGCACAGACAAAAAAAAAAAAAGAAAAAAAACAAGCGCAACAAGTGGATAAATGTGCATAAACACATGCACGTGTATTTAAATATATATGCAAAGTGACGACTGAAGCAGAAAGCAAATAGACAGGGACAGCAAAAAGTTAATGACCAATATTAAAAGTGTATGAGAGAAAAAAAAACAAAAAAGAAATTATAGAAAATAATTAAGTACTTGAAAAGGCAATAAAGCGAAAGAACAAGAAAAAAGAGTGCAGAAAAAGTGTTTGCCATTGCTCAGCATGTTGTTGACCCTCTATACATTTCTTTTTAAATATTTCTTTATTTTTTATTTTAGTACGTTTTTATTTGATTTCTCTTTTGATTGTTTTATTTTTTATTTTTTTATTTTTTTATTTTTTATGTTTTGTTTTATTTTTTATTTATTTTTTAACTAATTTTATTTCAGATTTATATCGGAACGAATTTCCGTCATCCCTTGTCAATTTTGGTTTAGTAACACACCGGTTTCGGCAAACCGCCATCTTCAGTGTTTGGTTTCGTTCTTTATTTATTTCATGTTATTTCATTTGATTTTATTTCATTATATTTAATTAGTTTTTACTTTATTTTTATTTTTTATTTTAATTTTATTTTAATATTTATTATAATTTTTAATTTCATTTCTATTTCTTTGTTAATTCTTTAATATTTTTTTATTTAGGTTGCATACATTTTTTTTGTATATGCATGCATTTTTATTTTTTCTATATAATTTAATTTTTTTACTCTTTTGTTTTATTTCATTTTATTTTAATGAATATAAATTTTTTATTTTCTTCCACAAATTTTATTTAATTTTGTTTATTTGTTTTAGGTATATTCTATTTAATTTTTTTTGTTTTAATTAATTAATTTTAGTTTATTTTTTTATTTTATTTTATTTAATTTTATTTTAGTTTTATTTTAATTGATTTTAAATTATTTTTTATTTTTTCTTAATAATTTTCTTTTTCACATATTTTATTTAACATAGTTTCATATTATATTACTTTATTCAATTAACATTTTATCATTTTTTTTTGTTTAATTTAAATAATTGTTTCGTTTTTTAATTTTTCACAGATTTTTCAATTTTTTATTTTATTTTAATTTAATTATTTTCTTCTCTTTTTATTTAGTTTATTTGATTTTAGTTTTTCTTATTTGATTTTATTTTAATTCATTTAATTAAATTTAATTGAATTAAATTTTTTTATTTTATTTTATTATATTTTTTTCATTTTTTTCTTTGTTATTTTATTATTATTATTTATTTACTATTTTTCCCCCTAGCTTTTTCTTTATTAAATTTAATTTAGTTTAATTTTACTTTATTTTATTTTATTTTAATCCTTTTTTTATATTTCTTAATAAAAAATTTATTTCTATTTTACTTTTATTTTCAATTTTTTTATTTTAATTTTTTTATTTTATTTTTTTAAATTTAATCTAATCTAAACTTTTTAAATTAATTTAATTTAATTTAGTTTAATTAGTTGAATTGAATTTAATTTATTTTGTTTTAATTTTATTTGATGAATTTTTTTGTTCTTATTTTTATTTTACGATCTATTTTATGATATTATTTTTTTAAATCTTGTTTTATTTATTTTTTTACTTTTTTTTATTCTACTTTATTTTATTTTTTTTATTTTTATTTTTAACTTTATTTTATTTTATTTTAATTCTTTTTTTTATATATTTCTTGAAAAAAAAATTATTTCTATTTTACTTTTATTTTAATTTTGTTTTTTTTTATTGATTTTTTTTTTAATTAGTATAATCTACACTTTTTTTAAATTAATATAATTTTATTTAGTTTAATTAATTGAATTTAATTGAATTTAATTTTTTTTTAATTCTAGTTATTTAAATTTTTTTTCTTATTTTTATTTTATGTTTTTTTTTATGATTATTTTCTTTTAAATTTTGTTATATTTTATTTTAAAATATTTGATTTAATTTAATTTTTTTTATTAATTTTATTTAATTTTTTTCTTATTTTATGATAATTTTCGCCATATATTTTTCTTTTATTTTAATTCTCTTTATTTTCTTAAATTATATTTAATTTTATTTATTTGTTTTTTATTTGATTTAATTTTGTTGTAGATTTTTTCAAGAATTTTTTTTTTTTTTTTGATTTTGATATTATTAACATTCCATTCCACATTATATATGCATTGCGACCAACTCTGTACATAAATATTCAAAGCCCTCATAGCCATATAGTTATGTGCGACTTGTCGATTTGTAGGCTTTTATATGTGTGTATATATGTGTGTGTATGGAAAAATAGAAAAAATTCATATGTATAGTGAACACATCACATTCGTATAGAGTGAAAAAACAGTAGCAAATTCTTGGCAATTAATCTCTGCATGCTCATAACGCGTCTACCAGCATTACGCTCATTCTTCACGTATACATACACACATACACACACACACTCACACGCATTAATATAATTATAACATATAAAATATGATGGGTACATTCATCCTAACGCATAAAACAAGCACAACCAAACAAGTGGCAGCAACAACCGGTGAAAAGAAAAACTTGAAAGCAGCACATGTTGGCATCTAACTACCGGCAAAAGGCATTCACTTCGACACAGGCATACATACAAACAAAAATATATTTCTATGCATCTAACAACTAACTACCAACTCCATTAGCTACTCACTTGAATGCCCTTTTTCCTGCATATTTTTTTTTGTTTTGCTACTAAGAAAGCTCATCTCTCACCTCTACCATCTCGTTTCGCTGGGGCCACAAACTGACACTAGATTTTTTCCTACTCTACTCCACTTCTGCGTCAACGTGCATTATCTGCATTCCATCGCCAACGTTAGTAGCCTCATCTAACTACGTTAAGCTGCAGCTATTACATATTTGTTAGCGATTTTTAGTTGGCTAATATGACGTGTTGGCTGCTGTTATGCTGCTACTACTACTGCTACTGACTACTTACTAACTACTTATTACTTATTAACTGCCTTCCACGCATATTTTGCTTAATACTCGCTCGGAATACATATGTACATACACATACATACTGTTGGTATTCTGCTCGCTATGCACTAGTAACTTTTTTTTTTGCCGGTTACCACTACTCTCATACAAGTAGAGTCATACTTATATATATATGCATGTGTGTTTATAATCTTTTATGCGGATGTCGTTTTTTTGTTGTTGTTATTATGCTACTACTTTTATTATTTTGTAATTACAACGTGCTTTACGGTGTGTTAACAAATGTAGCATAAGATCGCATGGATCGTAAAAGAAGTGAAATCTTAAGAGGGTATTCACAGTGTGGGCGAAAAAGTCACTAAGTGCATGATCGCTAAAGACTTGTTTATTAACTGAAGACGGAATTTCAATTTTTATTATTTTTTTAAATTTATTTTATTTAGTTTTTCATTTATTTTTATATTTTTTTATATATTTTAATTTATTATTTTTTTAATTTTATTTAGTTTATATAGAAGAGAGGCAACCACTGAAAGAAAATAGAACTTAAACCTACCGTTTATAACAGTAAGAAAATGAGAAGAGCTGAGCAACGATCTAAATAGGAATCCCTGGAGAGTAGGCTACAAAATCCTTATGAAAAAATTATGTGCCAGAACATACCCTTCCGAAGTGAATGTCCTCAAAATTGTTGAAGCTGTGAATTTCCAATCGCAAACTCACGTAATAATAAGCCTATGAAATATGTGGAATGAGCTGCTGAAAGAGAAACACTGAAGAACAAAACTGCAATCAGCAACAAACAAGTTGATGTGCAAACCATCGCTTGGACCCGACGGAATACCACTTGAAATACTAAAAATAGCAGCCACCAATCGTCCTAAAGTACTTCCAGACATATTTAAAGCCAGCCTAAAAGCCAGCTTATTTTCAGAAATCGGGAAGAGACAACAGAACGTATTATTCAACAAGGAAAAGGAAACCCCGACGGCCCATCAGCTTGTCGGCACCACTGCATGCTGAAAACGGTTGGGAAATTGCTCGAAAGAATGTATAAACTCGAGTCAAAAGCAGTTAAAACTAGTACGAGCAGTTCATCACTAAGGCTGTATGAACATAGATCCAGAATATGTACACTAGGCGGAATCCTGAATTTAACGAGAAGCATTCAATTAGCTTACCGAGGATGTCATAGATATGAGAAGATAATTAGACGCGTTAAGTGTCGGATGGAAGACATTAATAGAGCTCTAGAGTAAAATGTCAGTATTCGCGCATACCTTAGATTAATGGTGATTGATATTCAAGACAGCCTTCTTCTCTACCACGACGGTGACCTAAGCCTAAATATCACGAAAAGTGCAACACAGAACTTGATTTTCGGGCCTGATGTCTGGAATTTCAATTACAACGACATATTAATTCTCAAGTTTCTTGATGACAGATACTTAGTTGGCTATGTAGATGAAATTGCGGCAACAATCACTGCCTGCGATACTGAAGACGAGAATGCCAATGTGGCTTGGCTCATTCGGAACGAATTAGACCGAACATACAGACTTTATTCAGCAATCTAAAGATGCATAGGATGGTATACTCTATACCAAATGGGTATAGCAGAAGAGTACTCCCGCATATAAAGTGACCCAAGTAGAGGTACTTTTTAGGGCAGATCACCCATGAGTCATGTCAAGCTGTCATGTCGGCAGTAGCTGAGAGTGGACACGAAGTCCGTGCCTTTCGCAGCAGCTCGGACTGACTTATGGAACGACTTGGCACATTTTATGTCGAGATCGAGGGATGCGGCTCATTTCTGGCTCAATGGGTATGTGAACAAGCGAAATTGCCGCATTTGGGAAGAAGAGCAACCTGAAGAAGAGATTCAAGAGCTGCCATTTCATCCAGAAAAAACAGCGGTTTGGTGTGGTTTATGTACCGGTGGAATCATTGGACACATATTTCTTGAAAAATGATGTCGGTGAGAACGTAACCGTAAGTGGAGATCATTATCGCACCATGATAACCGACTATTTGATACCTGAAATTTAAGTTCGTGACCTCCGCAACATTTGGTTTCAACAAGGCGTCACTTCACACACATCCCATCAATCAATGGATTTATTGAGAGAACACTTCGGTGAGCAGATAATTTCACGTTTTGGACCGCTCCATTGGCCATCAAGATCGTGTGATATCACACCGTTTGACTTTTTCCTATGGAGATATGTAAAGTCTAAAGTCTATGCGGACAATACCGCTTCGATTCAGGTCTTGGAGCAAAACATCACGCGTGTCATTCGCCAGTTACCAGTCGAAATACCCGATCTCGAAATTGGACTCGATGGATGGACCACCATCTGAGTCGTATCCGTGGACAACATTTGAAAGAGCCAAAGAATGTTCTTTCGAATAATAACAAAAAATTCCCTATTAAATTTGAATTTTCTGTGTTTTTTTCTTTAAAAAAGTAGGGAACCTCGAAATGGGTCACCCTTTCCAATGATGCAAGCCAGTTTTGAGCAAGAAATAGAACAAGAGGCACTGACGAACCTGGTAGGCCACTGGATGCGAATATATCAACCCAGTAATGCTTCATAGCATGTCAGGTTGAAAACATATAACCGACTGCATTGAGCATGTACTAAGCAAGAAAAAGCGGGAATATTCATTTTTATTGTTTTTTATTATTATTTTTAAATTTCATTTAAGGCAAGCAACCTTGGGGTTTTCATACCTATTAAACTACTGTCATTCTGGGCACATAGTGAATACCCTTATTTTATTGTGGTTGTAGGGTATAATCATAAAAGCTGTTTCTTGTGCTTCATTCTTTGCAAATTTTTTTCTGTCCAAGTAACGAATGACTGGGCGGCAAAATGTGGTGGCAAAAACGTCTGCGCAAAGGTCATGGGCAGATAAGCAGAAAAAAATAAAATGAAACATAAAAAGGAAATGTTTTTACGAGTACATATAAAAAGAAGAGTGAGGAAAGCATTTAAAAAAACTACATATTATTAAAGCAGTATTTTATTAAATATATTTTTTTATTATTTCCTCAATATTCCTTTTTGTTTAATTAGTAAAAAAAAACTGCAAAGCTAAACAAAAGTTCAGTGCACTTTTTAGGCAAATTCTTGCTTTGAGTACTCTATATGCCAGGTGAGTGCTTTGAAGAAGAATTTTTTCTTATGTGTTTTTAATTGTATTAAATATATAAGTATATGAAAAAAATATTAAGGTATTTATCACATAAGACTCTTTCTTGGTTTATTTTTTGCAGTAAACTTTTCGTTTTTTTATTTTTTTATTTTTTTATTATTTTTATTTTTTATTTTTATTTTTTTTAATGCAAAATCATTTCGTTTTCTTTTTCGTTTCGCAACATTAATTCTGTTTGCATTTTTTATTTTTATTTTTTTGTTTTTCGTCTTTTTTTTTGTTAATTTTCTTTTGCTCATTCAATTTTCCGTTACCGTTTGGCATTTCATTTGGGCGCGCGCGCTGTGTTGCTTTGCTTTGTCTGGGCGTTGGTAGAGTGTGTTCCCATTTTTGACAGTTGTAGACAGTTTATGACAGCTGCCGTAACTACAGTGCTCAGCAGTGTTTGTTGAACATAAAAAACTACAAAAATATTTATTTATTTGCATGAAACGTTTTTTCTGTGTTATCTGTTTTGCCTACATTCTCTCCCTTGAAAAATTATGCAATGTTTTTTTCATTTTTTTTTTATTGGATTCTGCGTTATGTTGTAATATTTTTATTTGTTTTTGCACGTTTTATTGTTATTACTGTGGGCAAACGAGTTATTGTGTGACTCTTTGCTACAATTTTTTTTAAATTTTTAAATTTTTTTTTGTCATTTTTTGCTTTTAATTGTTTTTTTTTTTAATTTTTGTTTGTTAAGTTCTTTGTGGCATTTTTTCTTCCTTTTTTTCGTCATTTTTTGTGCTGTTATCTTTAATTGTTCAATTCTTCTGACGCAATTTCGCATAAAAATTTATTTTTTAGAATTCAGCTGTCACTTCGTTTGCTTTTGTTTTGGTTTTTTTTCATTTGTTTTGCGTACAAAGTGCTCTAAACGTTTTCAACTTCATTGACAGCTGTCAAAATGGCACGCTCAAAGTGTCACTGAATGCGGGTGGATTCAAATTTTGTTGAGAAAAATGCAAGTAAAAAAGGAAAACAAAAACGAAAAATAATACTCAAAATTCTGAATGCTGGTGTGGCACTGTCAAAAAGTGACAGTTGTACGTATATGTGGGTCAAAATTTTGAAATATTTATAAATGTGCATACAAACGGTGTTTTATACACACAAATATATGCAAAATTTGTTTAGGAAGTGATTCAAAGACATTTTTAGTGCTCTTAGTAATGCAAAGAGAATTTTATTTTATTTTTATTTTTAGCTTAATTTTAGGTTAGAGTGAACAGCATTAAATTTCGTCCTTATTGATATGAAGCTTAAATAAAGGATTTCTGCTAATGTGGATGCGATAATTTCTAGTTCCATTTTAAGAATGAATTTTCTTGCTCTTTACTGAGTTAGAAATAAAGCAACATAACCTAGAAAGAAATTTCTGCTCAATTTTTCTCGCACTAATTTGAGCGTCAGCAGCGGAAATAGTTTAACTCAAATACTATGGGCATCGAAGCAGCATGCGCTATAAATAAATATAAACAAATATAAATAAATGTAGACCTGAAAATAAACATTCAAGTCAAACAGTTCTATATTTGCGCAGACTCTTTGTTTGATGAGCGCGTTTGTATGTATGTATGCATATAGCTATATGTGAAACGGAAATGCAGCTTGTGGTCATTGCCGGCGCACTTGCTATTTCCGCTTTAGTTGAAGATCACGATTTTTTTTCTTCTTTTTTATTTATTCTTCATTTCTTTCGGTAAATTGCCGCAAAGAGTTCATTTGTCAAAAGCCGCCGACAATTATTTGGAGGCATGAATTTGTTTTAATTATAAATTTTTTATTCTTAGAAATTTATTTCAATTTTGTTTATAATTTTATTTGATATTTTTTATATTTATTATATTTTTTACTTTTTCTACTTTTTTTCCTATTTTTTTTAAGAAGTTTACTGACCTCCGAAGTTTATTATAGCCAATGAGGTGTAAACATGTAGTACGCCATACAAGTAAATACATATGATACTTTTTCGGTATTAATGCGATTAGATGATTTGGCAAAATATATGAAGAAATGTCTGCAGAACATTGAATATGTTCAAATCAATTTAAAATAAAAATAAAATAAAAAAATTAAAAATAAAATAAAATAAAAAATTAAAATTATTTAAAAAGATTAAAAATATTATTCAGTCTCACTCCTCGATTAAACTAAGCTTTTTCTCCCAGAATTCTAAACTCTAAAACCAAGAAAAAGGACAAAGGAATTATTGAAGAATTTTAAAGGATATCCAGGTAAACCTTTTCGTACTGGAACAAAATATTGTAACTATCAACTTTACTTTTGAAGAAAAATTCTCGAATTTTTGCAATGAGTAAGTAATCATGGGAGATATCGTATTTTGGATTTCTCAACATTTTCGGCATTAAGGTCGTATGCAGCTGTTACAAAAACCAAAAACTCCATATAAAAAAAGTGCAAAAAAACGATGCGCGAAAATTTGTTTTACGAAGCATTACGCACCTGGAACGAAAGAACTCCATTTTCTACTGCCTACTTCGAAAGTTTTTAAACAAATATGAAAGCACGGCAACACAGGTTTCCGAACGGAATAAATAGTCTCACATACATTTCGCGAGAAACAAGAGGAAGACTAATTTTCAAACGTATTTAATGCAAGCTTATAAAACAATTTATATAACATTTTTGGTTTTTTTAATCAATTTCTAAACTTTTTATTTATTTTTAGCCAGCGACAAATAGTTACCGCGCCCTACTCATATTTTTCGTTTTGTTCATTTACGTATGCATATCTTCTTTCTTTGTAAATAGCTGTTCACAATAGAAAATCATCTGTCAAATTTCCATGCCTACTAAATTTTTTCATTCACGAAATATATAAGTTTTTTTCGAAAGAGTTACATACCGACCTTTAATCTCATAATATGCTTATTTTCCAAAAAAAAAGTATAATTGAGAAGCAATAATATTTTCAAGGTTATGTAAAGTCTACCAAGAAAGTTTTAATTGAAACTATTTTCAGAAAAAACAGACTCGAATTAAAACAGGAAAGAACGGCCATCATGCCGAAGTCTTTATACTTTCCATGAATATATCAAATTTATTGCAAAGTGCAAAATAACAGGTCAATTGGAAAGTCCCCGACCTGACACATATATGGCGCTATTAGAATTAAATCCATACATATTTTTAGTTAGTCCTAATCTTCAAAAGACGCATGCATAAATTTGATAGCTGTATGATTATTAGTTTGTGAATTTATAGCATTTGGAGTGAAACAACTTTTGTTATTGTGAAAAAAATGGTTAAAAAGGAATTTCGCGTGTTGATAAAATATTACTTTTTGTAGAGGATAAAATACAGTTGAAGCAAAAACTTAGCTGCTTGATGACGACCTTCCGGACACTGAACCAGGAAAATAAACCATCCAGGATTGGCATGTTAAGTTTAGACGTGGTGAAATGAACACCGAAGACGGTGAGCCCAGTGGACGCCCAAAAGAGGTTGTTACAGACGAAAACATCAAAAAAATCCACAAAATGATTTTGAATGACCGTAAATTGAAATTTAATGACACAGCAGGCACTCGAAATACATTAACTGAATGTATACATCATATCATTCACGAATATTTGGGTTTAAGAAAGCTCTGTGCAAAGTGGTATCCGCGCGAGCTCACTTTTGACCAAAAACAACGACGAGTTGATGATTCGGAGAAGTGTTTGGAGATGTGCAAACGTAAGAAACCCGAGTTTTTGCATCGATATGTGACAATGGATGAAACATGGCTCCATTATTTCACTCCGACGGCCAATCGACAGGCATCCGAGTGAACTGTACAGTATGAACCCGCTCCAAAGCACAGAAAAACGCAACAGTCTTTTGGCAAGGTTATGGCGTCTATGTTTTGGGATGCGCATGGAATAATTTGCATTGATTACCTTGAAAAGGGAAGGACCATCAACAGCGACTATTACGTAGTGCTATTGGACCATGTGAAGGACGAAATGGCTGTATAAGGGCCGCATTTGAAGGAAGAGAAAGTGCTGTTTCACCAAGACAAGACACCGTCTCACAAGACAGTGAAATTGATGGCAAAAGTACACAAATTGCTCCAGCATCCACCGTATACTCTACATCTGGCCCCCAGCGATTACATCTTGTTCTCAGACCTCAAAAGAATGCTCACTGGGAAGAAATTTTCGTCGAATGAAGTAGTTACCGCCGAAACTGAGGCCTATTTTAAAGCAAAGGAGAAATCGTACTACAAAAGTGGTATCCAAAAGTTGGATCAGTGTACCACCCTCAACGGGAGCTATGTTGAAAAAAAACGAATTTTGCCAAAAAAAAGTGTTATTTTTGTGGTAGCCTGGGCTTTTCCACTGACCTGTTAAATGTCATGCTACCAAATGCTGTTTTGACTGAGTTTCCACCAAAATGACACATCTGAAAATATCGGCCGTATGGCCGACTTTGATGAACCAATATGCAGTCCATTATGTATATGTAGTAAACAAAACTTCAGGTTCTTAAGTACTTTGTAGACGGATTTGTGACACAAAATAAAATAAAATAAAATAAAATAAAATAAATTAAATTGAAATTAAAATAAAATAAAATAAAATAATATAGAATAATATAGAATAAAAAAAAAAAAAAAAAAAAACAAAAAAAAAAAAATTTTTAAAATAAAAATAAAAAAAATTAAAAAAATAAAATAAAATAAAAATAAAATAAATAAAATATATTAATATAGAATAAAATATAATAAAATAAAGTAATTGAAAGCGAAAATTAATATAATTTGCACTTTATTTTCGATTTTTATGGTTTTTAAATTTATGTAATATATTTTCGTATACATGGTCGCGCCACTACTGAATAGCGCTCACACTCAAACTAGTGCTAATGACCATTAGTGTAATCCACTCAGCAAATGGTAATTACTTTTTCGATATAGTGAAAATTACGCACTTCATACTATTGCACAAAAATTACTTGTTTAAGTGTCAATAGGTTGCCATAAACAATAAGCACTCGAAGAGCCACAATTATCACTAAAGGATCTTAAAGGATCATAAAGAGCATCATGACCTTAATGTATATGTGGAAATAGAGTGCATAACGCGCCTTTGTGCTACTCAAGATTTCTTTTCTTTTAAGTGAACTTGTTCTTTGCTATATAAATGCATTGTTATATAATCACAGACACACACCAAAACAAATAAATTTACTCAATAAATATTAAACACTTGCGCGGAGATGTGTAAAGTAGTTATCGATGTGTGAACGCAGACATGGGTAAATATTGGCAGAGGGTTAAGCAAATAGCAGGAGAGTTGAGATGGAATGTTGAATTTTTATTTTTATTTTTATTTTTTGTTTTTATTTGCTTATTTTATTTTTAATTTTTTATTTTTTTGTGAAGAAAACCCAAACTGTTGCATATGGCGCGCACAAACAAACATTTTTGGGAATTGTTTGTTTATTTTTTCCAAACTTTTTTTTTTTTTTTTTTGGTTATTTTTCGTATTCACGTACAATGTGACGCATGTCTTATGGTATGCAATCGTTATGCAATAACGGTACACAACAAAAGATCTGCTGGAGAAAAGACAAATTAAGTGGAAAAAAATCATAAAAAATCATAAAACTTTTACTCAATGAGCATATAATGAGCGATCACAAGCAACAAAATAAATTTAAATAGCAAAATAATGAAATAAAGGTAAATTAGGATTTGTTTGAAGTGGAAAAAAAATAAAATCTTATTTTTTAAGGCACACTTTTTGTCAAAAAATTGCAAAAACAATTGCCGAGTGACAGTTGAACAACATGTGTGGTGATTAAGAAAATCAAAGAATAAGAAAATAAAACAATTAAAATGTCATTGAGCAAAGAGAAACAATATACAAACGCACAATGCAACTGCGTAACAGTGACAAAAGCGAAACGCGCACAAAAACCAGGTAAAGGCGCGACAAAAAAGTAAAGAAATTACACAAAAAAGGCAAGAAAAAAAAAATAAAAAATTAAAGAATGAACCGCCGCCAAACACTTAACAAAGCCAAGGTGACCAGACTTTGACCGATCGGCAGGTAATTTAAAGGCGAGCAACTGCCCAAGCAGCAAGCAGCCAGGTAGGCCGACAGGCCGACTGGCAGGCGCAAAAAAAAAAAATTTAAAAAAAAAAAAAAATATTGTTGTTATTGTAGTTTTTTTTTTTGTATGTGGCGGTATGCTACGCGCCCGTCCCGTCCGGATATGAGTGTAGGTTTTTTTCTTTAGTCTTTTTTTTTTTTTGTTTTCCAACTGCAAGTCGCAATGCACACGATCAACAGAGCAACAGATGGACAATTATATACCATGAATGTGGTGTGTGGCGAAGAAATAAGGTGTCGTTGTTGCTGTAATTGTCTTGCAGTCAATCGGCGGCAATAAAAATATGATTAAAAATGCGCATGAGTGCCACATGCGGCACACAGGCCATAGCACACAAAAAAAAAATTTAAACACACATTGTGGTCATATGAAAATACAGTTCATATAAAGTGAACAAATATTTTTTATTGAAGAAAAAAAAAATTATTATTTAATGAAAAGCAAAGAACGATCAAAAATATAACAAACATAAAGTTGTTCTCTCATTGTCGGCGGAAATGACATAAAAGTCGAAATCATTGATCAAATAGTCACACTCTACGAAGGGTACACAGCACTTTGATGCTTATTGAGGACATCGGTTTTGTTTGGGGGGAAATGTGAGTAAACACAATGAAAGCGCTATCTGGCATTTACATATTTTTTGAAGAAAAGAAAAAATAAACAAAATTTTGTATACAAATAAAGTATGACATGAAATTCTGTAAGCAATGTGACAATGAAAATAAAGGAAAATAAAAACACTTTTGGTGGTCATTTGAATGTGTTGTAACAATTGTATTGTTTTGATTAAGCAATTATTCATTTTGCCAATAAAGGTGCATTTATTTTTCATGTAAAATTCAATTTGTTTTCGCTTTGTATTGCATTTGTAATCATTTTATTAAAAGCGATTTCATTTTATTTTATTTGTAAAAATTATTTACTAAACTTTACTTATAAAATTTTTTTTCTTTAAATTAAATTAAAGTCAATTTAATTTATTTAATTTTATTTTACATTCAAAATTTATTTCAACCGATTTTATATTATATTTTTGCAGGCGTCGAATTGGTTAAACAGCCTTTGAGATATTTCTACCAAACTTGCTACACAGATGTATAAGTATATATGCCGAAACAGTCTAAAACGTACCACCATAATAAAGGGTGATCCAAGTAGAGGTAATTTTTCAATAGCCTTTTTTTTGACAGATCACGCGTGAGTCGTGTCAAGCTGTCATGTTACTTTTGTTCAGCATTTTTTGGCATTTCATCATGGAGAGACTTACGCCTGAACAACGTTTACAAATCATTCAACTTTATTACGAAAATTCATGTTCTGTAAAGAATTTGCTTTGCACGCTTCGCACAACTTATGGTCAACATAATCGGTCTACTGAGCGTACTATTCGCAACACCTTCACCCATCTGGAGACCCAGCAATAATTATTGGATAATATTCGACCGAATAGACCACGTCGAGCACGCAATGAAGGAACTATAGCGGCCGTAGCTGAAAGTGTACATGAAGACCGTGGAGAGTCGATTCGGCGCCGTTCGTAGAAACTCGGACTGACGTATGGAACGACTTGGCGCATTTTACGTCGATATATTAAATTGAAAGCGTACAAAATACAGCTTGTGCAAGAACTGAAGCTGCTCGACCTTTCCAAGAGACATCGCTTCGCTGTATGGGCTGTTGAAAAGTTCCAAGAAGACTCGACGTTTTCGAGCCAAATTTTGTTCAACGATGAGGTCCATTTCTGGCTCAATTGGTATGTAAACAAGCAAAATTTCCGCATTTAGGACGAAGGGCAACCTGAGGAGATTCAAGAGCCGCCATTTTATCCAGAAATAACAACGATTTGGTGTGGTTTGTGGACCGTTGGAATTATCGGTCCATTTTTCTTAAAAACGATGCCGGTGAAAACGTAAGCGTCAATGGCGACCGTTATCACCGATCATGATAACCGACTATTTGATGCCTGAAATTGAAACTTGGGATCTCCGCTATATTTGGTTTCAACAAGACGGCACCACTTCCCACACATCGCATCAATCAATAAATGGATTTATTGAGAGAACACTGCGATTAGCAGATAATTTAACATTTTGGGCTGGCTTAGACGTTTTCCAGTGGGGATATGTATAGTCTAATATTTATACGGATAATCCCGCTTCGATTCAGGCCTTGGAGCAAAACATCACGCGTGCCAGTCACCAGTTACCAGTCGATATGCTCGAACAAGTCATCGAAAGTTGGACTCAACGGATGGAACGTCTGAGACGTAGACGCGGCCAACAGTTGAAAGAGATAATCTTCAAAAAATAAATGCCAAAGAATGCTCTTTCGAATGATACTTAACATTCTTCATTAAATTTGTATTTTCTGTGTTCATACAAAATAAGCTCCTCGCGTGCCATGCAATAAACAGGAATGCATAGTAATATTGTGTTGAAATCTCAGATTCCATCATCAACTAATGCTCGTGTTGAGGCTTCCTGCCATTTTTTTTTTAACAAACTACTCGCCTCTAATTATTTTCTAAACAAATTCTAACTCATTTATTAATCCTTTTAATTAACATAGTGCTAAGTCTGAAAAGTCGTCGATGCATCTAGCAATTAACAGTTTTTAGATTATTATAAATGTGAGTATGTTGTTTGTTCAACAGATCATGCAGTCTCTTAAAGAATTTTTATTTTTACCACAGCATATAAGTTTGGTTTCCTGTCTAAGGACAATGTCCTGTTTGTTTTGGCGATCAGTGATCGTTACTCTGGCCTAAAATATACATATATCTGTTTACTTTTTCATTTTTATATTTACACACGGTTTGGCAGTCATCAGCTACTGTTGCGGGAAGAGTCCGTGTTTACCAGGATTTATTTGCTGTCTGCATTCCTGATGAGTGGAGATAATAGAAATTGAACGGATGATCGCTAAGTGATATTTTCTAAGTATTTTGTTGTTGTTGTATTCTTATTGAGACCGAAGTGCGACTGAAATATTTGAGGTTATGCTTTGTTTCGCATAGAAAACATTGGATTTGTTAATTTATTATAAATTTGTTCTAAATTTTTAGTTATACGTTCAAAGTTCCATGCAATTTACGATCGTAAATTATTTCTCAATAAAATAAAATAAAGAAATTCTGCAAGAAACTTACGATCTCTCATTTTGCTGCTGTCTAGGCTGAGCTGTGTTGATTTTACTTGTAATTTTCTCACGCTGTTAACGATCAAAATATATTTAAATTTTTTGTATTTATATGAACTTATGTCAGTGTTTACTAAGATCAGTAAAGATCCTCATTAGTGATCGTCACCCAATTTTGTTTAGAAAATTGTTGCTAACAGTACACTTTAAACTTCATTTGCCAGAGACACAAGCGAAGGAAAAGTGCATCTAATTATAGGCTCACTTGATTCCTTAACACAAAGGTCACGATCACTCAAGATTATTGTGCTATTCGATGACACTCTCGTTCAGTTTTCAACAAATATATATTTTTTTAAATAAATTTTTGATATCAACACTCTCACGCCAGCTTGTCACTCACGCACGCCAGTCTGCTACATCAAAAGTGCAACGAACGTACATTTTATCAAAATTAACGAGAAAATTTAAGCAACAAACAAACAATTTTATTTTTAGCTCAAGCAGATCGGCGAAATGCCGCATGCCACACGTGTCTAAGTGGAAATGCAACAACGGAATGATGCAGCAGTGACTGGCACAGTCAGAACATAGTACCTACTTAGTGTGTGGCTAGTATGACAGCACTGTGCAACATTATCTGCTGCCTACTTACTGCCTGCCGCCATCATAACATCCACTTCGATCACTGTCGATCGTTTCGGCAGACAAGCAGTCAAACGGAAGTAGCGTGGTGGCAGCGGTGAGTGTGAGTGCCTGTGAAAATGCAGCGAAGCATAAGAAACAATTGATCTGGTTTGTTGATTAGTGAATGTTGTTGAGCGAAAGTGAAGTTGGGAGAGAGGGAGAGAGAGATAGAGAGGGAGAGAGAGTGATCGAACTATTGCCGTACGATGAGCGCGCATAGTGTAACCGAAAGGTGCTCCAGCGTGCGCCAGGTGATCGCGAGAGAAAGCTGAGTAGACAAGCAGCGGCTTGTGAATTAGTTGGGCAACATGTTGCGGAAAATGTTGAAATGCTGTCATCATGTTGCTAGCGGCACGTATGCTGTGCGGTGTGGTGAATATAAGTTTAACGCTTGGAGTTGGAGTTGGTTCGAAGGGATAGTGTAGTATATACCCATCTGGTTTTATATCTCTAGGCGATCTTCTAAGATTTAATAAATATTTTGTATTCTTTTAATTAAAATCTCAATAAAGAAAACCAAAAAAGTGGAATCACAAAAAAAAGGACTGTAAGGGCATTTTAAATTGAATCACGAAAGTAACTATGACGTTAGTCCCCTTATCACATTCCCGTCGAGCGAAGGTTTTGGTTGAAAAATCCGATATCCAAAAGAAAAGATGATATTTGTAGATGTCGTGCAGTGAAGAAGTGGGAAAGATCAGATAGATAACAGATCACCTTTGAGTAAAGGTTAGAAATATCATGGTCAGACGCCAATATCGAGCAGTTATCAGCATATGAGATCAAAGAACCACCCTTAAAAGGTGGAGGGTACTTCGAAGTATAGAGATTACCCAACAGCATTAAGAGGATACCAGCTTGTGAAGTCCCATTGCTTAATTTTCCACCCGGAAGCCAATTCTACGATCCGTTGACACGGATTTGATTCAGCTGATGTCTGTTACGTTTTTTGGCGACCAAATCCCGCTTTGTGCTTGCTCCAAATCTTTCTTTTATAGTGTAGGCGTCGAACCCAACCCTGGTCGGACGGAAATTTGCTGCTGCGTGTGCCATAGATGACTCCATCGCTCTTCCAACTTGGTTAGATGCCTCAGAACTATGTATGTTCCAGCTTGTTCGCTGTTCTGAGTTAAGCCGAGACTCATCTGCCGAAGAGCGTACTGTATTCTTAGACACTCGGAAGCCACATGTTGAAGCAATGAGTTAAAACTTGCTTTAACAATGGTTATTACCATGTGGAGCGCAAGGCAATGGATTGAAGGTTTAAACTTCGTCTTAAGATCTAGTTTCGGTTAAAAGACCACCTATGACTCTACTCTCTAGCTTCCAGACACCAGGGGAGACGTACAATGCTACTCCAACCTTTATTCTTCGTCGTTCCATGAGGTTATGACGAAAGACATGGACAAACACAACGACAGAGCAGCAAAACAATGTTCCATGCAGTTAAAGATGATCTCTAGATCCTTTGAAGGCATAAAGTGCTCAGAAGCCGCGGTGCGTTCAGCTTACCCGAGCGTGCTAGTGTTACTGACAGTGGGAAACCTACAGAAATGTCAATGGCTTGAAATAAATCTGCAATCACCGATCACGCACTTTATCACACATTTTCGACCGCTTAAAATGGCATTTCTCACCTTTTTAATAAATTTAAGCATATTTATCAAACTTGTGAGTATAGGTAAGTGTACGCATGCGCACAGAACGGGGGAAAAATTAATTCGAAAAAGTGATAAATTCATTTTTATATAAAAGAACACATTCACTGCGGTGACGCTACATAAAATGCGCAACGCAAGTTAAGTGATAAAGTTAAAAAATCAGACGAAATTAGGGCAAATGCGCGCGCATGCGCAATCATAACACACAGCCGAGGGCGATAAGAAGGCTTGTAAGCCAAACAACAACAAAATTTGCCAAAATGAATAATGTTATCAGCGAAAAGGAGACCAAAATTGCGAAGAAAAACATTTTTTTTGGTAAACATCGACAGTTAACAGCAAAATAAAGCTGAGAATAAAAAGTGACCTGCTTTAAAGGTAAAATATTTACAAGAACCGATACGCACACACACACACACACACACAGCATTACACGTTTCAGCATACTCATTATAATTTGCTCATAATCGACAGGCCGACAGCAGAGCGAGCGCACGAAACGCGCAGACATGCCACATGGCCGACGACGGCGACACATAATCGGCAGGCTTGCGCATTTTTTTTTGTAAATTTTGTTGTTGTTTTTTTTTTTTGACATATCGCGCATTGCCAAATACTTAACTGCTCCATATATTTCAGCCACATTTCACTTTAACAATGCTCAATTGCCGATTGGCAAACAACAATGCGCCTGTGTCTGTGGCGGCGCATGCGCAACAACAACATTTGGGTGAATGGTGAAAAGAAGTTGTAAAATGTTTTTTTATATTTTTATTATTTTATCTTGTTTTTTTCATTTGACTTTTATTATTTATTTTTATTATCGGCATAAAAAAGAATAATATATATAAGAATAAAAAAAAAAACCATCAAGACGTCATCTATAATGCATCATCATAAACTGAAGCTGTAAATGTGCCAAATAATGTACAGAAAGGAAAATCGCTTTGTGTTTATGCCTTGGTGTGCATTTCTGTTTATTTTTCATACATATGTATGTATGTTTGTACGGGAAGTATGGCAAAATGGGTCAGTGGTGCAATGACAAGACAAATGCTTTTGTGGCAAGATGTGAATTGTTGAAATTTATATACATATATATGCGCATATATGTATTGACTTTTTTACTCTCTCTTCTTATTTTTATAGCTCACTTAAGTGACCATTTATGCAAATTAGTTATGAAGTGTCACTGATTTTTCTTTTGTTTATCTCATTTTATTTACTTTAGTAATCAAATTCAAGTATTGATTACTTTCTTCAACAACAAAAAGTGGGTAAGTACACTAAGAGAGTTTGGGTAGCATCGTCTTGAATAAATATCTACTCAAGGACATTTAAAACCGCTAACGGTATTTAAATTTTATTTATTCTGCTTTCCAGTGGTTTTATTATATCGAAAACTGACCACCAGCATCCAAAATTACAGAAAATAAAATTTAAATTAATTTTTTCTAATTGCTATTGCTCCTCCGCAGGGGATGTCAGTCACTCCAAAAGCATTTTTGCCATGTAAAAAAAAAAATGAAAAAAATAAAATAAAAATAAAATAAAAAATAAAAAAAAATAAAATTAAAAATAAAATAAAATGAAAAAATAATATAAAAAAATTAAATAAAAAAAAATGAAAAAATAAAAATAAAATATAACACAATATAAAATAAAATAAAATAAAATAAGATAACATAAAAAAAAATAAATAAAAAGGAAAATAAAATGAAAAATAAAATAAAATAAAATGAAATAAAATAAAATAAAATTAAATTAAATAAATTGAAATTAAAATAAAATAAAATAAAATTAAAATAAATTAAAATAATTTAAAATAAATAAAATAAAATGAAATAAAATTAAATTAAATAAAATTAAATTAAATAAAACGAAAAAATAAAATTAAATAAAAGTAAAAATAAAAATAAAAATAAAATAATATGTAATAAAATTAAATAATATAAAATAAATTAAATAAAATTAAATTAAAATAAAATAAAATAAAATAACATAACATAAAACAGAACAAAATAAAATGAAATTAAATTAAATTTAAAAAAATTGAGTTAAATAAAACAAAATAAAATAAAATAAAATAAAATAAAATAAAATAAAATACAATTAAAATACAATTAAAATAGATTATAATAATAATAAAATAAATAAAATGAAATGAAATGAAGTTAAATTAAAATAAATAAAACAATATAAAATAAAATAAAATTAAATTAAATAAAAGCAAAAATAAAAATAAAAATAAAAATAAAAATAAAAATAAAAATAAAAATAAAAATAAAAATAAAAATAAAAATAAAAGTAAAATAAAATAAAATAAAATAATATAAAATAAAATAAAATAAAATAAAATACAACAAAATAAAATAAAATAAAATATAAATGTATGTTCCGTTGGGTACGCATCAAATATCAGCCATATCGCTTGTTGCAAATCGGGCAATAAAATCCTTCCAACTGAAATACAGTTGGCTAAAGACATGTTATCCCACTGACGTACAATATCTACAAAGCCTGTCTATGCGCGGGTTGAATTCCAAACTTGTGGACCAAGGCGAAAGTAGCCTTTATAGGAAGGAAAAGGAGGAAGAGCGAACACTGTGAATCCAATCTTAACAAACTATTTTTCTTATCTTGAGAGCAAATCCTTCAAAATAACGTTACACTACCTACACACTCGACATTTTTTGTCGACATAGAATAAACTTTTAACAACGTACTACCGAGGTTTTAATAAGCGCTCTTCAAGAAAAGGATCTGGGATCTGAGATACATGAATAATTTTTGTTGAACAGAGCAGCTCGTACAAAAAAAAAAGCTCCAAAAGCAATCTTCAAGAAGGAGTTCTCTTTTCTCTCCCTACCATTGTGGTGTTTCACTGTTATCACGTTACTCAGAGGAACTGATGAACACTGGCCTCACAGCGACGGGGAACCCTTGCAGATTCTCAGTGATCTCTTTCAAAATGTACTATCCATATCAAGGGGATAGTATAAGGATCAACCCATATGGTACGCTTTAGAAGTAGACGCAAACTATTTTCTCTTAAACCTCTCCCGGAGATCATTCTCTCTGCTTAAGTTAAATATTTTCAATCAATCTTGGATAGCAAACTTAACTCTAGTCAAAATGTGTCAGAAAGAGCAAGAAAAGTTTTAACAACTCTTTTTAAACCGACCATTGTTAAAATATGGAATCTAAGTTAAAACCAGTTGGAATCTATTGTACATGCCTTTTTACGCCGTCACCGTATGTTAACCAACAGTCGATAAAATCACTTTTAGAAGATAACTAGAAAGAGTTCTCCGCGGTCCTTATAACCAGAACTCTTCCATCGACTCTACAAAGGCTCTATATACTCTTCTAAATTTGTTTCCACTAGATCACTACGGCAAACGAGCTGTACTGAACACAATTGAGATTGAAACTGAAAACAACTAATTCTTGTAGGGACCAAGGTTTAGGCCAAGCGCGGATACTATCTTCTCTATGAATTCCTCTTAATTCCGTTTTTATATATTTTCCAGAGGAAGCTCTGAAAGGAATGAATGTGAAAATTTAAATTTCCTAGATGACAGAGGAGCATCAACCATCTTCACAGACGGCTTCAAACTTAACGACAGGTTAGGATACGGGATTCACTCCCATCACTATCACTCAACTTGAGCATGAGACTACCGGACCACTGCAGAGTCTTGAAAACATGTACCTGGCAACTGGACAGCGGATGATAAAAATTCTTTCCCTATAGACCGGTTCTCCGAAAAAAAATAGGTCACTTTTTAATGGAACTTCGCAGAAAAGTAATGAGTTTCTTCTCAAATGATTTTTATAGCTGCAGAGATGGGTTGGATACGATAGCCCACGCAGATATCACTGGCGCGACGACAAGTTCCAGCAAAGAAATACTTTAGAAAAAGAGTCAAAAGGGGTTGATCTAATTGTGAACGAGGATAAAAAAGTAACTCCTGGTGACTAACAAAAAATCTCCACATATTTGGATCCACATCACTGTCGGCAGCTATAACTTTCAAGTTATATAGGATCGAACATCAACACCACCACTAGCGTCAGCTACATCAAACAAAGAATAACTCTTGCCAACAGGTAGCTCGGTAGACAAATGAAAAGCAGAGCCTCTCTCGACAAACTAAAATTACGCTCTATAAATCTCATGGTATGCCCGTCCTTTGACAATGATGATGAGCAAAGATGAGAATGATCTAGAAGCATTCGAGAGAACTTTTCCACGCTGTCCACGTAACAGAAACGTATGGAGAAAGATGAAGCAACGAACTGTATGAGTTTGAAGAGTTGAAGATGCTCCAGTCAAAAGCAGATAATCTCGGCACCTTTGGGGTAGTAAACGAAAGCAAGAGCTCGCCCGATAAATCAAGTATAGAAGAACCTCTCTGCTCTTGGTCTAAATAACTGACAGAACTTCGCTAAGGATAGAGGAAATTGGCGAAAAATTTCTTGTTCTGGGCCGAAACCGACAAGCGGTTGTAGAAAAGAAGTAGAGACTACACATTTTCAAGACTTTTCTTTAACAAAAAATTATTACAATCAGTTCCAACGGTAGCGAGTGATTTTATGGAGGCACTTCTGTTATGGTCTTGCCATGTTTCCCCCATCCAGTTGCTTTAACTAATGAATATCCTTACTGCTCGGTTGCGCACCACTCGTAACGTTGGCATATTGAATTTATACACATTAAATACACTAACATGTATAGGCGTACAAAGAAAAAAATAACCAAAAGAGAAATGCATAGCACAAGGAGAAAATAGTCGAAAGAGGCTTTAGAAAAAATATTAAATTAAAAAAAATATATATATGTGTGTAAGAGAAATTAAAAAATATATAAAAAAGGCTAAAAAAATATAGGGAAAAAATGAAAAAAAAAAATTTTTAAATGAAAGAAATAAAAGAAAAAATAAAATATTGTATGGCAACGAAGTTGCAATGTGTTAAGGGAGCCTGAAGGAACTAAAAAAATATTTACATACTCGTATAAGTAAATGCGAGGCAAATTGTCTGCATAAATGCACATGAAAATGGGAACAAGAAGCAGTAGCAGCAGCAGCAGCAGCAGCAGCAGCAGCAGCAGCGACAGCGGCACTAAAAATTTCATTCTCATGCAAAATAAATATTTATTGTATAGGAATAGGAAAGCGTAACAAAAGAATATTAAATCTGCATAAAAAAAAACTAAATATGTAAATAAAATAAAATAAAAAACGGTTGGAAAATGCTTAGAAGGGCTTACCATTAGGCATACTCGTATGAACACAATTTCTTGCAATTTATGCATTTGGGTGTCAGTGGAGGTTTTTTTAATTTTTTTTTTTTGTGAAAGTCCTTGGATTTTCTATTTTTCTTAATTTTTTTATAAATTAAATTTTCTCTTCTGACACAATTCACAGTTTATGGTATTAGGAAAACATTTTTTTTGTTTCTAACAAAGACTGAATTATATTTTTTTTGTGCGAAGAGTCGATTTTTTTCGGGTCTCTATAATGCTTAGAAACTAATTTTAATTATCTGAAAATACGCCTCAAGTGTATGAGTGGTGAAGGATTTGAATTGTTCTCCACAGAGAAGATATACATTTTTTTTTGAAGAAAGTGATTGTAAAGGAGATAAAAGGAGATAAAAGGAGGGAAGTAAATTTGAAATGCATAAAAACGATGAGAATAATAATTTATGCGTTTACATGCTCAAAACAGCATGCTCGTGCGCTTCCTGCCACTTTCTACCTTACAGAAATGCAAGGAAGGATTCGTTAATATAGGGAAAAAATTATTTTTATTTGATAATAATAATAGTTTCTCATGAGAAATAAATTGCCACACTGCTGATGAGCATGCTTTAAGTCGTCAACTTTCCCCTAAGAATTATCTCAACATTTTTAGGGAGCTCATCGCACTTCGAGGGTTCAAAAATCGCTTTGCCAATCTGATAATCATATCCACAAATCACAAGTTTTTACTTTATTTCACCGACAACAAACATATTTTTGCATATATGTACATACGCACAACTCCCCCAACATGCAATATTGCATGGTAAAATGTATAAAATGACAGTTACTTTTATTTTCATGCAATAACTGATGATCGATGACCGTTATTGTTGTCGCAGACAGCAATAAAAAATGTACTGCATGCAATACGCATTCATCCGAGTACAGCATACATATCTATTTACATATCTTACTTCTTTTGATTTCATATCTCAGTTGAACTTTTTTATTTTCCTTTTTTCATTTGTATTTTATTTATTAACTACCAAACGCAGAGGTATTTATGTATGTATATTTTTTGCATTTATGCAACTTTTTTTTGATTTCCTTGCTGCAAGTCGCTTCTTTGCGCATTTTGCTTATGCAAATAAAATATGCGAAACAGACTTGGTGCACAAAAACGGTCAACAACGTGGGTGTTATTGTATTATTATTATTTTACAGTTATGTACTTTTGATTGTCTACTCCCTTTTTTTTGTTCCACTTTGTACTGTCAGGCAAAATTGACGACTTTGACAGTTGACAATGACAATTGCGACAATGATAACGGTGCAAGCTGATTGTTGTTGCTACTACTTTTTGGTAGATTGATAGAAAGACCGTGGAGATTCAATTCGGCGTCGACTCGGACTGACGTATGGAACAACTTGGCACATCTTACGTCGAGATCTTAGATTGAAAGCGTAAAAAAGCAGCTCGACCCTCCCAAGCGACATCGCTTCGCTGTATGGGCTCTTGAAAAGCTCCAACTATATCCAAAGTTTTCGAGCCAAATTTTTGTTCAGCGATGCGGCCCATTTCTTGCTCAATGGGTATGTAAACAATCATTTGTTGCCGCATTTGTGACGAAGAGCAACCTGAAGAGATTCAAGACTTGCCATTTCATACAGAAAAAACAACGGTTTGGTGTGGTTTGTGGGCCGGTGTAATCATCCGTCCAATTTCTTCAAAATTGACGCCGCTGAGAACGTAACCGTTAATGGCGACCGTTATCGCGCCATGATAACCGACTATTTCATGCCTGAAATTGAATCTCGTGATCTCCGCGACATTTGGTTTCAACAAAACGACGTGGCGCCACTTCCCACACATCGCATCAATCAATGGATTTATTGAGAGAACAAACACTTCGGTGAGCAGATAATTTCACGTTTTGGGCCGTGATATCGTACCGTTAGACTTTTTTCCGGGGGAGATATGTAAAGTCTAAAGTCTATGCGGACAATCTCGCTTCAACTCAGGTCCTGGAGTTCGCCAGTTACTAGTCGAAATGCTCGAAGGACTCATCGGAAATTGGACTCAACGGATGGACCATCTGAGACACAGCCGCAGCTAACATTTTAAAGAGATAATATTCAAAAAATAAGTACCAAAGAATGTTCTTTCGAATGATACTAAACATTACCTATTAAATTTGAATTTTCTGTGTGTGTTTCTTTAAAAAAATAGGGAACCACGAAATGGATTACCCTTTATTTAATTTAATTTTATTTTTTTATTTTTATTTTTATTTTTTTATTTTTTTATTTTTTTAATTTTTTTAAATTTTTTTTTATTTTTTTTTTTTTCATTACTTTTTTGTTTTATTTTATTTTATTTCGTTTAATTTTGCTTTTATTTTTTTTATGTATTTGGTTTTTCATTTATTTCTTTTTTTGTATGTATTTAAATTAAAATTTTTTTTATTTTAAAACCTGAATGAGCAGATGTTAAAAAATATATTGAAACCTGAGCTGTCTGGTACTTTTCTAATTTTTTTCTTTTATAATTTTTTCTAATCCAGCTACTTTTGAGAACAGTTGGTAGCAGAATTAACTAGTCATAATGCCTCCGCTCATACAAAGCCGCAAATATGTGTGCTTATAAATGGGAGTACCACAAAAAAAACTACAAAAAAAAAAAATTTCAAAAAAATTTAGTTAAAAAGAGAAGGTGATGAGCAAAGCAAGCAACGGCAGAACATACCAGAAGCTCCGCATACCGACTGCAGCAGTGAAGGTGAAATTTGATATGGGCAGCCACCCGCATAGCCAAGGTGAAGCTGAAGTGTCTACTACAGTAAGCAACATTTTGTGGTGGTAAGTGTGGCAATTCTCTGGGTAAATATGTGGAAAAAAGAGAAAAAGAAGAAGAAAAAAACACAAACACTCACACAAAAACACATATTTATGGCCAGTAGTTACAGAGGAAAATACATATGTATATATTTCGCCAACTCACCCGCCACTGCAAATGCTAAAAAGCATTTTTCGTGCGCCGAAACAAACTTTTTAGAATGTCAAATTTCAAGATTAAGCCATATGCTAGCCACCCACCTACATGCCACAAACAATGCAAACAAACAAACATACATACATGCATACATACAAACAATTGTGTATTTTGAATAATTTGCCAAGAGCGCGCTGTTATTGTCTCGGAAACTATTCGACTTTGCTGTTCCGTTGTGGTAATGTAAAGCACATAATGATTGTGCAGCCAACAGCAGCAACAACAATATAAGCGCCAAGTGAAATGACAGCAAAATGAAAAATTTGTCAGGAAACGAACTAAATAAAAAAAAATTTAAAAAATAGAACTCACTTAACGTCCAGCAAGAAAAAAAAGTGCTCAAAAAATATGTAGGAATTTTTTGGCTATTGCGACAGTTGTTGCATACTTGCATACATAGCTCACTACAAACTGACTGGGAGCAGTAAAAAAAAAAACACGACGATTAACAGTTGGACAGTCTTAGGCTGTCGTTTGGTCAATTGCGTTTTTGGACAAAATTTCTGTGTTGTAGAGCAAGTTGGCATGGTACGGAGACGTTTGAACATTTTGCATGTCATGACATGCAAGTGAAAGCAGGTTAAATGCAAATGTTCGTACATATGTATGTACGTAAGCGTATAAATGGATTGCCAGAAAGTGAAGCATGAGCATGAAAAATTAACCAAAAATGTAAATTGCAAAGAAGGTAAGAATATGCACATTTCAAAATACGAAAAAAAAATATTCAACTACAAAAACATATTTTAGGCTGAAAAGAAAAATGGGAATTGAAGAATGAAACTTGCAAAGAAAACAATGATTACAAAACTCGACAATTTTTCGCTTATTTATCTAGGCTATCAGGCTTAGTTACTGGTCGCAAATCCAACATGTTGCAGAAAAGGCGTCTAAAATAATATTCCAACTCAGCAGACTGATGGCCAACATACTCGTAGGGGGACCGACACAGGAAAAACGGAAGCTAGCGATGTCAACCACACTGAATGTCTTGCTCTACGGAGCAGAGCTATGTGGCAGACCCAGTGAGAAAGAATAACCGCCGTAAAGCCGTGGAAAAAGTTTATCGCACAGCTGATCTGAGAGTAGTTTCAACATACCGTACAGTTTCAGGAAAGCGAAAGTGTCCCCATCGACTTATAAGTATTTGAAAAATAGAAAATATGGACGTTGAAGAAACAAAAGAGGATACCTTGAAACAATGGCAAACCACGGTGGGTGACGGTTTCTCAGGGGAGAGTTTTTTAATGACCTGCAAGTGGCACATACCATTGATCACCCACCCCTAAAAAATATAATTTATTTAACTTATTTTAATTAATTTTTCTATTTTATTTAAAAATATTTTTTTTTGTTTTATTTAATTTATTTATTTTTTAATTTTTTTTTTTGTAACAGAAGACCTTTATGGACACGAATTTCTACTTTTCTGACCTTAAGTCGCATCACTTCTAGTGAAATTTTCATTTTAAGATATTAGAAAAATTCACATAAAATATAAATTTGAAAAAATTTCCATATTCTGCCAGCGGTCAATCAGCTCTTATCAGCATGCATAAACAAAAGACTTAAGAAGCGACTTTCAGATTTTTTTTAAATTTATTTAGCAATAAATATTTAGCTGCTCGCCAATGGCATTCGATATGGGTGCGCTAGAGAGTTCTATGCGAAAAGTAACTTTTATCAATGAAAAATGCAACAACAAAAAATATATGCAAAGCTGTGGGCGCATATAAAAACTGATGAAATAAACAAAAGACTTAAGACACAAACTTGCGAAAACACAACAGAGCAGGTGAGGGTGCTTGAGCACAAGTATGCACATATTTTAACATTTATTTTGGAGAAAAAAAAAAAACAGTCATTGGTATGTGTGTGGCATATGCGAACGTTCACAAAGAGGTGCATGACTTAAATATTTGCTTATAGGTGATTAAATTACAGCAAAGAACGACATGCGGACAGCAGCAGAGACGTTATATGCAAAGCAAAAAAAAAAAAAATTAAGAAAAGTGAAATAAGAATAAACTTTATAAAGAAGAGAGAATACAACGAAAATAAAAAAATTCAACAAAGAATTTATACAAGTACCGTTAAGGTCGTTTGGGCCACACGAATGGTCAGTCAGCGACAATGCTGCTTTCTTACTCTCGCCTTCATTGTGTGCTGCCAGTAAAAGAGAAACGTTAATGGCTTAAGCAAAAAAAAAAAAAAAACAACGAAAAAAGCAAAGAGTGGCTAACAGCCAAGCCCGTACATTGCAGCGTAGAGCTGATGTAGCTTGGTGTAGAATTTAAAGTTGGAGCGTTTAACTGTTTGCTGTCAACGCGCGCATGCTATAAGCCGCAAGCAGAAATTAACAAACAGTTGAAAAGAGCAGTGGAGTGGCAGTAACGCTTAGCAAACAAACTTGGTTGCTTCTTTTTATATATATATTTTTTTGGTTTTTTTTCTGCTTCTTTCTTCTTTGCACTGCCTTTGCTTTGTGTGGCTTTTACTTTGACCTCATTTTGGTGATGCTGGTGCTATAACTTTTGGTTTGCCGGCTGCATTCTTCATTGCAGCGGCGTCACTTGTGCTTTTTCACTTTTTATTATTGTTGCTGTTGTTGTTGTTGTTTGTGTGTGTTTTTTTTTTGGTTAACCAAAAAATCGTTTTTATCGCCTTTTTATATTTTGATAAATTGTTTCCATTTCGTTTTCTTTCGATATACGACATTTGCTTGGCAGTTTAGCCAGCCGGCCGGCTTAAAATGAAGCTATAAAACCTAGACGGAGTGTTGGTGTGTAACAAAGCGGTAACGATGGTCTTACCTTTTTTTTGTTTAAGCTTTACGCCTAAATGGGTGCCAAAAAGTGCTTTGTCTTCTTATTAAATGCAAAATAAGACGACGCAAGCGGTATGGACGCAAAAAATTTATTAGGAAAAGTAAAAAAATAAAAATAAAAATAAAAAATAAAAAATAAAAATAATAATAAAATAAAATTATATATATATGAAAAAAACTATAAATTTAAACAAAAAAATAATTAAAAAATATTTAAAAAAATAATAAATTAAAAATTTCATTAAAAATAATATAAAAAAAAATCAATAATGATAAATAATAATTAAAAAAATTTTTATTTTCAAATAAATCAAAAGTCAGTGAAAAGGTAAAAAAAAAAATATATAAAAATTTTGAAAAATAACAAAAATTTTAAGGAATATAGAAGGGAATGAAAAATCAAATTTAAACAAAATTTTCAAAAATTAAAAAAATTAATCTGTACATAGAAGCACTAAAACAAAAAAAAAATCCGATAAAAAAATTATTTTATTAAAACTAATAAGAATGGAAAATAGAATATATCATATATATTAAATAGTAATAAATATATACAAAAGCTTAAAAAATATTAAAATTTAAAATAAGGTTTTTATCAATGAAAAAATAAAAGAAAAACCATAATTTTAAAAAAACTTAAAAAAAATTAAAAAAAGATATAAACAAAAAAATAGACACAGAATAAATCAATAAGTAGTATGTAATAAAAATAAATAAAAATTAAATAAATTACATTAAAAAATAAAAATTTAAAAATTAAAGAAATAATATAGTTTATAATAAAACTATTGTCGATAAAAATTAAAAAAAAAATAATAAACTTAAAAAGAATTAAAAAAAAAAAAAATTAACAGAAAAAAAATTAAAAAAAAAACTATAAGTAGCAATAAAAATATATAAAAAATATGAATTGAAAATAAATACAAAAATTAAAAAAAAAGTCAAAAAATAACAATAAAAATGAATAGACATAAACGAACACATATAGAAAATAAAAATAAAAAATTATAACAAATAAATAAAAATAATATTGAAATGAGAAATTAAGAAAGTTTTATAAAATTTAAAAAATTCAGAATTTAAAAAAATAAAGAAAAATAATGAAAGATTTAACAAAGTTAAATTAATAAAAAATAAATTAATAAAAAAATTATAATTCTTTAAAATAAGGTTTTTATCAACGAAAAAGTAAAAGAAAATATCATTATCTTAAAAAAACACATAAATTAAAAAAATAGTAATAACTTAAAAAAAAAATATAAAAAAAATTTAAAAATTAATTAAATAAATAAATAAACATAAACGAATCAAAATAAAAAAATTAAAAATTTTAACAAAAAAATAAAAAAATAGAATTAACAATAAATTAGAAATATAATAAAATATAATTATTAAAACCTAAAAAAAAATAAAAAGGCAAAAAGTCAACGAAAAGGTAAAAAAAAAATTAAAAAATTTAGATTAAAAAAAATAAATAAACAAAAGCAATAAAAAATTTAATAAAATTCAAAATTAATAAAAATAAATTTAAAAAATTAATAAAAAATTCAAAATAAAAATAACAAAAAATCTCAGCCTCAAAAACTCCTCCCAAATTTTGCGTACATTATGATTAACAATTTTGACAGTCGCGTTGTCAAGCATAATAACAATTATGTTGATTAAGTATGCCGTTGTCTCCTTAAAAGGGTTTAAATGCACTTTTGGGCTGACACTAAGCTGCAAACCAGCTTTTTTACCTGCTCAGCCACAGCCTTAGTGGCCTGATTATTGCACCAGCAGCTGGCAGCATACAGTTGGTGTACGCGACACGCATGCGTCATAAATTATAAGTAGTATCATCATAACAACAACAACAAACAGCAACTGAGTAAAAATAATGCAATAAAATAACAACAAAACGCATTAATAATAGCCAGAATTTTCTGAAATAAATTACATTGTGTTGAAAGCTACACTTGCAGCCGAGCATGCTGAATGAAAGGCGGCGAGAAAACGAGCGGAAAAGAGGCGCAAGAATTTAATGAAAGCTTTTTATGTGCATGTAATTTATGCACTTTTACTTTAAATATATGCTTACCTGCATATATACATATATACATAACAATATGGGTGTAAATGTGTATGATGGAGAACTTTTTTTCATTTAAATTCTTCCTTTTCTTCATTTTCCATTTCATCCAATTAACTGTTTTTTCACTGCACAAAAAGAGATTCTCAGCACTTTTCATTTTGTACTCTGTACTTGTTTGGCTTTTAGAAAAAAAATTTTAATTAATTTTTCCCAGTTCCATTTGTTAAGGCGACCTCCTGTGTATTTTTTGCTTAATTTTTTTTTAAAGCGTTCACCTTTTTGTAAGTAATTAAATCATTTTGTAGGTCAACTTTTATGCAGCACATGAGTTGCATATTTTATTGGTTGACTGGCATTTAATGAGACTTTGGTTTGGTAAAATTCTGATTTATAATGAAGATGGTTATTTTGGAATCATGCAGAAAAGAGCAAGTGAAGATGAGATTTCGTATAATATTTTAAATGCTGAAGAAAATTGTGAGAAGCTTAAACTAATTAATGAGGCCAAATTAAACATGATTACTTCCGAAAAAATTTTCTAATAATAATTTTGTGAATTTAAACCTTAATGGTAACCATTATTATATTTTTATTTAACATTAAACACAAAAATTGAGGCATTTAAGAATATTTTACGTAGCCAACTACGTATAAATGGAGTTATTTTTCTTCTAAATGATAAAAGTGCATTATTATTCATTTTAAATATGGTTACAGTTATTAATAAACTAATTTTCTAATAATGTAAGCCATTAAAATTGGTGCAAATGGTATATTTACCTTGGTATTTCACTAAAAATTTGTTCCCATTTCCATAATTTTTTCAATACACATTGGATTTCTTACCTGAAAAGATTATAAAAATAATTACATTAGGAAACTTTTATTAAATTTATAAGTAAGAGTAAATCGGCAAAGCAGTGAATTATTTTAAATTAAAATAAAAGCGACAAAACTTTTTATCAATTCAAAATATTAAATTAAAAGTGTTAAAAAAATATAACTGTTATAACTACATCTTCAAATTTAATTTTCCTTCAAATAATTTGTTTATTTTTAATTAATTAATTTTTTTTTAAATTATTTAACTTATTATTATTTTAATTATTTAATTCGTATTTTATTTCATTTCACTTTAACTTTTTTAACTCTATTTCATTCTATTTTATTTATTTTATTGATAAATAAATTTATTATTATTTTTTTTTACTTCGGTTTGTTTTATTTCATGCTATTTTATTTTTTTAGTTTTGTTTACTTATTTTTCCTTTTATTTTCCTATATGTTTATTGAATTTTTTTCATTTTATCCTTTTTTATATTATTATTATTTTATTTTAATTCATTTTGAAATTCAGGGCAGATGGTGGTCAAGAGTATGTGAATTTCAGACATTTTCAAAATTTTTTAAGGTGATAATAATAAACAACAATATTTAAACTTTGTAGATATATTGTAGAACTTATATTGATTACAAAGACATTCAGAAAAACTTTTTAAATGTTTTAAAATTGGTCCTGAAATTGATCTTCTCAAACAAATTGAATGTGAGTGAAGCATTGCACTTATCTGAAGCACAATAAGCAAGAAGTTTAGGAACTTGTACAACTGTAGCTATATTCTGTACCAAGTGAATTTTTGAATTTCGGTAACCAAAACAGGTTTTTTTTTGTCAGGACATAGCTACTAGTGTACTAAATAAAATTTTCAAATTTAAGATATATAAATATATGTATAAATACTTTTTTCTTTTACCTCCGCCATGCAGAAAAAAGCTGTTCTGAGAAAAACGAGTTTAAAGTTGGATGTGTATGAGGACGAGCGATCGGCCGCTACCTACTCAAAGACCTGTAGAACCGGAAATACTGTAGATATCATTATAAAATTTTAACATAAAATTCTTAAAACACTATACTTTCGAAATGTTTAACAACAAAAAAATGATTTTATGAAAATTCTAGACCACCGTCTCCCCTTCACTCATTAAAATTCCTTTTAAATTAAATTAAAGTAATTTTATTAGATTTTTATACTTCTTTTATATAAGTTCTTTTTATTAATTTATTTTAAATTATTAAATTTTTATTTAGTTAATTTAATTAAAGTTTGAATTTTTATTTTCATTATTTTATTTTATTTTGTTTTTATTTTATTTTTTATTACTTTATGTAATAATTAGGTAATTTTATATACTATTCTTTGTTTTTACCTTTTTTTTAATTTTTTTTTTTATTTTTATAACAGTTTTAATAAGTTCTTTTTTTATTATTTTTTATTATTATTTTTTTTTTTGTTTTAAATTATTTTGTTTATTTCATTTTATATATTTATTATAAATTTTGTTTGACTTAGTCCTTCTTTAATTTGTTTTATTTTTTATGTTACATTATTTGTAAATTTATTGCTTGTCTTAATTTCTCTTATTACATTTTAATATTATTTCATTTATCTTTTATTTTTTTATTTTTATTTTATTTATTTATTATAAATTTTTCTATTTCTGTTTTTTATATTTTTTTTATTGTTTTCTTCCTTATTTTATATTTTTCAGTTATTATGTGTTATTTGTAAATTCTGTTTCTCATCCTTCGTTATATTTAAATTTTAATCTATTTTATTTTGCTTTATTCTACTTAATTTAATTTATATTAATTATAATTCATTGGTTTCTTTAATTATATATTTTTTATATAATTTATGTTTTAAATTTTTCTTATTTCCATTTTTATTTTTGTTTTAAATTTTTTTAAATTTAATTATTTTGTTCTGATTCGTCATGTTATTTGGTTTATTTTTTTACTATTGAATTATTTTGGTTTCATTTTAATTATATTAGTTTGTCTTCATTAATTTTTTATTTTATTTTTTATTTTTATTTTATTTCTTAACTTATTTTAGTGTGTTATATTTGAATGTTAATTTATTTAATTTAATTTTATTTTATTTCTTTATTATATTTCGATCATTTGTAATTAATTTTAATTAAATTAATTTTAAATTTTTTTTTCTCATTTGTTTTAAATAAAAATATTTTAAATATATTTTTTCTTGTATTATTTTATTTTATATTTAGTTTTATACTTATTTTTATTTTTATTTAAATTTATTTATTTTTATTTGGTTTTATTTTTATTTCATTTGGTTTGCATTTAATTTCTTTTATTCTGCTCTGTTTTATTTGGTGTTTTTTTCTTAATTTACTTTATTTTATTTTATTGCCTTTTTCTATTTTTCATAAATTCCTTTTTTATGTTTTACATTTTTTAATTTGGTTTTATTATAGCATATTTTTCTTTTGTTAATTTATTAATTAATTTTATTTATTTTAAATTTTTTTTGTATTTGTTTTTATTTTATATTATTTTATTATTCAATTTTTTTGTTATTCTCATCGAAATTTTTCTGAAACATAAAAAAATTATTATTTAATTTAAAAAAAAAATTTGAAACCTCAAAATACTCATTTTCTTATTACTAAAAAACAAACTTTATTAAAACATAATTATTTGCCTGTCCAAATTGCACACGACACATTTCAGTTGTCTGCTGGAAAAACCCCCTACTGCGGCTGTTCGCTTAAAGTAGCGCAAGTCTATATTTACATATTTATATAACTTATTTTTCGCAATGAAATTTAAGCACGACTCGTGACAGATAATTTACATTACTGGACTTTAATAAGTAATATTTATATTTTATTGGCAATAAATTTCGACAGCAACCACAGAGCAGCAGCTAAAGAAGAAGATACTCTCACTTTTTGTCGTGTTAATAGCTCAATAAAATGATTTTTTACAAGTGAAAAAATGCAACAGCAGAGACAACAATAATAACAAAAATAATACAAATATATGCAAGCGTTCAGTTAAAAATAGCGAGAAATCTGTTGATAATGAAATCGAGAAGTGAAAAAAAAAATTAAAAAAAATACTGTAAAACAAATGAGACATAAAATTAAAACAAAGAGAAAACAACAACAAAGAAATGCAATTTTTTAAATACAGCAACAACAAGTATTGTGAGCGTGCAGAAATTACAACAATAAATAAAAAAACCAAAAATATTTCACAACCTTCGAAAGTGAATGCGAATGCCACAGCGAGCAGGCAGTCAGCAGGGGGTGGCAGAAGATCGCCTGAGTGCAGGCACTTTAAGCGACAATGCGAACAATTTCCCTTTTATGTGGCACTATATCATAGTGCAACAGCGGCACCAGCAGCAGCAACAACAACAACAACAACAACAACAACAACAAGTATAGCATATAGAGATGCCAATAACAGTAAATAAATACGAGTATGAAAATAAAATTCCAATATTTTGTTTTTGCTATTGTTGTTGTTGTTGTTTCACATTTTTCTCCTTTACATTAAATTGCTCTGTGGCATGCAGCGCAAACATTTCAGATATTTCACACCGTCTCTCACCCCGTGCCTGCCGTGTATATGTAATAGGTGAAGGTAAAAACTAGTACTTATATTATTGTATGTATGTGTGCTTGTATGCTCGATTGTTGGTTTGTCTATATGTGTTTAGGTGATTATGCCGCGCCGCACAGCGTGTCATCCACAGCACGTTTGGCGCGTCATTTTAATGACGTTGAAGTGTACGAAAAGAAAAAATGTCGATATTTAGACAAAAGTCTACGACAACTAAGATGAGCACACACAAATATACAAAAGCACACACACACACATAACCGACTAGATGAGAGCTCAGTCGGTGCTGTGTGTGAGGAGGGGAACCTTTGCAATTCGCTATGTGGCAGCAGTGGCCATGGCCAAATATACGATTGTTTTTTTTTTTTTTTGCTGTTGTTGGCCAAAATAATATAGTTAAAGAGTTGTTTATTTGTATTTGTTGTTGCTTCTATACTCTGCGCATAGTTGGAGTTCACGGTTGACTAGCTCTTGTGTGGTGCCGGTTGCCTCACACTCCACCATTGTCTATTGACCGTTTTGCAGGCCAGACAAAAGGGCACAAATGAAATACCAATAAACTCGATAAAAAGGCGCTCATAAAAATTGGCCAAGAAAACAAAAAAGCTCGAAAGCAGTAAATGAAGTTGAAGATGCGCTATAGCGTTTTCTAATAGAAAGTGCGGAGATAACTTGGCATTTTTATTCCTTTTATTTTTATTTTTTATTTTTATATATTTTTTATTTTATTTTATTTTATTTTTATTTTTTATTTTTGGATGAGGGAAATCAAATATTTAGTTTTATTATCATTTCGTTTGTTCCCTTTGTTCGCCTGGACATTGCCTGTTCATTGTGTAAGGGAAAAAGCCAATTAAGCGAGAAATGTAAATCTTCTATGTGGCGCACGAAAAACGCAAATTGTGCCGTTACAATTGGATTGTATTTTTGTAATTGTTTTACATTGTCTACACTTCCTCTAAATTCACGTCACTCAACTGATAGCGAAAATTTTTTAATTTGAAAGTTTCCCATTTCGGGCTGCGTAGAATTGGCTGTTGGAGAAATTGGATGTGGACTGCAGTCATCCTTCAGATTCTAATAAAAAAAATGAAATAAAATAAAAAAACAAAATAAAATAAAATAAATTATATTAAATTAAAATAAAATCAAATACAATAAAATGAAATATAATTAAATTTAAAAAAATAAATAAAACAAAATAAAATAAAATAAAATTAAATAAATTAACTTAATATAAAATAACATAACATAAAATAAAATAAAACAAAATAAAATAAAAAATTAAATAATATATAACAAAACAAAATTAAATAAATAATATATTAAAAAAAATATTAAAATAAGTAAAATAAAAAAAACTAAAGAAAGTAAAATAAAAAAATATAATATGAAAATAAAAAAATATAAAAATTAAAATAAAATAAAACAAATCAAAAGAAAAAATAAATAAAAAATATAGTAAAAAAAAATAAAAATAAAATATAAAATAAAAAAATAAAAAAAATATAAAATAATAAAATTAAAAAAGAATAAATAAAATAAAAATAAAAACACAAAAATAAAAACAAGCCAAAATTAAAATAAAAAATATAGTAATAAAAATCAAAAAAAATAAAAATAAAATAAAATTAATTTAAATTAAAATAAATAAAAAAGTCAAATAAAAAAAATTAAAAATTTTAATTAAATAAAAATATAATAAAATAAAATAAAAAATATATTAAAAAAAAGAAAATAAAATAAAAAATAAAGTAAAAAAAACTAAAATAAAAAAAATTAAATAATTAAAATGAAAAAAAATTAAATAATAAATAATAAAATAAAATTTTGTGATTATAAGTAAATGAGCTTTATTCAATGACCTATTTTGTTAGAATTATTTTTTTGAACAAAATATTCATTGTTATACAACAAAGCAAAATTGATGGAAATGACAGCTGTTTCGCAGATCACCACATCTCCTCATCAGACTTCTTGTGCCAGGAATTAAACCGACAGATTCTAACATCACTGGCGAGTGCTCTACCACCGAGCCAGTATCTGCCATGTAATCTGTTGTTGTATTATTCAATTTTTTACTAACCAACAACTATTAAGTGCGCTAATATTTAGTTGCTATTTTTACTTAATCTTGAGTTAGCGAAATTCCTTCTAACAATGAATATTTTGTTAAAAAATTCTAATAAAATAGGCCTTTCAATAAAGCTCATTTATTTACAACCACCAACAATTACAGACCGCATCAAACCATTTAAAATAAAATTTTATTTTAAATTCTTTTATTTCAATTTTTGAAAATTTTTTTAAATAAATTAAATTAAATTAATTCTGGTACAGAATTTTGGAAATTTCGATTTTTTGCACTTTTTTAAAGTTTAACTATTTAAAAATATGTCTGTAAGAGGATTTTTCAAAATTCAAATTATTTTCGGAATACAGGTATTTTTCTGACGCTGCATCCATATCGGCTCGGCCTTTGCGCGGAACTTTAAATGCGTTTTTCTCGAAACTAATTTTTCCGATGCATTAACCACAATATCTCAGGTTCTAATCAGCCGATTTACTTGAAATTTGGCATGAATATTCTTTAAATATCTCTCTATCACAAAA
This sequence comes from Neoceratitis asiatica, assembly GCA_030068015.2. Classification (NCBI taxonomy): domain Eukaryota; kingdom Metazoa; phylum Arthropoda; class Insecta; order Diptera; family Tephritidae; genus Neoceratitis; species Neoceratitis asiatica. Next base: position 16,903,865 of record CM061526.1, read on the forward strand.
ATGTGATATTTGTAATATTCTTAAAAAATTCGACAAAGTTAAAGGAGTGGTGAAAAAATCGAAATTTATTTTTGAACAGCCGCCATTTTATGAAATTTTTTTCAGTTTTACAGGTTTTTGAGATAGCGACATTCGTACTAATTAAGAATCCATCATTGTTTTATTTTTCAGATGACCACAAGGGTAGAAATCATGGCGACGAGTACATGGCCTTTTTTCCCCTCTCCACTCCAGAGATGCATAACTCCATGAAAAAAATTGTTTTTAATTAATTTTGTATATACTCTTGAAATAAAAAAGTTATAAAAAAAAAAAAAAAAAATTTCAAAATTTTTTTTTATCAATTGCCAAAAAACCCTTGAAATTCGGTCCTCTAGACCAATATACCCCCTTAATTTAATTTAATTGAATTTAATATTATTTTTCAATATTTTATTTTATTTCATTTCATATTATTTTATTTTATTTTATTTATTTTTCCTTCATCTCATTTTATATTAGATTTTCTTATATGCTTTTTTCAAAATTCATTTGCTTTTTAATAATGTATTCATAAATATGTGCCCCTAGAAATTGTTCCATGTAGCCATAACTAATTTTCAATAGAGAAAATACCATATCGATATTTTTCCTTTCCAGGTATTTCTAATATAATGTTTGACCACATCTGTTGACTGTGTTTGTGTTTTCGAACACCTTTATTGTATTAAATTTTTTTGCTTGAGAACTACTACCTTTGTGCCAAGTCAACTATTATCTAGTTTAACTAACTCCTAGTAGTTTATTAGTTTATTCCATTTAAAATTTTTACGCTTCCCACGTTCTTCCTTTTCATCCGTACTTCATTCATTCTTCTCTCAATTTTTCTTGCTCTCTAACTGTACCTTCGCTAAAGCGTCACGCCATATTAACATTTTTCCTACCATTACCTACTGTTACCTGCTGCCGTCAGAGGCATTAGTTTTATTTGACTGTTATTGCCCTTTTATTGATGCGCTTGTCAATGGCTCGTCCATGCGCTTGTCATGTGAACCTCTCATAGGCACATATGTACATACATAAATGTAAATTTGTTTGTTCATTCATTCCTTCAACCATTCATTTATTCACTGTCGAAAGCGCATGTTTCTTTTGTTGACATCACGTGTCGTCAATTTATTGGATCACTAAATATTGTATTATTTTTTTTCAGCCACACTAAATACGAACGAAATAGATGCTCTCAGGAGCAGTACATTTTCATAGCGTGGCATGGTATGGCATTAACATTGTTTTTGTTGCAACAAAAAAACATTTTACGAGCCGAGGTGTCCAGTTACTCTTCCGTTTCAATTGTTTTTGCTTTCCCTGATCTTATTTTTGTGATTTTCCATGGTTTCGTCGCGTACGTGAGAATTTGAATTTTCACATTCATTTGAAGTTTTTTGTTTTTGTGTTTTCCTCTGCAAAAAAATTGGTATATTTGCTATTAAATGGTCAATTGTTTGAAATTTGTATTTTTTTTATGGTTCGCTTTTGTATTGTCAATTTATGATTATTTAATTTTTGCACCTTAAATTTGTTTCAGTCTGCTTTAGTTTAATTTATTTGCGTTCAAGCACAGATTTCTTATTTCTTTTCTGCACCTTGGAGTTTCTAAAGCAATATAGTTCGAACAGTTGTACTGCATATTGCATTTGGAGTCCTTTTTTGTTGTAGGAGAGAGCTACTCTCGATATGGAAGCAGCTTAATTGATTGAGAAAGTGAGATTGGTGTTCCCACACACATTCAATTAAGTCGAAACAATTCATGTTTAAAGCTTGGCACTTTTTAAAAAAAAAAAAAACTACGCTCAAAAAGGAAATAGTATAAAATTAATTAAAAATCAAAATAAAATAAAAAAGGAAATAAAGGGTCATCCAAGTAGAGGTATTTCTTTAATAGCCTGTTTTTGACAGATCACGCGTGAGTTGTGTCAAGTTGTCATGTTATTTTTGTTCAGTATTGTTTGCATTTCACCATGGAGAGATTTACGCCTGACCAGAGTTTGCAAATCATTCAACTTTATTACAAAAATTCACGTTCTCTAAAGAATGTCTTTCGCGCACTTCGCTCAACTGATGTTCAACATAATCGGCCTACTGAGCATACTATTCGCCACACTATCACCCATCTTGAGACTCAGCATTCATTATTGGATAATATTCGACCGAATAGATCACGTCCAGCACGATGTGGAGAAAATATAACGACTGAAGGTGTTAAGTGTACACGAAGATCGTGGAAAGTCGATTCGGCAGCGTTCGCAGCAACTCGGGCTGACGTATGGAATGACTTGGCGCATTTTACGTTGAGATCTTAAATTGAAAGCGGACAAAATACAGCTTGTGCAAGAATTGAAGCCGCTCGACCTACCCAAGCGACATCGCTTCGCTCTATGGGCTCTTGAAAAGTTCCAAGAAGATCCGACATTTTCGAGCTAAATTTTGTACAGCGTTGAGGCTTATTTCTGGCTCAATGGATATGCAAACAAGCAAAATTGCCACATTTGCGACGAAGAGTAACCTGAGGAGATTCAAGAGCTGCCATTTCATCCAGAAAAAACAACGGTTGGGTGTGGTTTGTGGGCCGGTGGAATCATAGGTTCATATTTCTTCAGAAATGATACCGGTGAGAACGTAACCTTCAATGCCGACCATTATCGCGTCATAACAAACGACTAGTTGATGCCTGATAGATGGATTTATTGAGAGAACACTTCTGTGGGCAAATGATTCACGTTTTGGGCCGGTCGATTGATCACCAGCATCGTTAGACCGTCAACCGTTAGACTTTTTCCTTTGGGATATGTAAAGTCTAAAGTCTATGCGGACAATCCCGCTTCGATTCAGGCCTTGGAGCAAAACATCACTCGTGCCATTCGCCAGTTACCAGTCGAAATGCTCGAACGAATCATCGAAAATTGTACTCAACGAATGGACCATCTGAGAAGTAGAGATAAACTTCAAAAAATAATCTGAGAAGTGGAGATAATCTTCAAATAATAAAAATAAATCATAACAATAAATGCCAAAGGATGTTCATTCGAATGATAATAAACATTTCCCATTAAATTTGAATTTTCTGTGTTGCTTTTTCTTTAAAAATGTATGGAACCTCGAAATGGATCATCATTTAGTATAAAATAAATTAAGATAAAGCAAAACATTTCACATAATCTATAAGTTTAGGAACGAATGCCTCAATAATTATTACTGTTGTAGTTTTCCTTAAAACTACTTTTCCATAGAATACTTGGTTGGGAATATTTTTGAAAATCAGAAAAATTATATATTTATTACCGCAGCCAATTCTAAGCTACGCCAGGGTAGTCAGCTAATGTTATTTTAATTACTTCATCAGTTCTGATGAATTTTATATATCAATACGTTCTTCAAAAAAAAAGTCTAAACAATAATTCGCTGGATAAGTGAAAGAAATTTATGAAAGGAATCTGGGAAACCAACTGCAGTGCGTCCAATTAAAATTTAATAGTAAGAATTTAAATACTACTGATATCAAAACAAGCACAGCGGTGATTGGTTATGATAAACATACATACATACTCGTACTGGCAATTCATATACACATCTATATATGCATATATGTTATTTATGTGCATATAAAAAGTATCAAGCCAAGACAATTTGCCAACGCATATCGATATAATCATTATTTTTTGGTATGTAAACAAATAATCATAGACATACATACATACATGCATACAGCCACATGCACACACTCATCTGTGCATCTGAGCATACAGTGAGTGGCACAGCGTAAAGCCGGTGGCCCAATTTAGACGCGCACCACAAGCGGCAACAAACGACCTACATATACATACAAACATACATACATACTTCGTTTATTAACAATACTACAGTAGGAGTTGAGGAAATGAGTAAATGAGAAAATTAATTTCTTTGTCAGGCGCACATTTTCTAAAGCATACTAGACTAGCTAAGCGGGCGTAGAGCGCTTGATTGCTATCTACAGGAAAATTCAAATATATAAAACAGTGGAAAGTTCATTTCATGCGCTGCATGAGGTGACAATGCCGCATGGGCGCAAGGAAATAAAAGTGGAAGCGACAAAAGTGTGTAGCAGCGGCAGCAGCAGCAGCGACAACAACAATAAGACGAATCGTAGCTAGCAAGGCCGCAGAAAAATCTGCTGGGCTGTTGGCAGGCGGCAAATAAAATATATACTATAAAAATATTTATGTGTATTTGTGGCAGTTCGCTTGAAAAGTGGGTAAATACGCCACACGCGGTGCTCGTGCCACATACAAATAACAGTAAATAACTAAACTGTGAACGGGAAGTATTTATTTTAAGAAGAAATGAGCTAGAAGTAGCATACGTTTTTTATTTTAATTTTAATTTTTTTATTTTGTTATATTTTATTTTACTTTATTTTATTTTATTTTATTTTATTTTATTTTATTTTATTTTTTATTATTTTATTTTATTTTGTTTTATTTTATTTTATTTTTTATTATTATTTTTTTTTAAATTTATTTTTTTTATTTACTTTTTATTTATTACTATTTTATTTTATTTTATTTTATTTTATTTTTATATTACTTTATTTTGTAGTATTTTATTTTATTTTTATTATTATTTTATTTTATATTATTTAATTTTAATTTATTTTTTTTTCTTTTTAAATTTTTATTTTTATTAATTTTTTTTTAATATTGTTTTATATTGTTGATTAATTTTGTTTTATTTTATTTATTTATTATTATTATTTTTATTTAATTTTATTTTATTATATTTTATTTTTTATTTTTTATTTTATTTTATTTTATTTTGTTTTATTTAATTTAATTTATTTTATTTTATATTATTTTTTATTATTTTATTTTATTTTAATTTATTTTATTTTTTTTATTTTATTTTATTTTTATTTTATATTATTTTATTTTATTTTTTTTATTTTATTTATTATTTTATTTTATATTATTTTTAATTTTTTTTAAATTTTTAATTTATTTTAGTTTATTTTATTTAATTTTTTTTAATTTTATTTAATTTATTTTTATTATTTTTTTATTTCACTTAATTTTATTTTATTTTATTCTATATTTTTTATTTTATTTTATTTTATTTTATTTATTTTATTTTATTTTATTTTATTTTATTTTATTTTTTATTATATTATTTTATTTTATCTTTTTTAATTTAATTTTATTTTATTTTCTTTTATTTTATTTTATTTTAGTTCATTTTATTTCATTTTATTTTATTTTTTAATATTTTATTTTATATTTTTTAATTTTACTTTATTTTATTTTATTTTATTTTATTTTTTAATATTTTATTTTTATTTTTTTATTTATTTTGTTTGATTTAATTTTTTTTAATTTTTATTTTTTAATTATTATTATTATTTTTATTTAACTTTATTTTATTTTTTATTTTATTTTATTTATTTATTTTTAATTTTTATTTTTTATTTTTATTTTTTTTATTTTTATTTTATATTTATTTTATTTTATTTTATTTTATTTTTTATTATTTTATTTTATTTTTTTAGTTTAATTTTATTTTAATTTATTTTATTTTGTTTTATTTTATTTATTTATTTTTTTATTTTATATTATTTAATTTTACTTTATTTTATTTTTTATATTTTATTTTTTAATATTTTATTTTTATTTTTTTATTTATTTTGTTTTATTTTATTTTATTTTTATTTTTTATTTTTATTTATTTATTATTATTAATTTTATTTAACTTTATTTTATTTTATTTTTTTAATTTTATTTTATTTTATTTTATTTTATTTTATTGTATTTTTTTTTTCTTTTTTTTTAGTTTAAATTATCTTATTTTTATATATTTTTTAATTTTTTTATTTATGTAATTTTATTTTATTTAATTTAATTTGGATTTTATTTTATTTTAGTTTAATTTTTTTAATATATTTTTTGTTTTGTTTTAATCTTTGGGGTTCGCAGCTTTGAAAACGCCAAAAAAAAATTAAAAAGCAACAAAAAGTAGTGACAACAAATGTCACAAAAGTCAACATAATGAGCGTAGAATGCTACAACTCGCTAGGAAACAACATCGCTCGCAACTTTTGCTGGTCGCCACGGCTGCCAAAAAGTCAAAAATCCCAAAATAACTTTGTTCTGCAAGCGAGAAAATTGGGTCGCGAGCAACAATGTTGCATTCCCATGTTGGTACTTATGAATGTAGTAGGTAGTTGCCGCTTGGTCTCAGTTAATTTTTGTTGCTTTGTTTGTATATATCTTTGCAACGTAAAATAAATGATGCACCCGCGGCAATCAGATAATGTTGCAGTGTTAATACCGCCGCTGCTGCTGCTGCTGTTGCTTCACAGATGCCTGTTGCATGTGGCATGTTACCTGCCACATATACGACTATGTATGGTTGTGACATGTTCACTGAAGGTGCAGAGTTGCAGTCAGATTGGTTTGGAGGTGTAACGGTAGGATTTTGGTGCTGTTGCAGTTCGAATTGTAGTAGGCGGCACTTGAAGGCGAAGAAAAAGTGTTGACAAGTTCATGAGTTACTGTTGTTGTTGTTGTTGTTATGGTGGCCAAAAGACAAGTGAATTGGGAAAAGGTGAAAATAGAAGGAATGGAAGTTGCTTAAAAACTATTAAAAAAAAAATAAAAAAAAAATAAAATTGCAAACTTTTTGACCGTCAAATAAGCGCAGAAGATGGAATGATAGCGGAGCGTTGAAAGTATGAGATTGGGCGTGAAAATAAATACATATATCGTGTATAGAACAAGTTTTCCATCATATATTCTCAGTATTGCTGAGAAAATACAAGATTTCAATTTGGAAGATTCCAATAATGAAGAGAAGAAGAGAAGGTTGAAATGAAGAAAAAGGCTTTGGCTCTTATATAAGGCCAAGATTTCAGGAAAACGTCTCTAGTAGATCCAAGAGACACAGGACCTAAGCTCCACATCCTAAACCGGTAGCCCAAACTGTAGGACCTTTTAGCGGGGTTGCAAAATAGCACCTCACATTGGACGCCATAGATATACCTAGATGTCACCTGACTATTAGAAGATGTTGTGGATGGTCTTTTCGGAGAATATATATTTTGCAGGAATACCCTGGCGCTGCACCGGTGATACGTGGCTCTGGCTGGCTCGAAAGGCCTGGTAAAACTCGTTTCGTATGCAGATGAACGAGCGATAAACTCTTTGAAAAGGCTACCGCTGAAGTTGGAGTGTTGTGGCCTTGTGGGGCAATGAGGCTCTTGAGTTCATCCGACCCGATAAAAAGGAAATTCCCACTAGTGAGTAGAGGTTGGTGCAGGTTGGATAAGTCAAGGAGAAACAGCGTATCGTGTGGTTCATCATAAGCAACGCTTCAATCCCAGCTCTCGTGGACTGGGGTGTAGCTATTAACTAAGGTCTCTATTTTACTATCCACAATAAGAGTGGAACTCAGCATCGAGAAAGACAAAACGTAATGAGCGGTTCGGCCGGCCCGGTAGTTTCGCCGGAAATACCGACTGAACAGCGCCAAGAGTGCGGCGTGAATATCACATACAAACGAAAAGGCTGCAAACAACGTCGGACCGACTGCAAACAGCCCGAGTAGACCAGTTGTACCCATACCCACGGTTGAAGCCATGTCGCGGCAGCCAGTGGGAAATATGGAAGAGGACCAGCTTCTGCATTAAAAAACTGAAGAGGAGGACATAGACGCTGTAGTCTCAACCTTTCCTGAGGTAGAGAAAGGCGAAGCAATGGACTTAACCACTGCCTAGAATAGTCCAAATCCTCCAAATTAATCTCCACCATCCCAAAGCACGGTCTGATGCCCTCGGTTTGTGCCCCGCTGAAAAAAGTTGGACATTATTCTTATCCATTAGCCTTGGATAGCAGGTAACAAGGTCTGTGATGCCTGGCAGACAGTGTTAACTACAACAACAGCAATTAGCTTCTCATCGCAGCACCAATGAAGAGAATATTTTAATTTCATTTTAAATAAAATTTCTTTCACCTCATTAATTGCCTTGTTGAGTGAATTTTTGCAGTTTTTTTTTTACCAATATTATTTGAGCTTGAGATTTTTCTCCAGTTTGGCTTTCGATTGCGCGCGATTGAGACAGTAATCATTTATACATTTGTGAAAGTTGAATGACCAAATTTGTGGCAGGAAATCAGCCAACGTACCAACACACACAAGAGCACAGAGCGCAGTAAAAGTGCTGACAAACAACAGTTGCAGGAGGCGCATAAATGCAAGCAAAAAAAAAAAAGCGCATGACAGCATGCTGTGTAGCAGGAAACAGCAAGCGAGAATAACAGCAGAACCACAGCGCTTAGCACACAACTCACTTGACAGTGACAACGCAGCGCGCAACAATGGCAATGTCACATGCAACAAATGGCAGGTAAATAAGCAAACAGACAAAAAGGCTCAACGCAATTCATTTAAATATTTAATCCAAAAAAAAAAAAATAAAAAAAATTGGCAGAAGAAAATACCAGAAAAAGCTTCTTTGCAGCATAGAAGACTCCGCGCGGTCGCAACAGCTAGAGCGCGCACACGCAAACAAAACGAAACGGATGCAAACGCATTCAAATCACAACGCGCCATCAATGCGCGCTACAATCGCAGTGCAGCGCTACCAACCGCTCACGCGTTTGGCCGCATTCGCGACGACGAGCCATTCGCTTTCTATCAGTATGCGCGCGCGCTCGCACCGATGGCTGAAATTGTGGCAGCCAAAGTAGCGCCGCGTCGCGTCGCCTCAGCCTGCCGTCAGCTTGTTAGCGAATTCTTACTTTCATAGCGCGCAGATTTATTGGCTGTGAAAAACTATGTGAGTGCGCGTGCGCGCGCTGTCGAAAAAAACTGCCGTTACTTATCGTACTATACAGCATTTCAAAAGCCTATTGACTGCTTGTACGTAAGTAACAGTGCTGCCCGACCGAAAAGAACGTCAGTCGAATTTAGAGCAGATTCTTATCAGGCAGACACGATGACTAGGAAGTCAATGTAGACAAGTAAAAAGAAAAGAAAAACGGCAGGAAGCCTGACAAGGCGCTTTTTTTTCAACCGTTAAGCGCGCACACAATTCAAGCAATAAACTTTGCTTTAGTTAAGCTTAGACATTATAACGGTGTCTGTCTGCCGACGCGCAAGTTAGATAAATCCAATTTGGAAAGCAGCATTCAGCAAAAGTGAAGCGCGCGCTTAACGTATTCACAAGTTTTTTTTTTGTAAATATTTTTCCCCACTTACTGATCGTGCTGATCTTCACTGACAATAATAAAACAAGCGCTTAATAAGTAGAAGCGGCGATGGCATGGAAACAAAAAACGAAGTGCAGTGAAACTCAAATAGTGCTAACAACACCCGCACTTTCTAGAATAGAAAGAAAATATATTACAAGGCGAACGCGCGATCAATTGATCGCGCGATTAAACGGCAACTGACCTCACTCTCTTCTCTGGTTTTTTTTCGAACAGCAATAAAAACGCTTAAGCGCTCTTGGCGTATAATTTATTTCGATTTTTTTCCTAATTTTTTCCTCTTTTGTAATATGTTCAGCCAATTATATTGATATTTTATAGGTTTTCATGGTTATTACCGCTTTTATCATTCAGCTAGATGCGAGTATGCCACAAAGTGTGGGCGTGATTTGGCTTACTTCATCGGAAAGAATTCATCAATTTAAATATCGTTAAAAAGCTTTTGTAGAAAAAATTCTTTACTTCTTTGTTCGCTCTCTCGTATGATTTTTTCATCTTGATTTTACTAACAATTTTGAAATATGAAATCGTAGTAATTTGCTACTTATTGTTGCATGTAAATGATTTGAATTTTTTGTAGCTCTCCAGACAGCGAAAATCGCCGATCACTTTTAAGTGCTGTTTTATTAGCATTTTTAAATTCCTTTTGACAATCAGTTTATTTGAACTGTTAAATGCTGCTCTGTGGTTGATTATTTGTGATAGCTTTTTTTACTATGTAACATTCTATTACTTTTTTTAGTACTATTTAGGTTAAAATTTTTATTAAAATTTTGTTATTGCTCATTTATTGCTTTTTTCAATGTAAAAAAACTACTTATATTTTCTACTACTATTTTCTGCTACTATTTTCTACTACTATTTTCTACTACTAATTTTACTACTATGCTTTACTACTATTTTCTAGTACTATTTATATTACAATTTTTTATTAAAATTTTATTATTGCTCATTTATTGATCTTTCAATGCAAAAAATTACTTATATTTTCTACTACAATTTTCTGCTCCTATTATCTACTATATTTTTTACTACAAATTTTACTAGTATGATGTACTAGTACTATTTTCTACTGCTAATTTTTACTACTGATTTTCACTACTAATTTCCACTACTATTACACTTACTACTTAAAATTTTTATTAAAATATTGTTATTGCTCATTTATTGATTTTTCAATACAATAAATGCCTAATATTTTCTACTACTAATTTCTACTACTATTTTCTAATACTAATTTCTACTACAATTTTTGTACGACTTGATACTACTATTTTTAGTACTAATAATATAAAATAATATCTTCATCTTCAATATAGCCGGAAAAAATTTAGTGTTGCCAACTACTGCTAAATATTATACTACACTTTTTTAATAGACTTTGTTAATAGAAATTTGTTATTGTATTATATTAGGAATTTATTTCTAAATATTTACTAATACTATAATTGGAAGGTTCTTTTTTTATTAAGAATATCTTACGTTTATTTATATATTGATACTTCTACTACTACTATTTCTAACTCGCTTAAGCATTAAAACATTTTTCTGCTTATCACAGAAAACTTTTTTTTTAAAGCTACTACTACTATTTTCTACTACTACTATTTTTTACTACTATTTTTTACTACTATTTTATATTACTATTTTCTACTACTATTTTCTATTACTATTTATACTTCTATTTTTTCAGCTAAGCATATTTCTGATTAAGAAAAATTGGCAATTTTTTCAAAACGAATAATTTTTTTATGAATTTTTTTTACTACTAATTTTTTACTACTACTACTGCTAACTTACTTGTTCACTACGATCCTTTTTTTCGCTTACCATAGAAAACATTTATTTTAAATCCTTATTAAAGCTTGACTACTATTTTTTTCAACCAAGCATATTTAGATTAAGAAAATTTTACAATTTTTCCAAAATTAAACATTTTTTATGCATTTTTTTTAACTAATTTTTACTTCTTAGTAGTTTCTTGCTCACTATGAATTATTTTCATTGCTTACCATAGAAAACATTTATTTTAAATCCTTATAAAATATATGTGTACCACTATTTTCTACTACTATTTATACTACTATTTTGTACAGCTGCTAAACTAATTTTTGATTAAAAAAAAAATTTAATTTTTTAAAAGAAAATATTTTACGAATTTTTTTGCTACTAAATTTTTGCTACTATTACTAAACTATCCTTTATAGAAATGTGTATACTACTGCTATCTACTACTCTCTAATACTACTTATACTACTATTTTTTCTAACTACTGACATTATTAAAAAATCATTTGTGTTAAAGAAATTTTCCACTTAAAAATCTTTAATGAAAATTTTTTTTTTTTAATATTTTCAAACATTTCACATACCATAACACCCAACTCAACGCCATTAACACATTTTATGGTGTCTATTGGGCATAAAATTTTGTTTAAATACTAAATGCATTTCGAGCCACTTAGAATATTAGAAAGAAAAAATTTGGAAAAAAAATTTCGCCTGCTGCCTTTGCTGCCAAAGACAATTTTACTTAAATGTGTTTGAGTGGAAAAAATTACGATTGGCTTACTTGGAATATTTTCTAATTAGCATACAAGTACTATATACAGACATATTTATGGTTGCACATATGCATACATATTGTTTAGCTTGCATGTCTTCCAAATGTATGTGTGGGCGCAACGAACAACATCAAACGGCAAACGGGCCAAACGGCAAACGACAACAAACAGCAACTGGAGGAGAGTGCCACCGATGAAGGGAGGTAGTAAATGTGGTCAGAAAGCCCACACCCAAATGAAACGGAACGACCAACTTTACTGCTGATTTCACACTGTATAATGCATGTTATTTAAATTTTCATTTATTTTTATTTAAACATTTTGTGTTGTGTTTTTTTTGTTTTATTTTGTTTTTATTTTTATTTTTTTCAACTCATTCTATGTTGATTTGAAATGAAATGTAGGCGCGTCTTGTGGCGGCTAAGTGTCAGGGTAAGACAAATCTTAAAGCAATAAGAATTTTACAAGAACAGGAAATCATATGAATAAAAATAAATTTTGCTTTAAAACTATTTACACAAACTAACATATATGCGTTGTACTAACATATGGATAATGCATGAGAAAATATTTTAAAATTTAAACTCTTAACAATGAAATGTTGGTATGTCGGCTATCGCAGTTATTTTAAGTTCTTTAACGGCATTTTTTCTTTCATTCATTCTTACTTGCTTTCAAAATCAATTTCTTTATACTCGCATTACTCACATAACACCGTTAATGGAAACCAGCACTTAAGCAATGTCCGGCGGTGCAAAAGATTTAATTGCTTATGGACTAAGCTGCTATGAAAGAGTTCTGGCGCTGGATTAAGCCATTAATTAGCAAGGAAATGCGTTGTTGTTGTTGTTGCTGTTGTTTTTCCATCAACTTTATAACCTGCTATATCTCCAGCAATAATAAAACATTTGCATAATCCAAACTGTGTATAAATTTCTTTCATTCTATTATTCTATCAATTAACGGCTGTCAATTGCGCACACATACGAATGCATACAAACAAGCAATTAATTCAACTTATATTGCACAACTAAAATTTAATTAGAAAAAGAAATAACATTTTTTACTGATAATTGTATTACGGTACTGTCGGCAAATGTTAGTGGCAAACGACAAAGAAGGAATAGAAGTAAAAGATAAACATTAATAGACGCACGTCATCAGTCAATTCTGATACGACAAAGCGGAAACGAAAGACTTAAGCAACGAACTCGACAAGAAAGATTTAAGAATAAAATTAAATTAAATTAAATAAAAAAATTAAATTTAATATAAAATAAAATAAAACAAAATAAAATAAAAAATTTAATTAAATAAAATTAAAATAATTTAAAATAAAATAAAATGAAAAAATTAAATATATAAATAAATAAATAAATAAAAAATAAAAAATAAAAAAATAGAATAAAAGATAAATATATAAATAAATAAAAAAATAAAATAAAAAAATAAAATAAAATAAAATAAATTAAATTAAATAAAAAAATAAAATAAATTAAATTAAATTAAATAAAATGAAAAAATAAAGTAAAATTAAACAAAATAAAAAAAGTAAAAAAATAAAACAAAACAAAATAAAAGATAAAATGAAATAGAAAAATTAAAATATAAAATAAAATAAAGCAGGCTAAAATTAAATAAAATATAATAAAATTAATTAAAATAATATCAAATAAAATAAAACAAAATAAAATGAAATTAGAAAAAATAAATAAAATGAAAAAAAAAAATAAAATTAGAAAAAAATAACAAAAAAATAAGATTAAATCAAATTAAACTTCAAAATGCGTAAAAAATTTACAAATTTTCCCATGAGCTTTGAAAGTGAGGTTAGTTAGATAAAGTGGTTACTGGTTGACTGTTTGCAGACTCTTTCTAGTGTCTTATGGAGGAACAATTTAACTGGAGTTAAAGTAGTCGTCGTGTAGTAAGTACGACTTTCCACAAAATTTAAGGTGTGCTTGATATCCAAGTTTACGACTTCATCTATCCCTTTGAACTGCGAAGCTTCTAGATATTTAAGATGAAGTTAGAAGCAGGCGATGTGTTTTAGCGTCTCACGCGTATCTTCCACCTTGAATTTGCTACATGTGTCATTGTTAATAATGACAACTAAGCTCTTGTTTGATGCTAGTAGATTTTGTCTGCTGTCATAAAACTAAAAACCATTCTCCAGTACTATCGGTGAGAAAAATCAAGTAGATTTCTTTTGTTCCCGTCTTCCAACTCCCTCGGAAAATGCATTGTGATAGCGTTTTTAGGGACTTTCGCATTTCCAGTACCGATTCGATAGTCAGGCTGAGGGCACTTTTGGCAATTTAATCTAATATTTCGTTTTATATTATACTCTTGTGGTGTGGAACCCAGTATATATGCAGTTACCTAATTTATTGCCTCTCTGCTTCTAAGGATATTTACCGATGTGGTGAAAAGTGAAACTTTCGCCGTAATTGCCGCTTGGATATCGACGTATATACGTGCGGTTTTCTCCATTTAAAGCTATCTCAGTAGCTTTCACTACCGCGAAGACCTCCTTCTAGAAAATTTGGAAGCAGTACTTCGGTAGCATCAAGAGTTGCCTGAGAGAGCGTTTTTATTTCTTACATGTGTACAGGGGACCATTTTTACATCCTCTCCTCTACATGGAGCTTCCACCTAAGCTTTCTGTCCAAAAATTACTTCCATGTACTTGGTATGCTTTTTAGTTGATAGCTCAAACCTGTTAAACCTTATGAAGTTGCAACTTCTTGTAAAAAAGCTATAAATATTGTTCAAGTATTTTTTCACAGTCCGAAAATGGGCAAATAATTACGAATAAAAATTTGATTATTCTAGTGTTTTCGGGCTAAAAACTATAAAATTAAGTACAGCTGGCTTAGAAAAAAAAAATAATGCATTCCACTTCCGAATTAAATCGATAAAGTTTTATATTTTAAAATAATTTTGTACGTTGAAATGTGCTAACTTTTATAAATCAGTTTTATCAATAAATTTTTATTTTATTTATTTTTTATATATATTTTTAAATAGCACGTCAGAGTAGAAATTCAGAGCTATGCGGAAAATCACTTCTTTTTTAACTTTATTTACTCCAAAGTATGTACGTACATGCGAGTATATATGTACATATATTTTATACAGCTTCATCGACTGCCCCAACTTTTGTAAAACTTGCTCGCACTCAAAAAACCCCAAACTGACCGAACTAAAATTCGTGCATTATTTATAACCAAAATAAAGGAACGTTTCGTGTATTGTACTCGTGTTAATGTTGTTGTTATTGTGAGCATTGCCATTTTTATTCTTTTCCCGTTTGTTAATGTAACGTTACTATTGGCATGAATACATACATACAGAAGAAGTATGTATACATTTTTCGCATTGTCATTGTCAATGTTAATGTAAATTTTGACATTCGCATGCTTTATTCACGCTCGCTACTACGATTACCCGCGTATTTATTTTACAATAAAGATATTTTGCTTTTAATTTTTTGCGCATTTATTTACTATTTATTTTCACTGCTCACTGTTTTCATTCCGCGACATTTACATGTGCAGCACGAAATGTTAAAAAAAAAATAGCATGTAATTCGTTGGAGGAAATAATACAATTGTGCTGGCCGCAAGCAACATAGGCAAAGAGCAGCGAGCAGGAAGAACAACGATTTTTTTCCTTTGCATGTTTGCTTGCCAATAACAACTAGAGAGTTTTAACACACAGAGAACAATAAGTAATAGAGAACACGAGACAGTTACTTTACTCAAATAAATAGCAAAGAGGCGAGTAAATGCAGATAATGTTGTTGCGAGCCGAAAAAAAGCCTTTCACTTTGAGGGGATGAAAAATCGAAGGAGAAAAATTGCAGCAGAAAGTGTTGAAAAAAAAATTCTTGCAGACATGAATATATATATACATACATATATATATAAATATATATAATTTTTTGGCAGAATGAGTGCAGTTAAAAATAATTTCTTTGCTGGTGGTGAAAGGCGCAAGCAAATTATATGGAAATTTATCGCCAATTGACTGTGGGCGATTAGTTGGTTTGTTTTATTCTTTTTTTTTTGTGGTATTTTTGCTTTATAATTTATTTTATACTTAAGATTAAATATTTATACGCCAGCAGACGGCAGACAAAAACCATTATCAACACTTTTTATGGTCAATAAATAGATAAATAAATAAATAAATAAATAAATTTGCTGATTGCGCGAGAAAGGAATTCTAAATATATACAAACAGATTTATGTATTCGTATGTATATGTGAATGCATATTCGCACATATTTGTGCACAATAATCAATACAATTAACACAATACATACTCAATTTGCGTTTATTTAGGTGCTGTCTCAGTGAAAAATAAATTTAGGTTAACCGCCATTTAAAGATCACTGCTTTATTACATGGACCGAGTGGGGCACAGGGAGACATCTTTTTTTTTTTTGTTGGCAGAAGTGTGCACGTTTACTGCAATAACATTTAAATATTCATTCATTCATACATACACTCGCCGCTCGTTTGGCGTTGATTGCCGATAAATGCACACGAGCAGCAGTATGTCAGCGAGTCAGCGCAGCAAACAACAGCTGACCAAATAAACACTCGTCCAAAGGCTGCAGTACTCGTCGTTTAATAATTGCTCACTCACCCATGCGGTCACTCAGTTAGCCAGCTGTGTTTGTTTGGGCATTTAAATATATTTACCGCAGCAATAAATGATAACAAAAAAAAAACAACAATTATTGATCAAACAAAAACAATAAAAAATACAAATAAACCAAAACAGTTGAACCATTAAAGTGCGCCATTAAACTTGGAATGATTTGCGCAGCTTGTAGTATGCCATTTGGCTGTGGTGTAGTTGTTGCCGCTATGTTGGCTTGCTGCTCAGTTGACCTGAAAATCTCTTGTAAGTAAATTCAAAGCAACGCCAATTGCTTCTCGACTTAAATTCTTTCATTTTTTTCTATTTTTTTTTATTACCAAAAGCAAATGTATGTATGTAAACAGTTCTCTAACTCAATATCACATATATTTTCTTTAATTTATGTGCGCGAAACATTTCTTCCCGCATATTCTGCACTCAAGTGCTTTTATATGTACATACATACTCGTATGTATACATAAGAGTATGTACATATGTAAGTGAGTCGCTCGTGTTATAAAACTGCGAATTTTTAGAAGGTAATCCGTTGACAGACGCGTGAATCGTGAGTTCGTTGAAAGACGTTAATAAAACAAGAGTGGAAGATTAATAGACAAAAGATGTATGTACATAGATACATACAAATATATACCAATATAGACTTTAGCATATCTTTGACGCCAAATATAAGCCAAAAAAGGTACAAAATTTTTTTATAATGCGGATATCAACTGAGACTAGGCGAAAAAGCGTGATCACCAAAAAAGTAAAATTAAAAAAAAATAATAAAAAAATAAAATAAAATAAACCAAATTAGAACCCACAACAAGTTGTGCACCATATACATACATATATAACTTTATTTTTGCCACAATTTTCGTGAATAATTATATGTTAGTATTAGGTGAGGAAAGTTTCTGACAGTCTATTCACCTGAGTAAGTTTTATATAGGATTCAAGCAACTCACGAATTCCGGTCTGAGACCAAGTATCCTCTGAGCAGACAAAAATTATACATTTGGAGGTCAGCTAAATTGAGAAGGTGAATACCCTGTGAGTGTGCGTAGGGTTTGAAGTCCAGCAAATGAAAAATCTGCACCGATTAGAAAATACAACAAACCTCGGATGAGAGATCCCACATTGCATAACATACCACCTCTTTGATGACGGCCCCTGCGAACCTTTCAAGGATCACCATTTGAGAGAAAGCGCCTGGAAAGTCCAATTCCTTAATTTGAGAGGCGCCGCTTTCCAGCTTCTTGATGTCTTTGTAACAGTTAAGGCTAACACCAGCGCCTACCATAGATGGAACAAGTAAGGTTGGAGTTGAATTCGTGCGAAATCTACGACAACGGCCAATAAATGAGCGCAATTTTGGCGTTGGAGGGAGATATCATCACTGAGTTCTGACATTCAGTCCGGGCATCAAAGCGAAGTCTTTCGACATATCACTGATTTGCACCCACGCTCCAGTTGAAGAGAAGGACGATATAACCCCAAAAGGACTTCGGATCGACTCATCGAGGTCGGAAATATCTTCAGAATTTCAGATGTGTGTATTCTCCGCGATCCGAACATCGTCTAGGACTCTTGTCGCGGCCATGAATGCATCCGCCTCTATGTTGTGATCCAAAAATCCCCGTCAACAAACACAAGAAAGGTTAAAGTACTTTTCGTATAGGAACGAACCTTTGTTCAATAAAAGCAGCGACAAGAGCTTCGCGAACATTCCTATCGAAGCTTTCTCTCTATTAGGGGTGATCCAAGGCTATATAACCGGCAGAAGTAATAGTACGAAGCCCTAAAGAAGTCTACTCACCAAGATCACGTAAATATCTATGCTTTCATTTAAAGAAGGGAGTACTCGATCTAACGTACACCCTTTAGCAGCACTTATCAGAACCGCTCAACAGGACGAGATATAAACGCCCCTGCGGGTTAGGGGTTCAAGAATTTACATATAAACAGTTAATAAATACCATTCACAGAATGCCGGTATAAATAATTTTACCAAATCTCTTTTCGTCATTGGCGTAGTCTGGATCCAACCACCAACTATAACAGACCTACATCTTGAGCTCCCTCGACAGACCCAAGTAATACTGGCACAATTTACATCTGGATACTGTAGTAGACTCAACTCCGACCTATCTAGTCTTGACTCCGATATACTAAACGCTTGAACTGCGTGAAATGAGTCTTTGCACGACACTAAGCACCCCTTCGCCTGCCGCCCGAAACTGAATCATGTAACAACCTGCTCTTTATGGTACGAATAGGTCGAAATAGTTAATTTTCCAGGCATTCCTTTAGACGACCTCGACAATATGGATTGATTTTGCCTGCTTATAGGCGAGGTTAAGCAAGCCGCTAAAGCAACAGCAACAACAACACTGAGGTTTTTGTCGGTCTCTTTTTTCGCTTCTATTAAAGACTTTTCTTAAGACTCTTCGGACAGTCTTGGGTTACCAGCTAAAATTCAGTCTCGAAAAGTGGGATATCGAGTATTTTACGATTTATAATTTTTTTTTGCCATTGAACAATGCATTAACTGTTACCTCATATCAAAATTGAGTACCGAGTGCAATTACAAAATATGAAATTATAGCAAAAAGTTACAAGAACAAGTACTTACAATAAGAACAACAACAAGAACCAAAAGAATCAGTATAATGAAAATTAATGGCACAAAAGTGAAAAAAAAAATGTTGAGCAATAGAGCAGGAGGAAATACTACACCAGCAATACATATGTACATACAAACAAACAAACATATCTCTCCCCGAGTAGTACTATGTACGTAATGCGAGGAAAAACAAGCGACTCAGCCTTAATGTATGGACATTAAATTTTAAGCGCTTGTCCAAGCACACAACGAAGTTGCAAGGAAAATGGGAAAAATTAAAAAGAAATCATACATACGATACAAATAATGAAAGCAGTAAAAATTTTCTATGAAAAAAAGACAAAACATAAAATAAAATGGCTAAACGGGAAGACTATGGGAGCGAGCTGGGAGACAGACTAAGACTGAGTTTAAGCCCAAAAATCGAGGTGGAGTCGTTAGGGCCGTGACCAAGTTGTTAGGCGCGACTTGATTTGCTATGCCGGCATAGCGACAGCGCCAACCCACCAAGGCAACAAGCACTGAGAAAGAGAGAGAGAGAGGTTGGGTGAAGTTGGGTGAAGTTGGCTGAAGTTTGGTGAGTTAAGAATGACTATTAGCGCCAAGGCAGAGGTGGATTTTATGCGATTTATTTTTCGCTTCTTTTTTTTGCAATAAGCTAGACTTCAAAGTTAACATGGCGTAAAATAGCTGTACTTTATGGGCGATTGAAACGAAATATGAAAATTTTCATAGCAAAAAAGGAGGAGAGGAAGGAAAAAAAAATTATGGCAAAAACTATAAAAACTCAAGCGCAAAATGGCAATAATAACAGCGAAACGCTGAGTTAAGTTAACTCATGCATGATTTTTATTGACACAAATGCCCATATGTACCACTATATACGTGTATATGTTTGTATGCATGCCTCAAAGATGAGTTCAAGTGCCGGGCGCTGGCAAAGCAGGAAGCTGAAAAAGTTCAAGTTTGCCGCAAAATTCTATCGCCACCCAAAGAAAGAGTTGCAAAATTGTATTCCACATGCCCCAAGGTCAAATAATTTCATCACGTTTATGTTTTAAAATTTAATGTGCATTCATTTCTGCACACAAACACACACATACAGACACACACACACACATACATTTAAGCGAGTTGAATGTTAAAGCAAAATGATTTCCTTGTTTTAATGCCAAATAATAATGTGATTGCTGCCACATTATGATTGCAACAACATTGTTGCTTTGTTATTGGCATTTTCATTTACCAGCGCCCTCTTTCCTTTGCCAGTTCCACCTCTTTACACTAAGCTTAACCTTACACTGACTTCCCTGTCTTTGCTTGCTTGCCTTTTCGCTTCGGTTTTCTAGCGGTTTTTCGTTGCCTCCCATCGTTAAGTTGTGGGTGTAGTTGGTCATTTAATATTAACAGTTAAATTGCATGCAATTTACATGCAACAATAACAACAACAACAACAACAACAACATTGTTGATAGCAAAGAATTGCACTTAAAAGGCGTGCAATGCTCATTCACGCTACTTTTGTTGTTGTTGTTGTTGTTGTTGTTGTTGTTGTTGCTAGCGAAGAAAAGTTCTACCGCTGAGTTGTATGTTTAATGGGAAAGTCTACTTGTTGGTGCAAACGGTATGGAAGAGTGTGTGTGGAAAAGGTTGCCAACAACATTTTTGTGAGTTAAATAATTTTCCAAAATATTATGACGTCCAGAGTTTATGAGTGGATAGACAGATTCGCTAGGGAAAGCCGATACTACGTCAATCTATGCTGATGGCTCCGAAATAGACTGGACGAATGGGAAATCTCTAAAGAACTCCATATTTTCATTTCTCTTCCTCTCTCTCTCTCTCTCTCTCTCACTCTCTCTATCTCCCTCTCTCCTCACTCTTTCCATCTATCTTTCTCGCTCCATTTTCCCTTCCTTCCTCTCTCTCTCTCTCCTTCCCCTGGATATAAGTCCGGTCTTTGCCAAGCTAGCGTGAGGTACAACTGTGTATGAGAATGACGCAGCTCAATGTAATCGAATCAGAAGTTCTCATTTTAGCGTGGTCAACTCGTTAACTAAGGTTTTCAGTTACTCACATTTCCGACGTGAGCTGGGACCAAAATTAGTTTAAAAAACTCAACAATTTTGGGAGGGAGATCAGACCAGATCAAGGATCTCACTTGAACTCATCATAAGTGCGTACAAAGCCATGATAGCCGTCTGGCTGTCACTTAGTTGTCAGCCCCCTTCTAGCTAGTTTTGTCGATTCATTCGTGAAGAATTTCACTACTGTCAGCCTCAAATATCCTATCATGAATAACACATTGCTTCGCCCGTCCAATTACTTCTGAAAGAAATGATAATGGCAAGAGCCTATTCAGAGATTGAAATTGAAGAAGTCAGAGCATTGTACAGTTTGAGCATGCTCAGACGTTTAGTCGAGCATTAATAATGGTTCTCTGGTTAGCCAGCGATGTTAGGAAGCACTTTGTTCTGGCTGATAGTGAGTGGCAGTGTTTGGTGAATAAAAATGCCCCACTAATACTGATATAAGTCGCCCGCTATACATAGTCTGCGCTTAGCTAATCTTGACTTGTGTATTGCTCTCCATTTCACGAAGATCTCAGAGGACAAGATATTCTTCGTCCATAGTTCACCTATTCATATCCTTAGCTCACAAAAACTCTTTCAAGAGCACTGCTGGCAACCCTCTTCATTCGTTACCTATTACTTAAGTAATCTAACTAAAACGAAAATCCAACAGAAGGCTTACACTAAGTGAAAAACTATACATTCACTAGAGCCAACATGGTTGCCTCTGACAATTTGACTACTCGAAAAGGGTAAATAGCGGTGATAAAAGCCGAAACACAAATGAATGCACAACAAATGATTGACAGACGAGACAGAAGTAGCGAGAAGAGCTGAGAAATCAGCGAGTACTAATACTTTCAAGAACTTTTTCTCATGTCAAGCGTGGCAAAGGAATTGGCGGTAGCAGCAAGAAGGTGGCGTCAAGAAAGCAATAAAAAGGTTTTGTAAAATTAGCAGTTTAACAACAACGCAATTATTTTTATAACTGTTAAACAATAATAAAAATGTACGCTACTGGCGATGAAGTTCAACACCGTTAAATGAAATTATGTGTTATGCTCACTGTAAGAATCACTGCCGGAAGCCAGAGAAAAATTAGTGAGTTTGTAAAATGGCTTGAGAAATAAAATTTGGGTATTTTTCGCTCTTCACTTTGACTACTTTTTTAATGCATACTTACTAGCAGTAAGTGGCTTTTGACCTTGTGTTAATCGTATATTTTATTAAGAGCTGAATACATACCTGGAAGTAGAAAAAGAGAGAATTTTTTATTATTATTTTACTAATAATGAAGGGTAGAAATAAAGAATATGGAATGGAATAATATAAAATAAATGAATTAATATAAATTTAAAATAATTTTTTAATACTAAAAAAATAGAAAAAAAAATATTAAAATTTAATAATAAAAATGAGGTAAAAATTAAAATATAAAAACAAAATTTAATAAAACACAACGAAACAATATAAAAATGTCAAAATAAATTAAATTGAAATAAACTGATATTCCTCTAGTATTATAAAGTTTGAACCTTGGCATTAACATATTTGTGAAGCATTACATCATTCAAATGACCAGTTCGTAAATTTTTGCAAACTTCGATCCGTTTGAGGTAGTTTTTTTCGACCACTTTTTGGCACACACTGGATGCTATCTCAGCCATAGATTGACGAATGTTGGTTTCCAAGTGCACAAGACTTTAAGATTTATCTGCATAAACACGGTTTTTCGCGGAGTCCGCACAAAAAAAAGTCCAACGGTGTCAAATCGCACGATCTCGACGGCCAATTGATATCACGAAGAAGAGAGATTACGCGGCCAGGAAATTTCTCTAGCAATAAAGCACAATAAATAAAGCACCTCCCCAAGCCACCTCTCTTCGCTCTATGGACTCTTGAAAAGTTCCAAGAAGATCCGACATTTTCAAGCCAAATTTCGTTTAGCGATGAGGCCCGTTTCTAGCTCAATGGGTATGTAAACAAGCAAAATTGCCGCATTTGGAGCGAAGAGCAACCTGAAGAGATTAAAGAGCTGCCATTTCATTCAGAAACAACAACGATTTGGTGTGGTTCGTGAGCCGGTGGAATCCTCGGTTCATATTTCATCAAAAACGATGCCGGTGAGATCGTAACCGTTAATAGCGACCGTTATCGCGCCATGATAAACGACTATTTGATGCCTGAAATTGAAGCTCGTGATCTCCGTGACATTTGGTTTCAACAAGACGGCGCCATTTTCCACACATCGCATCAATCAATGGATTTATTGAGAGAACACTTCGGTGAGCAGATAATTTCGCGTTTTGGGCCGGTCGATTGACCACCAAGATCGTGTGATATCACACCGTTAGACTTTTTCTGTGGGGATATGTAAAGTCTGAAGTCTATGCGGACAATCCCGCTTCGATTCAGACCCTTGAACAAAACATCACTCATGTCATTCGCCAGTTACCAGTGGAAATGCTCGAACGAGCCATCAAAAATTGGACTCAACGGTTGGACCATCTGAGACGTAGCTGGGGCCAACATTTAAAAGGGATAAACATCAAAAAATTAATGCCAGAGAATGTTCTTTCGAATGATAAAAAACATTCCACATAAAATTTGAATTTTCTGTGTATTTAAAAAAAAAAAAAAAAAAAAAAAGAGTAGGGAATCTCGAAATGGATCACGCTTTAAATATAATTAATATTTAAAATAAATTTAATTGAGCAAGGTTTAACTGAAACCAATATATTAAATTTAAATTTAAATAAAATAATAATATAAAAAAATTAAAAACAATAAATAAATAAAATAATAAAATAAAATGAAAAAAAATAAAAAAATTAAGTTGAAATAATTCAGCATTTTTCCATAAAAAATGTATTAATTTAAATTAATTAAAAAAGTTGCTACTACTGATTATAATTAATTAAAGTTATTTTTTTTTAGGAAAAAAAGTATTTTGTTGGCACTTATAATAATTGGAATGAGTTGTTCATTTAATTAGATCTGAAGCAAAAAAAAAAAAATTAGATAACAAAATAAAACTTTTAAAATATAATTACACACGAAAAATAAAAACAACAACGATGACAAACAAATAAATACAAACAAACAAAGACTTACTTGTAGTCTCTTAAAAAAAATAGGGTTTTACGCAAAAGCTGTGAAGAGCACACAAAATGCGGGTCACAAATGCGTTTTAAACTGTGCCAGCTATGCAAAGGACCCGCAGAAAAAATAACAAAAATGTTATGTAAGTTTTGTGGTAATTGTTTGTTGTTGGTTTTATAAGAAAGAAAAAAACGACAACAATTTTGTTCTCATTATTAACCCATATGATTTCTCAGCAATTTCGGTTGGTAAATTGTTGTTTTGCTGTTGACCCTGGATTTTGGTGGGAAATACCACTTTTGCTGGAAAATGTTTGAGGTCGGTCGATTTTTAGTGAAAAATTAGTGAAAATTACAGAAAGAAAAACTAAAAATGAAATTAGAAAAACAGAAATTGAAATTTAAAAAATTTCGCGGTTTTTTTTATCTTAAAAAAAAGAAAAAATTACAGTTAACCCTAACCAATTTGAATTTTACATAAAAAAATATTGAATTCAATTTAGTTTCGACGCAAAAAACTAACTGTTGACAACAGTTCAAGACCAAATAATGATGTTTTATACGTAAATTCACCTAAAAATCTTTTAAATTATTATTTAAAATACTTAAATGACGTTTCCAAGCTCCAAATATATTTTTGCTTAAATAAGTAAAAAAGTATTGAAAAAAAAATTTAGAAATGATAAAATGTATATTAAGTGTGTTTAGTGTGATTTATATATTCCCAAAGCCACTTGAAATCAGCACAAACTCGTTCTTATCAAATACTCAAAAACAATGTTGTCCATACGGACTCGCCTGCCACATAAATCTTCCACTCACTGATCTGACAGAATGAAATAACAACAAAAAAACAACACCTAGGCAAGGCATAAACTCTGCAAATGTCTAAAATTAAGCACGCATGCGCCAACTGAAGCGCTAAAATACAAAACAAATTAGTTGCTCAAGGGACGCGCCACCACCACAGCAAAAGATGTTGGAAAATTTTTTTGCACTCAAACTAAATATTTTTTCTTCTTCTTGTTCTACCTTTGCTTTGCTTTGCTCGGATAGCAATCGTAAAAATTCCAGAGATAACCATTTTAAGGTAATAATAATAAATGCATTGCCCAGCAAAAGGGGGAAAACAACATTTTTTCCATTGCTGCCGCCCTAAAATGCTTACCCGCCACCAACCATGCTGGCAGCAATCAACACTTTTGTTACTGCGTCTGTTGGTATAAAAATAGTTGCACTATTTACATACCACACAGGCGGCGGCGGCTGGTTGATGGTAGTAGGTAAGTCGTGTGGCAGCAAGTAAGTAAGCAAGCAAGCAAGCAAGCAAGCAGGCGTGTATAGGTCGCCAACCTACAGCCAACAACGTTAAAATGAAACAACAATAGCAATATGCGAACGCCCTATACACTCTCGAGAGTACATATCAATACTAGAACTCAAGTTGCCCAGGAGTTTGCAGCAGCATGCCAGCAATATCCGTTCCTACTAAGGTACACCTCAGATGTACATGCATACATACATACATGCATACTACCTATGCATGCTTCACTTCAGCGAAACGTCAAACTCAAGGTCGTTTCATTACGTAGCACAAAACGCGGCCTTGGATAATTACCTACACGCCAATATGCGTACATACATATATACACAGATATATATATATATATATATATATATATATATGTATCCACATAGCTTTGTGCATATGTTACAAATGCATTCTTTTTTGTTGCGACTTTTACTGCTTTACAGTCAATGCGCGGCTGATCTCCTTCCATGTTTTTGTTCCTACTTTTTCTTGTTTCAGTAATGATTATAGACATTGGTGCTTGTCGTTCCTCCCCACATACACATACTTTTCCCCAATTTGCACTCTTTGTCAGCTTCATGAGTCTCCAACAAACTGCTTGCTCCGAATAAGCTTCAACGGAATTTTTTTCTTTTTATTTCTTTTATTTTTTTCAACAAATTGCTGCTACTCACTCTAATTTTGTCTTCTTTTCTTTTTATTCAATTTATTTTTCTACCATTTTCTGTTGCTTCACGCCACATTTTTGTTGAAGACATTGGCTTTGGCAATTCGCGTGTCGTAGATGCGCATACATACGAGTACGTATTCGCAGT
Organism: Neoceratitis asiatica; assembly: GCA_030068015.2. NCBI lineage: Eukaryota > Metazoa > Arthropoda > Insecta > Diptera > Tephritidae > Neoceratitis > Neoceratitis asiatica. Next base: position 16,930,285 of record CM061526.1, read on the forward strand.
GGGGAACAACCTGCTTCATTAGTTAACGCAATCACTCACCTCGGAGAGAGGTGAATTTTTGCTATTACACTCAGAGATGCCACATTGAACTCCTAGGGTTTAAGATTAAAAAGTCGAATAAAATAATATCAAAAAAAAAAAAATAAATTAAATAAAAAAAATAAAACAAAAAAATATAAAAATATAAAAAAATAGAAAAATAAAAATAAATAAAAAAAATTAAAAGAAAATAAAAAGTAAATTAAAAAAAAAGATATATTAAAAACTCAAAATGAAATAAAATAAAGTTTAAGTAAATTAATAACAAAAAAAAAACAAATTAAAAATAAGAGAAATCAAATTAAATTAAATTCAAATAAAATGAAATATAATAAAAAAAAATAAGTTTAAATTTAATAAAAGAAAATAATATGAAAGCAAACTAATGTTTATTTAAATTAAATAAAAATAAAAAATATAAAAATTCAAATAAAATAAAATAAAATAAAAATTATTAAAAAAGGGAAAAATGTGCTCAGAAATTCAGAAATTTATTTGCTTTTCCTTCATTGTCCTTCTCCCTGCTTTTTTTTGTTGTCAAAAAATATTTAATTAAGTTCTTTTGAATTGTTTTTCTTGGTTTGTTGGTTGGTTGAAAGGGGAGTTTGAGAAGTTGGCCAATAGTGACAGCATCTAAGCTACCGAGTAAACCCATTTTTTTAGTTTCTTCCACACATCTGCATAAGGCTGTAGTAGCACGAACGTCTCCATAGGCTGAAGGCCGAATACTCACAAAGGTAATTTTACATAATTTCGCCCTCGTTGGTTTGGCTCTGCACTTTGCCGATTCTAACTTACCCAGCTTATGGAGATGTATTTCTCCGGAGAGAATACTAAGTAGAGTTTGCTTTTGGTTTGCTAGCAAGAATTTGGTCTTTCTGCAATTCACGCTTTCTCACAGCAGTTTAGTGGCACACCCTACGTTGAAATTGCTCTACGATCTGTATTGTTACTCTAGGCTCTTCTATTTGAAGCAACATTTGAAGGCGCTTAAAGGTCTGCGGCATTCAATGGAGTTGATCACCAAGATCACCAAGATCTGTGGCTCAGACCGGGTCGCCCAGTATCTATATTGTGCCTTCAGTAAGAAAATGCTGGTACATTTCTGACCCTTCCAGTTGCTCCTTACTGGAGAGTGGATTTTCTGTTTTTCACAAGTTTTCACTTCTTCTTCATCTTCAGTATATCCCACGTTATTACCGTCGCTTATATTAATGGATTGGGTGGATATGAATCTTGCTGCTAATGTGGATGGATTTTTCATGGGATCGGAGTGATCTTTTCCACCCTCCTCCTCGTTCGGCTATGATGGTTCTTTAGAAAGAAATTATTTCTTTAATGAAAAATCTTGTTCCTAAGCGAGTTTCTCCACCGATTTGTGGTATGTATTTAGTTAGGTTTGTTTCGAACGGATGAATATCTATTATTTTACTATCGGAGACTCACTTCGGATGGAAAGACTGCTGTGGGTAGTATTTCAGAAGAATAGGTGGAAATTTCCTGTAGAAAACTTGTAACTGGGGTATTTTTCAAGGCCAAAATTGATATTTTTTTGGTTTAAAATCAAATTAAATGGCAACCTCTCTCACTCACCTCCGCTCTTGCACTCAACCTCTCGCCACACTTTTCGTGGCATATATGTACATATGTTAGCATGTTTCACGACAGATACGAGTATATTTCACGAACGTGTGTATCTGCATCATTACTTCCTTTTAAGCTTCTAATAGGCTTGCTGGCCTACGTTGTTGCATTAGCCCCAAAGACGTTCGTTAACCGTTCGTTCGCCTAGCCGCAAACGCTGGCTGGCGTTCTGCTTAGAACTTACGAGTGAGTACATATGTACATGCATACGTAATATACGAGTACGAGTACGAGTATGTGTGTGTACTAATGAAACCGCATACACATGTTGTCGCTGCTAAGCTGCTCTACAACATCCACTCACATGGTAAATACATACTTAGTAGACCAACTGACGTGACTATGCTGACTGCGAGTGTGTATATGTGTTGTTGTGCTTGGTATGTATGTATGTAGTTTTATTTTTACTATTTCAACGGTCGAGTTCAATGTACGCTAACAGCCGTAAGCATTTCTGCAATTTTTCATCTGCTCGCCACGACTGTTCTTCTCAAGTTTATTGCTGTTTTTATTCTACTACTTTTTTTTTTTGCTCTACGATATCTTGTTGCAACTCGTTTGCATTTTTATGTTGTTTATATATTTTTTTATTAAAATTTTTTTTATTTAAATTTTTTTATATTTTCATATTTTATATATACTGCGGCGTAGGTATTTTTTCCATTTTTTTTTCATACTTTTCTGCAATCTTCTAAGGTTCGGCGATGGAAAGTACAGCTGCTGCTTCCTTCCATTCTCTCTATGTATGCGCATAGTTTTGTATGTGGCATGCCACATTATGCCACAAAATTTTTGCTTGAAAAATCTTCTTCTGCTTTCCGCTTAGGTAAGTGGGTGGATATGAACTTGGACCTTTTTTCAATTATGCACTTATGTTCCGTGCACCTTCACCCCGTGCATGGCCCATCAACTCATTGGGCTTAGAACATCTGCAGCTGCATGCAAAATTATTGTGCAACTCATGCAAAGCAATTGGCAGCCTTTTTGAGAGGACAGTCGAGTGGACAATTGAAGTGCTTTTGCCTGTCTGGTGGTGGTGTGGTGCGCCTGCCTGCCGTGGCAAGAAGTCGTAGCCAAGCCGTCGTAGAGTAAGCGTCTAAACAGCTACAACAAGCAATTGTTATGAATTTCCATCTCTGCGCCACTGCTACAGCCAGTTGTTACGGGCATGCATTAATCTGGCGCAAGAATTCAACAGTTGACTTCGTCGGACGGACGGACGGACGGTTGGCCGGTTAGCGGTGCTTGTTTTTGTTTCCACTTCAATGGCGTGCAGCACAATTGTGGTACGCTTCGATTCGGTTCGGCATCCCGTGTGTGAGATGTCCCCGGAAGCATATTTACTTGTTTTCGATAACCGTCTGCGGCAGCCATATGCGTCAACTTGTAGTTATGAGGTTCCATTTCCAAGTACATACATACATATATTTATTAAAAACGGTTTGTATGTATGTATGTGTGCATTTTGCACTGGCTTGTTATGCCGTTTGCCATATTCTCAAAGGCTTTGCAGATTTACTGCTAAGAAAATATAACAATAATAGACGTAAGTATACATACATATATACCCAGCAGTCAAATGAACTAGTTACAAACTACTTCAAAACAAAATTTTTAGCACAGAGTTTTTCCATAAAATAATAATTGTCATGTCTTTGTTCGAAATATACTAGGCCACATTGGACCAGAAATTAGCTAGTGTAATAAAGAACTATATTTTTTAGAGGAGAGTTAGCAGAAAAAATCTGAAAAGTGAATTACTGAATTTTTTGTATTAATTTAATATTTTTTTTTAACTTAATATAATTTTAAGAGCAAAAAATTTTCAATTAGAGATTTTTGAAATTATTTAAATTGTTTTCATCATATTTAAAACAGCATAAAAAGCGCACATATTTAATAGTTTTTTTTTAACTAGAACCAGCTTATTGTTTTTCAGACTAGTTCAATTTAAAACAAAAATTTCTAGTTACAAACTAATACTGTCAAAGAAAATCACAATTTTGTTCAGCGATGAGACCCAGATAATTTCACGTTTTGAGCCGGTCGATTGGCCACCAAGATCGTATGATATCACACCATTAGACTTTTTCCTGTGGGAATATGTAAGGTCTAAAGTCTATGCGGACAATCCTGCTTCGATTCAGGCCTTGGAGCAAAACATCACGTTTGTCATTCACCAGTTACCAGTCCAAATGCTCGAACGAGTTTTCGAAAAGTGGACTCAACGGATGGATCATCTGTGAGACGTAGCCGCGGCCAACATTTGAAAGAGATAATCCTCAAAAAAAAAAAAAATGCCAAAAATAAATTCTTTCGAATGATAATAAACATTCGAATTGTCTGTGTTTTTTTTTTCTTTAAAACAGTAGGGAACCTCGAAACCCTTCTGTACCCGTTTAGTTATTTTCGAACTAGTTCAATTTTGTGAGAAAGTTCTATTGATAAACTGGTATTTTCGAAATGGAAAAGGAATTGTAATCACATTTAAAACTCTTTACTTTGTAACTGGTGAGAATTTATTTATTTTGGACTAGTTCAACATTGGTAAAAAAATTCTAGTTACAAAATAGTCCTATTCCTAACCAAGTTAACTCTTACACTGCCGCATATACAAATATCTGCTGTATTCTATCGAGCTTTTGTTGTTTATTGTCATTGTTGTTGCCCACCACTGGCATTTATTTATTTATTTATTTATTTGTTTGTTTGTTTGTTGCTTTTTAGACGCTGATTGTTTGTTCATTTTTTGTTTTCTTTTTGCATTTATGTATTTCTTACACACACTCCTCTTTTGCACTTTATTTATTCTTGCGCTCGAAAACTACTTCCTACTTCTACTTATTCAGCTGTGCTTTTGTTATTGTTGTTGTAAAATTTTTTTTTGCTTTCTTATGGCGATAAACTCTCGTCGGCATTATGATTTTGATTGGTGATTACGAGTGTGGCAAAAACAACAACAACAACAACAAGAAGAAGAACAACTACAATTCATTGTTCACAGACACTGTTTCAGTTTCAATCGCAGGAAGCATAAATTCTCAAAGGAAGCAATTTAATATTTTGTTGTTGTTGCTATTGTTATTGTTATTGTTTGGAAAAGGTGGCTTTGTTTGTTTGCTTATGTTCACCGTAAAGGAGGGAAGCAACTTCGACTTCTTATTGACATTGTGTTCACTTGAAAGGAGTTGATTAAAATTTAGCTAAAAATATTATTCGATTGCGATCGGTTAGTTGAAGTGATAAATGCGCTGGGAATGGTGTTTGCTAACGGTAAAATATAAGATTGAGAAAAGTAAATGCATTTATGCTCATAACACAACAACAATCCAGGTGTAGTAATGCAGGGTAGTAGTAGGTAATCTTAACCGATCACTTCTTTGGTCCTTTTGAGAGTGGAATGCGCTGTTCACACAGGCACTCAATTAGCTAATTGAATGAAAATTTTATTACCTAAACGTATAATTGCAACAGAATTTTTCTTATAGAAATGTAAGTGATTTTCTGACCAGTGTTGCCAACTAAGCAAAAAAAAACTATTTATGATATTTGAGACTTATCACAAGCTGGAGAATTTTAATAAAAAAATGAATTTACTAGAAAATTAAAAATAAAAGAGCTTGATGATGACAATATTTCCAAGAAGGGTTGCCATCTACGCAAATTTTTTAAATAATAAAACAAATTAAATATTCCAAAACGTTATTAATATGAAAACAGCTGATATAAGAGGGAAGAAAAACACCTTTGCAGAGCGTTACCACCTGTTTCAAACTTTTACTTAAATATGTTGTTGTCAGCTGTTTCAAAAATTTTGATTGTATTAAAAATTATGCATAAAATGAATATAATTTAAAAAAATTAAGGGATATGGAGTTTTCAAAGTATGGTCAATACAGAAGAGCTTAAAAAGCTTACAGAGGAAAATATTTTTAAGAAGAGCTGCCACTTGTTTGCCATTTTTATTTTTAAAAAGTTTTTTATAAATAATATATATAAGGATATTAAAGTTTAAGGAGCATAGACTTTAAGTGAAATTTTATTTTGGAAAAGGTTGCCATCTTTGTAAAATTTTTGGATTTAAAAACACAGAAGACACAGAAGCATCCAGCATTGGAAATAGCTTAAACGGCTTATTATATAAATATGGTGATGGTGTTGCCACCTGTGGGATAATTTCAGTTAATTTGTTATTTAAATTTTTAATTAATGAATAATGTTTCAATACGTTTGTAAAACTAAATATAGCAAGGCTGCCATCTATCCAAAATTATTAATTTTAAAACTTTGTAACGTAAAGAAAATATCAGAATGTGGGCGTTAAATTAAAGTAAGTTTCATAACCTTAAAAAGTCATACATTTCAGAAATGTTGCCACCTGTGTGACAGTTTTAGTTTACAACATTTTAAGGTAAAACACATTAGTGCTATTTGGGTATGAAACTGGAGCATAGCTTTAGATTGAAAATTTTTTTGACTGAAATTTTTAATTCCAGATTTTAAAAAGAATTAAGGCCATGAGAAAAATTGTTATTAATCTGAACTCATAAGCTCACAGCGGGAAATCTTTTTAGAGGTGTTGCCACCTGTGCGACAGATTTATTTTAAATCATGTACAAACTAAATACTTTTTTTAATATTTGTGTATGAAATTGATTAGATCATAGGCTCAAAACAGAAAATATTTTTCGACAGAGGTTGCCAGAGGGATAAAAAAAATTAATTTTAGAAATAAAAAATTAAGTTCAAATCAAAAAAGGGTCACTTGAGCAGAACCTACAAAGTTTATGGTAGTAAATATTTGAAGTGATGTTGCCACCTGAGTAAAAATTAAAATAAATAAAATATGAAAATATTGTAATATTATGTTAAATTAAAGGTATTTAAAGAAGTTTAGAACAGAAATTTTTTTTTTTGCTGAAGGTGTTACGAACTGCTTCAAACTTTTTATAAAATTTTTGAAAAATATAAATAAATAAAATATAATAAATTAGCATTGGAAGCACACTAAATGGTGTTGCAAAAAGCTGAATGTTAAATATATTTTATTTTTGGTTAAAATTAGCAAATTTTTACTATTTTCTACATACAAACGAAAAAAATACTTTCAGAAATGTTGCCATTTGTGTAAGATTTTATTTTAAAAAACAAAACTATAAAATATGTAAAATTGCATATTGAGCATATGAAACTGAAGATATTGAAAATAGTTTACAGTGAAAATATTTTTCAAGGCTGCCACCTTTCTAAAATTTTCAAATGAAATAATAAATAAGATATTACAATATTGGGCACAAAAAGAAGGTTGAAAAGACTTAATTTTAAAAATGCTTTTGCAGGAAATTATCCACTTTTTTATCATATTTAACCGTACAGCGAAAAATATTTCTTGGGGATGCCAGCTTTGAAAAACCTTTGTTTTAAAATATAAAACAAATTTATGAAATTAATTAAATTTTATAACGTAAATACTAAATTGAAAACCTTTAGGGAGGCGTATAGTGCAAATATTTTTTTGAGGGTTACCACTTATTTTAATTTAAAAAATATATATTTAATAAAAATGAAATATCACAATATTGGTAACCAACTATAGGCAGATAAAAAGGCAAAATATTACAAATATTTTGAGTAGAGTTGCCTCCTGTTTGTAATTTTTTTTGATAAAAAAAATAAAATAATATTGTCCTGGAATTGATTTCAAACGAAGTGTTTTTAAGAGATTTTTCAATAAAAAATATTTTTGATTTTTTTTTACAGAGCAACCGAGTGAAAAAAATTTTCAAAAATTCAAAATCACTCAGTAGTTGTCAGCCAAAATTCATTTTGACGGAAAATTGTTTTTTTTTTTTTTAATAAGCAAAGGTCTGCTTTCCTTGCAATAATTGTAAAAAAAATTACTACCAAATCGCTTTGTGCTCTGCGTCTATGCATAGCCAATGCACCTACAGTTAATTGATAAATATTTGTTGAGTTAACACATAACTGTCTCTGCGCATGTATGTTTGTTTCTATGTAAATATATACAACTGTTACATATACTCGTACATCACCGACTCACCAGCGATCGTGTGACATACACAAAGTGCGTGGTCGTTTTAGGTGTTGTCATCATAGTGGAATTCGATTTGTGGTGGTCCCAACCAACCAACCAAGCCTGAACCAACAGCAGCTATACCGTTTGTCCACGCCAGAGTAGGCATTGTCAAGCGCTTATTATTATAGAGATTGTGGTTTTAACTTAGTATGTGAATCATATGTGTACTTAATAAATTATATTGCTTCCATTTCTTCGTCTTCTTCTTCTGCTTCTGCTTCACTTAAAACAATGACAACACAAACCAGTTTACGGTATAATAAAAAAATAAAAAATTATGTATATTTAGAGTTTTTTATTCGCAATGGTTTATTATTTGTACTCAGTCGCGCTTTTCTGCAAATATTGGCAAATGCGGTGGCTGTGAGTAAACTTTAGTCGCCACAACTCACACATACGAGTATACATATGTGGGTGTGTAAGTACGGGTAGTAGGTGTTCTAGGTGTAGCCAGTGCCACTAGCAGTCCCCACACCACCTCCACACTAGCAACAGTTAAACAACTCGCTAGTTCGCCAGCTCACCGGCACTCAGGTCCATACACTTGTATTGCCTTTCCTTGACTGCCTACCTGCCTGCCTGCCTACCCACTGCTTATTTTTCCACAATTATTGTGTTTGTTGTTGCTGTTGTTGTTATTGTTGTGCACCCATAACTGTTGGCGCTCCTTATTTGCACAGTTTTTGCGTTGCTTGTAGCGCTTGTTGTTGCTTGCTGTGTGTGGACTTGTTTGTTTGCCCTGGGAAATCAGCGGTGAAACAGGAAATCTTGTTTATATTTGTAATGTAAATAGATTATTGTTGCCTTTTTGCCTAGCCCCTCCATTGTTGTTGCTGTTGCTGTTATTGTGTTGGAATTGTTCATTTCGAGTTCAAGTTTGTTTAGAATATTTACACTTTTAGTCAGAGTAGTTTAAAGTGATGTCAAGAGAAGGCTTTAGGATGATAAGCACCCCAGAAAGGGGTATCGCCCTCATCATTTCAGCAAATTTTGGTATCATTGAAAAACTTCTATACTGCAAGTTTTCGAAAAAAAATCACAATTCTCACAACATACAGAAACAATTATTCTTCAGGTCCTTGTGAACCTAAGAGGCATTGCTAAAAGATCATGGATAGAATAGCAGGTCATTTGAAAAGTCCCCGGCCTACCATTGTAAAACACATTTTTTTGGCAAAATTCATTTTTGTTCTTTTATTCGACATAGTTCTCCTCAAGTGTGAGACACTGATTATAGCGGTCTTCAAACTCTGCAATGCCATTTTTGTAGTACGATTTATCCTTTGCTTTAAATAGGCCTCAGTTTCGGCGATCACCTCTTCATTCGACGAATATTTCTTCCCAGTGAGCATTCTGTTGTGATCTGAGAACAGCAAGTAGTCGCTGGTGGTCAGATTTGGCGAACGAATTTGGCAATTCATGGATTTTTGCCATCGATTTCACTGACTTTACTGACTGACGGTTCATTGCCTTGATGAAACAGTACTTTGTTTTTCCTCAAATGCGACCGGTTTTCGCCGATTTCGATCTTCAAATGGTCCACTAATGCTATGTAATAGTCGCTGTTGATGGTCCTTACTTTTTCAAGGTATTCAATGAAAATATCGCCCGTAGCTGAGAGTGTACACGAAAACCGTGAAGACTCGATTCGACGCCGTTCGCAGCAACTCGGAGTGTCGTATGGAACGACTTCGAGCACTTTACGTTGAAATCTTAAACTGAAAGCGTACAAATTACAGCTTGTGCAAGGACTGAAACCATTCGACCTTCCAAAGCGACATTGTTTCGCTTTATGGGCTCTTGAAAAGTTCCAAGAAGATCCGATGTGTTTGAGACCAAATTTTGTTCAGCGATTTTTGGCTCAATTGGTATGTAAACAAGCAAAATTGCCGCATTTGGGATGAAAAGCAACTTAAAGAGATTCAAGAGCTGCCATTTCATTCAGAAAAAAAAAAACAACGGTTTGGTGTGGTTTATGGGCCGTTGGAATCATCGATCCATACTTCTTCAAAAATGATGCCGGTGAGAACGTAACCGTCAATGGCGATCGTTATCGCGCAATGATAACCGACTATTTGATGCCTGAAATTAGTGGTCATGATCTCCGCGACATTTAGTTTCAACAAGACGGCGCCACTTCCCACATATCGCATCAATGAATGGATTTGTTGTGAGAAAACTTCGGTGAGCAGATAATTTCACATTTTGGGCCGGCCGATTGACCACCAAGATCTTGTGATATCACACCTGTAGACTTTTTCCTGTGGTGATATGTTAAGTCTTAAGTCTATGCGGACAATCCCGCTTCGATTCAGCACTTGGAGCAAAACATCATGCGTATCATTCGCTGGTTACCAGTCGAAATGCTCGAACGAGTCATCGAAAATTGGATTCAAAGGATGGACCATCTGAGACATAGCAGCGGCCAAGATTTGAAAGAGATCTTCAAAAATAAATGCCAAAGAATGTTCTTACGAATGATAGGTAAACATTACCCATTAAATTTGAACTTTCTGTGTTTTTAAAAAAAAGTAGGAAACCTCGAAATGGATCACCCTTTACTTTCTAATTCACAGATTAGAGATTGCAGTTTATATATGATTTTAAAGGTTATAATCAAAGAATTAAAAAAATTTAGGCTTTGATTTTCAGTTAATCTTAAGCCCAAGTCAGAACTCTTAGGTTAAGAATCCCAGTACGAAAATCGCAGATCATATAAGATAAAAAGTCGTAGATCACTGATCATAGATCACTAAGATTAGATAATAGGGTTATAGACTACGTAAAGGATCCCAGATGTTGCAGTCATAGATCTGCAAAAATATGTATATCTAATATACTGTAAGCACAGCAGATGCACTGATTAACAAGTTTGAGCAAAATAATCCATAAATTGTACGTTGACGTTCCTAACTAACCTGCGCGCTGAATATCTCAGCTCTCTCTTTTCTTTTTTTTCCATTTTACTACTTTGCGCATACAAGCATACATATGTGTATATGTATGTAAGTGTTTACAAATATAGATTTCCTGCCTAACAAGTTGTCGTTTAGCCGTTATTCTTGCATATTTACTATTTGCAGACTGTCTTGCCATATTTCAATCATGCTGGCTTCCTTTTCTTTACAAACTTTGTGTGATGCTTACTCACCACCACCGGAGACTTACAAGTGCCTTCTTGCTACATGTGTACTCAGTGTGTTGTTGACTACTATATATTTACTAACATTTCAGCTGTTTCTCTATTGTTTTTTTACTAATATTTTTTTTATATTTTTTTTTTGTTGTAATCAATTTCATAAGCAACTTTCCCACTACTGTACCGAACTGGCTTTATTGTAGGCATTTTAATGCTGTTATTTATGACAAGCATATTATTAAATAATAATACGGCGCTGAAAATAGTAGTAGTAATATGTAGTAGTAGTAGTAGTATGTAGCAGTACTTTGCAGTAGTAATAGCATCTGACCTGACTGTATAAAGTATTTATTTAATGCTAAATTAGTAGGCAACTGGAAAAATGTTTATAAAAATGTATATTTATCTCAAAGGATCATTAAATTGTGGTAGCAAAGTAAGCGATTTTGGCTCTAATTGTTTATTAATTAATATTTATTAACTTTTTAGTTTACGCAAGTCTATGAACTTGGCATAAATTAGTGCTGAGTCGTTGATCAACAGCATTTCATGAGCTTTGCTGTGAGCTTTCATATTTGATAGAAATTTATAGCGTACATACTTAGGTGAAACCACTACTAAGAACTCTGTTAGAGGTTAGGTTAGGTTGCAGTAGCTACCGTTGAAGCGGATATTGAACTCACTTGAGTCAAATTGAGTTTCGCTTTGTTAGCATATTTTCCTGGCGACTAGACTTCGCTAGCAATCTTCATTTTCATAATTTTTGCATCTGCTACATTATCTCCTCTAAGAAGCTTCCGGTTTTTTCACATATCTTTCCATAAGCAATCCTCCTACATCTCTTTTAAAGGCGTATATTTCATGAAACTTTTTCCGTTTTAACTAGATCCACATTGATTTCTGGGAGGCCTTAGCGTATGCCTGACAAACCAACGAGTTCTTTATCGTAAGGAATCTGCTTGGTGGTGGCTTGCCTATCAAATGCATCTCTGTATGCTTTCTTTCTATATGATACTGTGGAATACCGTTGTGAGCGATAGTCTCTTCTATCTAATGATCTCCTGTAGAGATCGGCAACAGTCCAGCATAATTTTTGAGTATATCGCTCGTTTGATGTTATTTGAAATTGTTTCCAAATACTTTACTGCTTTCAAAATGATAAAGATTTCAAGATACAGGAGATACTACCATAGTTAGTTAAGCCAAAAGAGAGTACTCTATACTGTATAAGAGGGTTGACCTAATCAATGATACGTAGAACCAGCGGCTTAGGTCTCACTTCTCTCTTATAACACTTTTACATGCAGAGGACTTCAACGAATTAGAACTCCTGCCTATTAAGAGAGTCATAATTCTGCATTTTCCTAGCTCTCCTCTCAACACTCTTCCAGATTTTTGGTTGATATTCTATCTAAAATCACGATAAGTACGGTAAGGCATGTCTGTCGTCAAAGGTGACTAAAATCCAATAGTTCCCGCGACAGTCGGGTCTTTATACCGGAACGACTCGGATTTTTCACCGACCAATGGCTGTCAAACCCCCAATATTCCCCGAAGCCCTTTGGGGAATTTTTCTGCGGCTACAACAACAACGACAAACGCACTATATAAGGATTAATTAATGATTCTTCGCCTTGCACGACCGAAACCTCTCCTGGACGAATTTGGTAAAGCCTTCTTTTAACAGTATTTTGAATTATTATTTTGGATTAGTTGGCTGAGAGCCAAAGAGGGCAAATCTGGGCGGAGAGGAAGAAGAGGTTACAGTAGTTAAAACGTAACAGCCAACGAAGAGTAAATCAGAAAGGTGTACATGAAGAGCCACTTTGACCAATATGACTGAGGGTATCAGTGAAACATTTCCCCTTCAAAGAAAAAATTAGGTAGTTTTAGTTTAAGAAGTGGATCCCTCTTGTCACTGACCGGCTCTGTCTGTAGGCATTACCGCAACTTATGAATTGCTTTCTTACAGAGATAACTTTGGGACGATTTAAAGTAACAGCCTTTCAGAAATGGGATAGCAAGATAGTGGAGATCCATTTAGAATGAACATGAAAATAGAAGCCAGACAAGCTCAACAACAACAATGTAGTTCTTTTGATAGGGAGAGCACGTCAAAATTAACCAAGTCTCAAGAGGATGTGATTACGATAAGGATAACGCTGTAACTGAGGGCAGGGGTACTAGAGACAGTTTCTCCCTTTGTACGGATCTCAAGAGAGTCAAGATCGTTTTCCCCATCGATACAGCTTAAAGTCCTGGAGAAAGTTTAAGGATCTTCTTCAGAGAGTATCACTTAACATAGCGTGCCGACAAAGAAAGCCCAGTCCATCTCATGATATTTGTTAAAATGGTATTCACTTGGACGCTTCTAGCTAGCCTTATATAACCTAGATCTATTTACATTTAGAAAAGCTAATTTCTTTCGCTTAAGTATCTAGACTGATTTCTTGTGTAAGCCACCAACTCTATCTCTCTCTGTCTCTTTATCTCTGTATCTCTCTCTCATTCTCTCTGTCTCAATCTGTTCATCTAAACTGGACTCATAATCAGTACTGAGATCAGAAAAAGTTCAGTGATTTGTAAGCCTCTTTCTCTCCTTTCCTTTCTCTGCGTCTTTATCTCCGTCTCAACCTCAACATTTTACCATATTAAATTCTTGAATTGATTTTCTCCACCGCCCATTTGAAAGCCTACTTAAGCTTTCAACTAATTTACACCAGCGAAGTTTATGTATAGTGAAAATCACGCCCTTCAGCAGTGACCTGTCACTCCATGTACTCACAACCAAGCGCACACTTGCCTTCACTTCGACGTATGCGCACTGCAGGCAAGTCATCAAGGAAGTCCACAAGCGGCACTAAGTTGACTAGTCATTTAGTTAGTTACTTCATCATCACTCAGCCAGCCACTCATTTGAGTTACAAAAACGCCCACAAGTCAACACTTGAGCGTATGTACGGATGTAGCGATGCGACGCGCCGCGACGCGACGCCAACAACAACAACTCAAACGCCTAACAATTGTTTTAGGCACTCCACAAGTGTTTGGCAGTTGTTGCTGCTGTTTCATTTTGCAGACTCTTCTTTTTGTTTTTGCACAAAAAAAGCGTTTTTTGTCAGTTTTCTTGCTATTGGCCATCTTTTAGCAGACATCACTCACCATAAATTAACCTTTAATTATTTTCAATTTGACGTTTTAACGTTCAAGGCGCATGAGTGCTCAAACTAAGACTAATGATAGCGCTACGAGCGGCGGCGCGTCGTAAAAGGTAACTTAGCGACCGCGCGCCCTAGCGCACAAGCGCGTACCACAGTCAGTGGCTGGCCTGGGGGTACTTACATAAAAGCGCGCGCTTTTGTTATAATAAATTAGCAATAAAAACAACAACAATAACAACAATGAGCACAATGAAAAATAACAATTCATTGCTTTGATTGTGCTGCGCGCGCGCGCGCTCCTTACAGTAGCGCACCCATTTCGCGGCCGACCATAGTTTTTCAACTTTTTCGCCTCTTTCACTTCCATCATTTTGCCATTTTATTATCGCTCTTTCATTGTGATAATATTTTTTATTTACTATTATTAATATTATTTTTATTACATCCATTGTTGGTAAGTACACATATAAACACACGCGCAAACAAACGCGGTGTTTGGCTGTCGCTACTGTGCGCCGCGGCTTTTATCTCATTTTATTGTGCGGATTAGTGTAACAAAGCCGTGGATCGGGCGGGTCGAGGCAGTTCGGCGCGGCGCGGTTGACGTTGTGAAAAGTTAATTTTAAGTTTTGTGCAGCCTTAGCTGCGTCGCCTTTAGCAGTACTTCGTTTTTTTTTTTTTTTTTTTTTTTTGGTCGCTCATCGTTTTAGCGCGTAAATCTTTTCTACTCCTCCGTTAGTTTGCTCGTCATTTCAACTGCTCATGAGTTTTAATGTGTCTCTGAGTTTTATTTTGAATTTATTAACTGCCATTTATTGTCTCTCCTTTTGTGGCTACTGTGCGCTTGGTGGCTTTGGTGGTGGCTGTATTTGCCTTTGGGGTTAGCAGCTGGCGTAGCTTCTTTTTTCATTATTTTGTGCTTGCCCTTCCCTTTTGACGTTTAACATATTTATTGCCTATGTGTCAGCACTTTTAAGCTTTAAGTCTGGTTGCTGAGATTCTGAGTGTGATTTAATGTTTTTTTTTGGCCGGAAAATGTCGCCGATTGGTAACTGTTAAAGAGCTGAAGCGATTTTCGGATGAGCTTCACTTCCAATTTCTGACCTACAGTATTTCTTCTAAGCAGCCTCCGAGTGGCTGATGGATTTTTGTGCAGAGCTTTTTTATTTCATGTCAGAAAAACAGTCAGAGAGGCTGACATTCCCTGCCGAGAAGCGACCGAATTAAAAAAAAAAATTTTATATGAATTTGGATGTTGGTCTGACCAGGTTTCGAAACCATTACCTTACGTACAATAGCATACAAACTCCCCCAAAAAAAGTTTCGACAGAAGTTTTAAGTTCCCCTTAAAGAGCTCATTTTTCCCTCGAGTACAATCTGGTCCATCGACTGAAGTTCTTGGCTTCAAAATCACTGCAAATAACTGGTTTCCTAACTGGTTTTATGAGTTCACATTTCAGGAACACATATCTCACCAAGAAAACGACCATTATTATCAGAATTTTCTATCTATAGTCCTCTCACTGGGTCTAACACATTTTAAGGTTATGATGAGGCAGGTAGAGTGAGTAAATGTATCTTTACGTGTAGGTACAGCGACACACTTAGGCCATGGTTTCGCCCTGAGGAATTATGATATTCTACATTCATCCTCTAGATCCGCCTTGACTTAAATCTTGACGCCGATCGAAACGAATTTCCAGTTTCGAAGCCTACTACTAACATAATCAGCGTTAATTTGAGCGCCTTCGGCAGATTGAGGTTGATCTCAGCGCTTTCAACGTCGAACCTTTATGATAATTAGTTTTCTTCAACTCTTCTAAGTCAGAGACTGTGATCTTTACTAAGTAAGTGGCTAAGTGAAATTCTCAAATGATGATTGGCTTCCCTATAAAAAGAAAAGCACCTCTCGGACCTCATTCAATCTTTGAGTACTCGCATTCATCCGTCCTTACGTCCAGAGATTGATGAGATTGAGCAGCACGTGGAGCTCTATATTTCGAAGGGCCAAATATTCAATCACTTTCTTTCATTACCTTTTATGACTAAGTGAAGTTCTCAAATGATAAGTAGCTTCACTATACAAAAAAAAACACTTCTAGAACCTCATTCGATCTTTGAGTACTCACATTCATCAGTCCTTGCGTCCAGAGGTTGCTGAGAGCACATAGAACTCTCTCAGTGTTCAATCACTTTCTTTCATTACCTTCTATCTCAAACTTAGTTAATTAAGGTCATTAGTTACAGCTGCGTTGGCTGGGTTATGTCGTTCGGAAGCACAGAAATATTCCAGGTCTACAAACATTCGATACAATACTCACTGCTGGACGGATAGAGGATAAGGAAGATCTTGAAAGTATCAACTGCAGTGCAAACTTTGTTTCACGAGGCTCTTCCATACTGGTTTCACTAGGCTCTGGCATACATATATTATTTTTGAAAACGGAGGATATTCTTAGGTTATAAAAGCCAAAATATGCGTTTCCTGATAAGATAGTAAGCAAAAAGGGTTAGAGATTTCTTACAGAAGATCTCTTTCACTCGCGACTCCGTCTAGTCAGGGAGGCTGACTACTTGTTGTCCAACACGATTGCCAAGTAATTTCGTTTAAGTTATGGTACAACTCCCTTCTCTCTCAGCTGGGCTTTGCTTCGGGTAAAATTTTTATTACCGCTTATATATAGACTAATGCTCGTTTTATCAGTGCTTACACCGATCCCACATTTTTAGTCCATTTATTTATTGCCCTAGGCTAGCCCTACGCTGTTGAGCTTATGGCTCAACCAGGATAGTGATCTGTACAAATTATAAAATGAAATTTGGTTGATTGATTTGTTGAAAGTGGAAGTTGAATAGCCTTGCCTTTTGTCCATTCTTCCCTGCTAAGGAAGGAAAGTATGGTACGCACCGGACAGAAGGTTTTCTCTTCCTAGCCGAAATGTACGTTTCGCCCAAAATCGGTTACTACTTTCTGTATGTTACCATGTCCTCCAAAGTCAGGAGAATTGTATCCAGTTATCAAGGACTCTCAAATTGATTGGCCTGATAACGAAGATGTCTTTTAGGATCAAAGATTTAAGACGGCACGTTTTGTCTCCATATGTTAGTATGGGTCTCATAATAGTTTTGTCAAGCTAATACACCAATTGGGCTTTGGGCTCGTAGCCACCATATTGGCGCAATCGATCTTCTGCAGGTATTCCAAACTCCCACCGCATGGCTGACTGTGCTGTCGATATGTTCCCTCTAGCTATGTTGTTTAGTATCAAGAATTGCCCCGCCATATTTGATCAGGTTTTAGGGTTCTTATAAGGATAATTATTAATATAAAAAATACATATTTACCTCAGATTATATCGTAATTCTATCACAAGGGACACATACCTGAAAGAAAAAATAATAATATATTTTAATTGAAAATTACTAATTTGGTTTTAGAAAAAAACATATTATTCCTAAAAACTCAAAGCTTTATAAGATAGTAAAAAATTAATAAAAATAATTTTTAAATTTATATTTCTCCTCCACGGTCGATATTCAAATCCAATATTCATCAAACAATTATTTTGTGAGATGAGGTGTACTCTATTTGAACTTCTTCTAAGAAATCAAACAAATCATTCAACTTTATTACGAAAATTCACGTTCTGTAGAGAAAGTGTTCCGCGCGCTTTGCTCAACTTATGGTCAACATAATCGGCCTACAGAGTGTACTATTCGCAACACCATCAACCATCTTGAGGCCCAACATTCATTGTTGGATAATATTTAACCGATTAGACCACGCACGCAGTGAAGAAAATATCCCGGCCGTCGCTGAGAGTGTACACGAAGACCGTGGAGAGTCGATTCGGCGCCGTTCGCTGTAACTCGAACTGACGTATGGGACAACTTGGTGTATTTTATGCCGAGATCTTAAATTGAAAGAGTACAAAATGCTCAGTGGGTAAGTAAACAAGCAAAATTGTCGCATTTGGGACGAAGAGCAACCTGAAGAGATGCAAGAGCTGCCATTTTATCCACAAAAAACAATGGTTTGGTGTGGTTTATGGGCCGGTGGAATCATCGGTCCATATTTCTTCAAAAAATGATGCCGGTGAGAACGTAACCGTCAATGGCGATCGGTATCGCGCCATGATAACCGACTATTTGATGCCTGAAATCGAAGCTCGAGATCTCAGCGACATTTGGTTTCAACAAGACGACGTGGCGCCACTTCCCACACATCGCATCAATCAATGGATTTATTGAGAGAACATTTCGGTGAGCAGATTATTTCACGTTTTGGGCCATTCGATTGGCCACCAAGGTTTAGAAGTTTTTGATTTTATCGCGAACAGACCTGTAGAAGCGGTAAAGGACCTTGTTTCCTAAGGTTTTTAAGGGTTAGTTACAAAGAAGTGTTGAATAGATATTTTTTTATTCAAATCAAATAAATCAAAATCAAAATGTTGCAAATAGCAATGATTTCGAGTAAGCCCAAAAAGAAAATCAGCACCAAACCAAATGCGACAAATCTGTGGTGAGAATCTTTACACACAAAAACTTTGCGGAAGTAACACATGCCCCAGTCTCTTGTCAAGATAAACCTGGGGCGGGTGTGAATTCTACATATAATGAAATTCAAATGTGGCAAGTAAAAAGCACAAAGCCGAGCAACTAAAAAGAGAACCTAACACACATAACTACATATATATGCAGTTGCATTGCTATGTATGTTTCTATGTAGTCGCATACTAGTATAGCTCAGTTGCATACGGAAAAAATCTCATTGGCACGACTTTGAACTTGGCGCACATTCGGAAGACAGAATTCAAACGATTTAGCACCTACACATAGATACACACACACACACACACACAAAAAGGCAGCGCAAAAAATATTTACATGTTTATAGAAAAACCGCACAACAAATACAACAAACACCGAGATAATTGCAAGCGAACCGGCGAAAACACCGGTGCAAATAAATAAATGGCAAGCGCAACGAATGCGCGAATGAACCTTTATAGACGACGACAAATTGCGACGGCGACGAGTAGCGAGCCCAAACCAAGCTCGCATGCGCGCCCTCTACTTTAGCATGCAAAATTGAGACAACACAGCAGCGCGAGTGCCGAGTGCATTGAATGTCTTTGGCATGACGAAGGGGCGGCGGGTTGGTACAGCGCAGTGTTTGAGTTTTTTTTAGCAAAATGCAGTGTCTGGCTAGGATTTATTACGGGTTAGAAGTTTTCTTATGCCTTATGCGCTGCACGCTGCATACGTGTTTGTCATGCGCGACCCAAAAAATAAATGTTCAAAGCACCACACACACAGCGTCTGGGCATTTGGCAGCCCATAAAAATCTATGAAGGTGTCCATTTATTTTTTTGGATATTTTTTAATGTTTATTTTCTCTGTCCTTCAGATTTTTATAGCTTTTTTTAAGCAAAAAAAAAAAATCATAATAATATATAAGAAAAGAAAATTAAATAAAAGAAAAATTCAATTAAAAAAGAAACAAAAAAAAAATAATTAAAAATTTAATAATGAAAAAAAAAGCGAATAAAAAACCAAAATATAATTAAAAAAAAAAATTTTTAATAAACAAATTAAAAAATTAAAAATTAAAAACATTAAATATTAAAAAATTAAAAACTAAAATTGAAAATTAAAAATTAAAAACTAAAAATTAAAAAATTAAATGAAAATTTAAAACTTAAAAATTAAATTATAAAAATTAAAAATTAAACACTAAAATTGAAAATTAAAAATTAAAAACTAAAAATTACAAACTTAAATTAAAATTAAAAATTTAAAAATTAAATTATAAAAATTAAAAATTAAAAATTAAAAATTAAAAATTAAAAATTAAAAATTAAAAATTATAAATTAAAAACTAAAATTAAAAATTAAAAATTAAAAATTAAAAATTAAAGATTAAAAATTAATAATTAAAAATTAAAAACTAAAAATTAAAAATTAAAAATTAAAAATTAAAAATTAAAAATTAAAATTAAATTAAAAATTAAAAATTAAACATAAAATTAAAAATTAAAAATTAAAACTTAAAAATTAATTATTAAAAATAAAATTAAAAATTAAAATTTAGAAATAAAAAATTAAAAAAGCGAAATTAAAAATTTAAAATTAAAAATTTTTAATTGAAAATTAAAAATCTAAAATTAAAATTAAAAATTAAAATTTGAAAATCAAAAATTAACAATTAAAAATTAAAAAAAATTAAAAATTTAAAATTTTAATTTTAAAATTAAAAATTAAAAATTAAAAAATAAATTTAAAAATTAAAATTTAAAAAAAATTAAAAATTAAAAATTTAAAATTTAAAATTTAAAATTTAAAATTTAAAATTTAAAATTAAAAAATAAAATTAAAAATTAAAAAATAAAAATGAAAAATTAAAAATTAAAAACTAAAAATTCAAAATTCAAAATAAAAATAAAATTTGAAATTTAAAAATGAAATATAAAAAATTAATTGGAAATCAAAAATTTATATTTAAAAATTAAAAATTAAAAATTAAATATTAAAAATGAAAAGTTAAAAATTAAAATTAAAAGTTATAAGAAATAAACATATTTATTTAAAATTAATATAAACTAAAAATGTCAAATAAAAATAATATAGAGCAAAAAAAAAAACATAAAAATTAAAGTAAATAAATAAATTAACTATAAAAAATTAATAAGATAAAAACAAGCAGAAAAAAGTCAAATAATTAAAAATTTAAAAAACTAAATGTAAGGTAAAATAAAAATAATAATATTAAAAAAAATTAAAAAAAAAACTAAATCTAAAGAAAAATAAAATATATTTAATAATATATAAATAAAATAGTAGAATAAAAATAAAATGAAAATTAAAAAAAAATTATATAAAAATGGAAGAAATAAAAAATAAATAAAAAATAAAAGAAAATTTAATGAAAAAAATTAAATCTAATTTTATTAAAAGATATTTTTGTTAAATTAAATTAAATATATTTATTAAGAATATTTTTTATTAATAAATATTTTTTTAAATAAATAAATAAAAAATAAAATTAAAATTAAGACAAAAAAAGCTAAAAAAAAATTGATAAAATATATTAGCAACATGTTAGCGCTTCTCATTGGTTAGCGCTTCTGTCCCTCACAGCGACGCGACGACTGCATAAAAAATCGTTTACACTCGTAACCCAAAAATCATTGTGGCCACCGAGCGCAAGCGCAGGCGCAGTCACAGCATTGAAGAAGAAGAATAAGATGTTATTGATGACTTCCAGCTAGCGTGCTAAGCGATTTGCTTAGTCTGCCATTGGTTCTAGAAATTATTATTTTTTATTTATTTTTATTTCTGCTGTCTTGGCTCCTGTCATTTGGCCCACCATTCAACCATTTATTTTCCACACTTACCGCATTTAGTGTGGAAGCTTTTTAGGTCGCCTGCCATGCCAAACATCTATTTTTTCCTTACAATCATTTCTTTATTTCCACTTTTGACTGTTGTTGTTGTTTTCTGGTCAACTAACTCCTTTCAAAACGTTAAGCAGCGTTCGACCACAAAGCATTGACGACCAGAACCTAAAGAAGTCTGTGTGTCTGCTACTGCTGCTATTTCCTCTACCACCACCACTTCTTCTTCTTCTTCTTCTTCTTATGCCATGTAACTTAACCTTTTTTCTGGGTTAATTTAAATTTGTTGTTTTTGTAATCAAAAGTAAAATGATTATCACTTCTTCGTGCTTTGCGTGCTTTATATATGTATAAATGTATGTACTATGTATGTATGTCTGCTCCACGGTCGCCTAACTGGCTATGCGATTCGGTCAGCTTCGCTTAAACCGTGCAATCCTAGTAGTCTTCCTTAGTTATGCTGTTTGTACTACTCATTGTTGTTGTTATTGTTGTTCTTTTTATTTCAAAGTAACATAAAATTCACTCGAATTTGGCTGAGAAATGATTTACATGTCCCAATTTTTGTCAGTAATTTGCCTACTTCTTCTTAGCGCTTCTTATTCTTTTCCCACTTCCCTCTCCCATTTGCCTTGGATTGCTGCATTTATCCTCGCGTACTTTGTCTATTCTATGCCTATACCTTATACTTTTCCTTGTAATTTTCTAGGTTTTCCTTTGGTTTTCTTTTATTTTTTTAAACTTTTTTTCCGCTTTTGATTGCCTTAATTTGCTCAGCAGCTAGTTCGAGGTCAGTTCGAGGCATCTTCTTGGTTTTTGGTGAGAATTTCTTTTAGTCAAGGTAGTCTAGGTCAACGTTAACATTTTACGGTAATTATATAGTAATTTACGGTTTATGATTTATTCATGTGTAAATTTCTCTTTTATTGATGGCAAAATGTTGCTTTTGTTTTTAGGTTTTTGGTATAAAAAAAAAAAAATATTAAGTTTTTTTTCAAAAAAATAATTAAAAATAAAATAAATTAAAACAATGCAAGTATATAAATTTTAAGTTAAACCATCAAAAATGATTTAAAAAACTTCAGTGGAAGAGCCTTTTAGTGAAATTAAATTAGATTGCTGTTCACACAGGCACTCAATTAGCTAATTAAGAGCATTTTAGTGAAATTAAATTAGATTGCTGTTCACACAGGCACTCAATTAGCTAATTAAGAGCATTTTAGTGGAATTAAATTAGATTGCTGTTCACACAGGCATTCAATTAGTTAATTAATAGCATTTTAGTGGAATTAAATTATATTGCTGTTCACACAGGCACTCAATTAGTTAATTAAGAGCATTTCAGCAACTAAAACACTAGTTTAATAAAATTTGTGTTAAAAACTCAAATAATTAGCAGGCAATTAGCATATAATTTGTAGAAAGCTTGCAGAAAAATTATTCATGCAACCCTGTGTGGTATATTTAACTAAAAAAGCAATCATTCTGTTAAGAAAATTCTTTGGCTTTGTGGGAGTAGCTTTTGAGAAAGACCACGATGTTCCTTGAGCCAGAAAGGTCTCGCAAACTGGAATGGGCGTTACTGGACACATACGAGACTTCTCCATTTAACTACGCCATAATAGATACTTGGCAAATCGGAGGGAACATGTTATCTGAGCAGCAGATCTTGATGAAGGCGGTGTGATGCTCCTATGTAGCATATCTTACAGGTTTTCTTTTCAAAACAGTACTAATCGATTAGAAAAAGTGGTATTTGGAGTGGCAATGAACTCTGTTGAAGACTATACAGCCAAGCGCTGAATGGTAAAAAAAACCTTTCGGAGTTGCAAGACCAGGTTTGTACGTCAGGAAAATGTCCTAAAGCTCCTGAAGACGTAGCATATCTGTCAATGCTGAAAATGCTGATCTAACTTGTGGTAAGGTCAGGAAATTGAGCTCCCCTCCTCCCATAACTTAAATCAAATGATAAAATTTCAAAAAAAAAAAAAATTTTTTTTATTTAAAATCATTTCAGCTTTGCTATACTGACCTACAACGGCAAGTCAATGAAGACCAACAATTGCTCATACCAATTACCGCTAAATTCCTTCAGTCAACCCTTCATCCATTTTACGCCAACATTTTCACAGACATTTAAATCAATGAACAATTTTTCATACCAAAAAATTTTGAATAATTTTTATTTTCTCCTTCAGCCACACGTTCATACTTACATATGTATATGTGCCCATGCTTGCAGTCAAATAACTACCGCTCAAATAAAGGTAGGTCACGGCCGACCAACCGACCGACTCTGTGCGCCCGCTAAATTGACGTACGTTGAATACGACTTGCCAGAGGAATTATGTCCACCCAACCAACTACTTGAAATGTGCAAGATTTATGAGCGATGCTTGAGAAAATCAACGAAAATTTATTTATGCACAATAACAGCAACAACAGCAACAGCAACAGCAGCAGCAACAAGCGCTAGAAAACAAGCGGTACGAATTTGCCGTAGGACTGCAGGGAATTATGGCCAAACTATGGAAATTCAACGAATGTGCAGTCAGTCAGGTATGCGAAAATGTGTTTATGCTGATATTGGCTCTTGGTCCTTATGTATGGCATATGAGAAAATTTACGAAAATTTATGTTAGAAAAAATCATAAATAACTGTAAAGTTGTGAAAAATTGTAGAATTGTTAGAAATTGTGGAAAATGTGTAAGTTGGTCAAGCGTACAACGATATTTTTTGTTGTTGTTTTTCCCCTACAACTTTAAATGAGCAGAAAAGTTGCTGTCTTCCGGTAGTCTGTTGAGAATTTAAGCGAAGTTGTATGATTTGTTCCAGCTAAGTTTGCTGTGTTTAGTGTAAAGAGAAATTTGAATTATTGTTAAGTAAAGGGTGATCCAAGTAGAGGTGCTTTTTTCAATAGCCTTTTTTCGACAGACCAGGCGTGACACGACAAGCTGTCATGTAATTTTTGTTCAATATTGTTTGGCATTTCATCATGGAAAGACCTACGCCTGAACAACGTTTACAAATCATTCAACTTTATTACGAAAATTCACATTCTCGCGCTTCGCTCAACTTATGGTCAACATAATCGGCTTACTGAGCGTACTATTCGCAACACAATCACCCATTTTGAGACCCAGCTTTCATTATTGGATAATATTCGACCGAATAGACCACGCCCAGCAAGCAGTGAAGAAAATATAGCGACCGTAACTGAGAGCGTACACGAAGACCGTGAAGAGTCGATTCGGCGCCGTTCGCAGCAACTCGCACGGACGTATGGAACGATTTGGCGCATTTTAAGTCGAAATCTTAAATTGAACGCGTACAAAATACAGCTTGTGGAAGAACTGAAGCCGCTCGACCTGCCAAAGCGACATCGCTTCGCTCTATGGGCTCTAGAAAAGTTCCAAGAAAATCCGATTTTTTCGAGCCAAATTTTGTTCAGCGATGAGGTCCATTTCTGGCTCAATGGGTATGTAAACAAGCAAAATTGCCGCATTCGAGGCGAAGAGCAACCTGAAGAGATTCAATAGCTGTCATTTCATCCAGAAAAAACAACGGTTTGGTGTGGTTTGTGGGTTGGTGGAATCGCCGGTCCATATTTCTTCAAAAATGATACCTGTGAGAACGTAACCGTCAATGGCAACCGTTATCGCGCCATGATAACTAACTATTTGATGCCTGAAATTGAAGCTCGTGGTCTCAGCGACTTTTGGTTTCAACAAGATGACGCCACTTTCCACATATCGCATCAATCAATGGATTTATTGAGAGAAGACTTTAATGAGCAGATAATATCACGTTTTGGGTCGGTCGATTGGCCACCAGGATCATGTGTTATGACACCGTTAGACTTTTTCCTGTGGGCATATGTAAAGTCTATAGCCTATGTGGACAACCTAGCTTCGACTCAGGCCTTGGAGCAAAACATCACGTGTATCATTCGCCAGTTACCAGTCGAAATGTTCGAACGAGTCATCGAAAATTGGCCTCAACGGATGGACCACCATCTGAGTCGTAGCCGCAACCAACATTTGGAAGAGATAATCTTCAAAAAATAAATGCAAAGAAATGTTCTATCGAATAATATTAAACATTCCCCATTAAATGTAAATTTTCTGTGTTTTTTTTCTCATTAAAATGGTAGGAAACCTCGATATGGATCACCCTTTACTTATATGTTTATAAATTACATTGCTTCTTTGAGGGCTACTTCTCTGCGGGGAAATTACTTACCCCCTACTAACTATAAGCAACGTGGCTTGGCATACAAGCGTAATTTATCAAATCTATTCTACCACCGCGTCATCTGTCGAGTAGTAGCTTAATTACCTAATTTATGGCCTACATTTAGGCGCTGGTATTGTAGACGTGTAATTCTCAACATATTTTTTGAATAAAAATAATATAAAAATAATAATTAAATTAATTAAGATTAAATAAAATTTATTAAAGCAAAATAATATATGATAAAAAATAAAATAATAAATAAAAGAAAGAAAAAATAAAAAATAAAATAAAATTAAAAGATATCAAAAAAAAATTGTAATAAAAATAAAATAAAATGAAATAAAATTAAATTAAAAAGATTTCAAAAAAATTAAAAATGTTCAACGCTCAAAGCAATTATAAAACTGTAAAAGCAAAAACAAAAAAGCGCTGTCCACTTGAAGTACAATAACCAGATAAACAGCAACAACCGAAATAAAGCAAAACAGCGGAGCAAAGAACAGCAAAGTGAACCGCAACACGTTGCAATCTTGCATATGAAATCTTGATCTAGATCAGGAAGAAAATCAAGAGTCGCTATAATTGATTAACTGTGCATGCACAGCGGCGACGAAAAGAATAAAAAAATTGAGAAAAACTACAAAACAGACTAAAAAGAAACCGCCACGCGAATGGAAGGAAGGAGAAGTGTTCACGCGCCTGCGTGACAGTGTTGTGCGCAAATCAAGTAAACGTGGAATGGGGACTGAAATGGATGTGTTTCCTGGTCTCTCTGCTGATTTCTGTTTTGTTTTTATTTTTGTCTTTCCACTGTCTCACTGTCGTTGTGGCATTGTGGCGTTGACCAAGTGCTTTTGGTCGGTTAGTTGAATTAAATGCGTACACACAGCAGATCTGCCAGCACGATACGCATAACGCCAAAGCAGAGCTGCAGAGAACAGCACGACGCGACGCGATATGTGAAACGAGCGGGGGACACAAGCGAAGAAGCATGGAAAATAGAATGGAATGACGCTGCGTACGCGGTAGTTGCCGGTGACATGAAGGCAGTAGCAGACCAGTGCATGGACCATGGCCGTGGAGTAGTTTCAGTGGTTGGCTGGAGATGAAGGTGAATGAGGTGTTGAGGGCGATGAGTGCAACATAAAAGTAGTCGGCATGCATAGCACACATACATAAATATTAAATTGGCAATGGCAGTGGTGCATAGAGGTAGACGCGTGGAGAATTGAGTGTTAGGGTAGGCTATACACATGCTAGAATCGGCCGGCCGTTCGGTCACACACTTGGCATTGGCGTGGCAGAGTGGTAAACGGTCCAATGGCAAAGTAATTTGCACGCACGCACACACGCACACACACATGCGTACATATTTACGGTTAGTTAGTTGGCTGAAGAGACTCTGACCCCCTCGCTTGCAACGAAAGCAGCTTGTTTTGCAACTTTACCCAGATGGACAGTTGAATGCTCAAACTATGAATGCTGCGGCGTCTGTTGTCACTCTTGAGCGTAAAGCGAAAAGAAAGAAGAAGCAACAGCATCTTCCTGTAAATGTAGCTGTGGAAAAGCAATGACTGAGCGCCGCAAATACAAGGCGCATGATACGCTGCCAATCTTCTGCCTCGGCTTCCACCACCTCATGCTTCATCGCTTAGACCAGAAAGGGAAAACAACCGTTACTTCTAATTCGAGGCTCCTGATTGTGTCGTTTGGGGCAGATTGCGGTAAATTTTTATTAAGCAGACACGCAGCCACGCAACGGACCAGCAGCCAGTTGAGAGGCTGACTGCAGCTGCCTGAGCGGTTGGGACGCTGTGCTGACTAGCTGTCAGGCAAGCAGGCAACTGTTGTACATACGTCGCAGCAAGCGAGCTGAGCTCCGCAACAGCACACCACAACTAACCAACGGCAATTGATTAAAACGCGCAACAGATAAGATTAGAGGAAGAAGAAGAAAAACAACCGCCATGTAATAATAATAAAAAGCAATAAAATGTTGGCAGGAAAAAAAAAATAATAAAATTATGGTAGCAAATAAGCGTGGTGGCAACTCGTCGAGACTGCACCAAACAAACTCGTCCCGTGCATTTGGTAATAAAATATAATGCGAATTTAAAGAGAGTCACGCGTGCGCAAAACGCGAAATTGGTTAAGGGGGAAGTGGAAATGACGTTGAAATAACAGTTAGATTTAGGTAACCACGAAAAGATGCAAGATGCTAGCAAAACAACTGAAAAAAAGAAAAAAAAAACTGAGAAAAACAACAACAAAAATGTGCAAAAAAATCAACATTGTTGGTCAACGAGATGGTCAGGCTGCTGATAGCAGTTTTACAGCCGCTAATGATGATGGATCAGTGTGACTGCGGCGGCGGCGGCGGCGGCGGCGACGGCAATGATGATGATCAACATGTGCAGCGCAATAACACCGTAATATTAATAAAAACACAATGATAATCCCGCGAGAAACGCATTATTGAGTATATATAAGAGAGATAAAAAAAAAAATGGCAAACGTGAAATTCAAAAAATCAAAAAAAAAAAGAAAAAAAAGAAGGTGTTGGCTTTCTGCTTCATTGTATGTTGGCTGAGCTTGACTTCGAAGAAATATAATTGCAAGCGAAGAGAAAAATAAATAAATAAAAATATTCTTTTACCACATGAAGTCCTCCCAATGTTAACTGTCAATGTCTTTCATAACTGTTGCAACACTTTAATGTATCTACTCGTATGTACGCACGTATGCGTACTCATAACAATTACGCATAATATTAATTTGCGGTTTGAAATTGATTTGATTTTTGATTTTTTTTTTTTTTCTGCAAATGAGTCAACGCTCGTTACGTTTATAACGGTTGTCCGCCATGGAAAATGACTAAAATGTCGTTTGACCAGGCAATTTACCAACGGAAATTACATTTAGATAGGCTAAATGACAAAAAAAGTTAAGAAATGTGAGTAATGATAACCAATATTGAGTGAAAAATGTCCGTTTTAGAAGAAAAATAATATATAGAAATATTTTAAGCTTAAGCCGGTTACATTTTTTAATCTATTTTATACAATAAATTCCCTGAATTCAAGAAATTTTCAGTACAAACAAAGCGTTAAATAGCAGGGTAACTAAAGGGTGATCCAAGTAGAGGTCCTTTTTTCAATAGCTTTTTTTTGACAGATCACGCGTGAGTCGTGTCAAGCTGCCATATTAATTTTGGTCAGTATTGTTTGGCATTTCATCATAGAAAGTCCTAAGCCTGAACAACGTTTACAAATCTTTCAACTTTATTACGAAAATTCACATTCTGTTAGGAATCTATTGACCAAGCATTCATTATAGGATAATATTTGACCGAATAGACCACGTCCAGCTCGCAGTGAAGAAAATATAGTGGCAGTAGCTGAGAGTGTCGAAATGCTAGAACGAGTCATCTAAATTTGGATTCGACGGATGGACCATCTGAGACGTATCCGCGGCTAACAGTTGAAAGAGATAATCTTCAAAAAATAAATGCCAAAGAATGTTCTTTCGAGTGATAATAAACATTCCTCATTTAATTTGAATTTTCTGTGTTTTTTGTTTTTTTTAAAAAGTAGGGATTCTCGAAATGATATGTAATCGATATTTGCATTTCCTGCACTTAAGTGCGAACTTTGAGCTTTAAGTAGATTTCGAACTTTATATCAGGGACAAAAAATAATGATTATCTGTATTTTCTTCAATAACAAAAAATTATTCGCTAAGGAAAACTGTATAAACAAACGAATATCACCAATAGATTTCCACTTGCGTACTTTCTTCAGATCTGAAATGATTTCTTATTTTAAGATTTTATAATTTTGCTTATTATTTTCCGAGTTTTACTTAAACACTCAAACAATAATCATTATTTTTGAGGGCGAAAATGTATTGCTCAGAAAATAATCATTATTCTTTGAACATTATTTTTTTCGCTCAAAAGATCGCTCAACCTTGGATAACTCCTTTCCAATCGTTCGCTTTATAAAGTCATATAGCAATTTTTTCGAAAATTTTCATAAAAAAAAAATTAAATCGATTAGAATGATATTTTGAGCGAAAAAAATAACGATCAAAGAATAATGATTAATTTTTGAGCGATATATATTCGCTCACAGTCGTAATGATTATTATTTGAGCGTTTTAGTAAGGCTCAAAAATTAATTACTATTAACTGAACAAAATTATAAAACGATAATCAATAAATAATCATTAAGTGATGGTTTTTATTTTATTACTCATAATGATGACGGTCTATGATAAATAGAGAATTGTCTTTAGTCTAGTTGTAGGTCTTTAGTGCTTATAATTTTTTTTTTTCATTCATTCATTTAATCATTATATGGTATTTGTCTTGAAGAAACTAGCTAAAATTTGATGTCTATACTAGAGCTCCAGACATCCAGCTATCGAGCACTGCGAGCAGCTCGATGCTCGCTTGATACTCGCTCACTCAACTGCTCAGCAGAACAAACAAACAAAAATTGTTTGTAAATTTTTTTTTGCGTTTCTATGATTTTTACACTTTACAACAGAAAAAATTTTTAACTTAATAAAAAGAAGTTTTGAGAAAAATGTCGAAGTGTTTGTCAAAATACTCGAGATGCTCGTGCTCGGCTCGGAAAGTTTTCGAGTAATGAGCAATGAGCAGGTGTGCGAGTGCTCGTTGCTCAAATGCTCGCACTGCTCGTAAATGTTTGAGCAAAATCTGGAGCTATAGTCTATACAGAAATGCTTAAAAATGGATTTTTTTTAAATTGTTTAATGCGGCTGCAATTGTTTGAGTTTATAAGTAAGTAAGTTTTATTTTTTGTTAGAATTTTTTGAATTGAATATTTTTGTAATACACCAAGAATTTTTTTTTGCTTAACTGCAAGGGTGAGACGTTTGAGATTTAAATCTATATCAGTTGAGTGCGAATATTTAAATCTCCTTCGTCAAGGGTATACTAATTTCTCAAAAAAAAAAAAAAAAAAAAAAAAAATACATTAAAAGAAGAGCATATATTTGATACAAATTTATCTTAAAAAACGCAAAATGAATTAAATTTTTTATAATTTCTGTATATTAATTTACCTTTCTTGACTTTCAGTGTTGCCAGACGCATGCGATACATTTGTAAAATATTTTTTCGTTTCCCTTTTTGTGCTGCACACAAATAATCAGTACGAGAATTAAATAATTTTTATTTTGTATATATCACTAGCAGCTCATAAACACTAGCCTTCACACCAGTTTCGATAATTTCTACTACATAAACTTCTTTTTCGAGCAATTTATTAATGTTTAAAACTGAAAAAAGTATCATATTTTCTCACGCTTAGTTTATTATGAATAAATAATTTTTTTAATATTTTTTGCCAGTTTATTTGGGAATTTTTTAATTGAATTATGGTTTCTTACTGTGTATTCTCTGTTATTATTTTAATTTTTTTAACGATTATTTAACTTTTATATATTTTATTGCACAATTTTTAGGATTTTATCCCCTCATTTCCAGGCACCAACTTTTACTTAATTTTCACATTAACAATACACGCTCACTACTTTACAACTCAAAATACAACCTTAAAGTCCATCCCTCTTGAACTTGAGCAGGAGTTAGCAACCAATTAAAGCAACGTCCGATATCTCACTGAAATCTACTCGACCAAAGCATTGATGCAAAAGCTAAAGGCTCGAGTAGAAGCTAACTTAAGCTAGAGTTGAAGTTAGCAAGCAGAAAGCCAGGAAGCAAGGCAAATAACAGAACAGAATCAAAGGCTGCTGCAAACAGCCACGAACAGTATTCAATAGAGAAGAGAAATTCTTATGAACACTGTTATGGCCAGCAGCCGCGAGCAATGGAGCAGATGTGTTTTGCACTTGGAAAATGGCAAACTGAGCGTCTGCTTGCTAGTTGCAAGTACTTCAACTTCACTCTGTGGACGATCATCTGCGCGCATCGCCAGAGAGTTGCTTGCTTGCATGCTGTGCTGCTGATGACCGTAGTTTTAAGAGAAGTTCTAGTTAGAACATCAGGCACTCAAAGAGCATAAATATGTTTATTAACAGTGCAACTGTTGCTGATTGCATGTGGAACATTTTTGTTCCTGCAACTGTTGCAACTTGCAGATTATGCATGAGATTCTAACTGCATATTTTAGTGTTTGGTTTGATAGCAGCTCTCTGAGTTGTAGTTGCATAAAGTGTGGCTTCAGTGGGGCCTGTTGGACCATGCCTATTATTATTATTATAATTTAAAAAAAAATATTTTTTTTTGCATAAACAAATTTTTTGAAAGAATTTGTGTCATAATTCAAGAGGTTTTTAACAATTTCCAAATTTTTATTTCATTTATAATTGCTGATTTCAATGTTTTCCTTCAGTGCTAGTCAAACTGTTGTATTAGAATTTATGTTGTTCGATCTGTTAAGCTTCAAACCTGATAGGCTTCTCTTTACAATTATAATTCTCTTAAGCCTTAACAGTTTCAATTCACATAAGATAAATTGTCGCGTAAATCATATAATCGATTTTCCGTTCATATTGATGAAAGGTAAATTCTAAACTCTGGGCGTAGTGAAGTGTAGTCCTTCGTCTGGGTAGGTGGCTACAGTTGCAAGACTACATACCTAATTCCTACTCTTGCGTCCCTATCCCGCTCCCTGGAAATATCAGCGATCCTTTGTGAGATACCAACTAGTATGTAGTCTTAAGTTACTGCAAAAAATACTGAGCTTAGCGGATCCACGCCGAAATACACGGCTTAAGCATTCGCTGAAGTCTAATTGCAGCGATTGTTTACCAAAGGTGTCGCTCCGAGCGACTGGATGTTGGTCGTGAAGCAAGCAGTTCATTATGTACATATATTCAAAACTTAAACCGACTGAATCTGGGGTGGTTGTTTGCTGGCTTCAGGACCCGCTACGCAGAAACTAGCTCGAATGAAAAAGAGACAACAGCATCGGATGAGAGACTCAAACTTTTTAGAACGACTCGGGTTATGTATTAACCGACTACGGTTTGAGGACATACATCTGGAGTGTCCGGTGCCTTAATTGGATATGTGTCCCTGTCCAGTCATCGATTAGCCTGCGATGGCACGGAATCAAATTGTCTCTGTGCCGCTATGTCTGATATGGCTGTGTAATCTGAAGTTGGACAATACCAGAAACGCAGTCAAAATTTGCCAAGGATCTCTTTGAGCCTCGCGGTATTGAACGAGGTGTCAGATAAGTTGGCTTTTTATTGTGTGATTACTTTAATCTATTGCTGCAGAGCTAAACAGAGAAGGTATAATCTTCTATAGGAGCTTCCGAGCGCTGGCGTATAATATTGATAGGGACTGGTAATGAATGAAAGTTTCACGAAATATTTATGGTCCTTTGCGCGATAGCAATGGCGAATACCGCAGACGACAGAACCTTGAGCTGTACGAGCTATACGACGACATTAACATAGTTCATCGAGTCAAGCGACAGCCGTTAGGCTGGCTAGGCCACGTCGTCCGAATGGATGAAAGCGCTCCAGTTTTTAAAATATTCGATGGAGTACCCACCCGCTGGTGGGGAATCAGAGGAATAGGAAGACCTCCACCCCGTTGAAAGGATCAGGTGGAGAGCGATCTCGTTTTATTTGTTATTTCCAACTTGCGCCAAACAACGAAGAGAAGGAGCGAGTAGCGTGCTATTGTTGTGATGCGGCTATAATCGTGTAGGGGGTGCTTGCGCCAAGAAAGAAGAAGAATAACCGCAAATACCAAAGACGATGGAACGATGGAAAGATCAGGTGTAAGAGTGTTGGTGTAAGGAGAGGGAAAAAAGACCCACACTCCGTTGGAAGAATTAGGTAGCGAAGGACCTGGACAACACATGATAAGATACAAAAGGGTGGTATGATAATATGGAATAGAATAGGATAAGATGGAATAAAAAATGATGGAGTAGGATCGATTAAGATTAGATCTAGCATAGGATAAGAGATAGGATGAAGAACAGGATATAGATTAGGATAGCTTGGATAGAATAGAAAAGGATAAGAGAGAAAACAGAGATATTTGGATAGTATATGAGCGTCGTTAGCCTCGCTGTGTCGAGCATACAGGAGTGGTTACAATAAAAAGCAGTGGCAAGAAGAAGAAGTTCGACCAATTTGAGCTTTTTCTTTTCAAATATTTAGCAAAAAAAAGTTTTATTAATAAAAAATGAATTTTATTTAGAATATACTCATATCAAGTCTTCAAATGGGTCTCTGACGTTTTGAATGAGATGGCGGGTATGAGGAGAACTCACAGATGATAAGCTTGAAAATTAGGTTGCTCATTCAGAAACAAAATAATCATATATAAAAATATCTGAATTTGAGTTAAATAAACATCATTTGTCGAAATAGCGGAGGGTGGTGTATTAAAAGTTGCTTAATCCAATCGTAGCAACTAGTGGTACTTTCTACCGAACCCATCAATTGGGATCGAGTCGAACTGCGAAGAACAAATATCCACAATATTACTTCAATTAATACAAAATTTTTCATCTTCACGAAAAAATCATCAAAAATCGTCCACATCTGGAGCGGCTAAAGTGAAATACTGTTTTAAAACACTTCATTGGGCAGTACTACCCCACATGCTTTATTCACCAGAAATTGCGTCGTCCGACTAGCATCTGCTCCGGCCAATAGCACATGCTCTAGAGGAGCAGTTATTCACATTGTATGAAAATACTAAAACTTGGGTGGTTAACCTCAAAAGGTGAGGAGTTCTTCAAAAGTATTTGCTGGTACTCCTATATTGTAGCCAAAATTTTATCTATAAAAAGATTATTTGATTGCCGAAACTCAAGTCAAATCAAGTACTTTCCATATTTTCTTTTAATTTTCCTCTTTTATTGATCCACATCTTCATTTCCACTGCTCCAAACTCCGCCTTTATAACTAAATTGACCACTTATGAGTATAAAATAAATAAATTGCTCGTAAAATATATGTACATTGTAGAGGAGAAAAATCATAATTCAAATAACAGAAGCATACAATTTTCCTACAACCAAAACTGCAATTAACTGACAACATAGACAAACAAATTAGCAACAACACGCCAAGTTGTAACAACTTTATGACTTTCCATTGGAGGAAAACTAAAAAAAAATAATAATAAAAAATAAAAATAAAAAATATAGAAAAATAATGAAGATTCGCTACCACATTTTCCACAACTGCACAAGCTTAAATGTGTAATACTTATGAACAACTACACATATATACATATATATATAGCTATTTGCGCCCAAAGTCGATGATGACCAACAGCCAGCTGATCGAGCAATTTTTTTTTACAACCATTGTTTTTGGCTAACTTTAACGAGCTGCTGTGCTGCTTTGTGCACTTACAACGATATAAATATATATGTAAATATGTATGAATAAGTGTGGCTAAAGTCTCGCTTAAAAGCCATACTCGCCATTACATGGCGTTTTATACGCCCCAACAGCCCACAAACAGCCAAGCAGCGAGACGTTCAACTTTAGACAAAAAAAAAAAAAAAAAAAAAAAATTATAAAAAAATTATAGCGCTTTTTATTTGTAATTTGAGCATAAGCACACTATATTGTTATTGTTTTTATTACAACAATTTCTGCATTGAACCATTTGGTTCGTACGCTTGGCTGCTGTTGCTGTTGCTGCTGCTGCTTGTACATTGGTAGCGTGTTATTGGTTATTTTTGTTGTTGTTGTAGTTTTGAGTTTTATGAGTTAATTTTTTTAACAGCAACTACTAATTTGCAAATTTATTTGCTCATAAAATTTTGAGTGGCGCGTAAATAGAGAAGCTATAAAAAAAATATGTTTTGAAAAGGAAAATGTGTAAAATACTCCACAAAGCGAGCAAGAAAAGAAGCTTACAGCGCCAAGATTTAGCAAAAATGTTGAAATTTTTATATTTGTATATGTATTTATGCATGTTTGGTAGTTTGTATCTAAATATGTATACAATAAACTTTCGAATATTTGTTGCAAGCCTTTTTGGCTCATCAAGTGGCAAGAAGGTGAGCACACTTGTGAGGGCAGTTAACGCGTAGTCAAGGTGGCAATGAGTGCGCATATACAATATATATATACATAGTGCACATTTCTAACATACATACATATATAATACTTGTATGATGATTTGTTGGTTTGTTGTTATAGGTTTGAGTTCAATCGCACAGTTGGTCTAATACTGCACCATGTAAGGGAATTCCTCATGTTCCACTTCTTAACCGAATATTATGTGGTGTATTTGCGATTGGGAAGCCTTTCTTCGAATAAGAACTCAGAATATTTTTTACACTAAAATTTTACCACTTAAAAGTATTAGAAGTATTCCACAGCAGTGCACGCCGAGGACTATGTGTCTCTAACAGATGTGGAACTGACAGGATAGAATGGGATGGATTAAGAAAGAATAAGATGGGATAGTATAGGTTGGGGTAGGACAGCTTAAGATAGGGTAGGACAGCTTAAGATAGGATAGGACAGCTTAAGATAGGATAGGTCAGCTTAAGATAGGATGGGATAGGCTGTGGTAGAATAGCATTTGATAGGATAGGAGAGGGCGTTGTTAGAATTTTTTCTCCGACGAGCTCACATCCAACGAACCGAGCTTGCGCCTCAAAAATTAGCAAAAACTTCAATAGACCCGTGACCGAAAACCAGTAACATTCCGGACGACCCTAAACCAGATACCTATAGGTGAAGATCGCGGTTACAATTGCCTCGTACTCTGAATAACTACAGAATTACTCATCAGCTGCTATAAATTTCATGGATATTGAGAATCTGTGAAAAAAGAAGAAGAAAGCTTTGTCGCGGATAAGAGGATGGAGTAGGGAACGTGGAAGTTCCAATGCAGTTACGAAATACCGTTGCAAATCATTCAAAAATCAGCTGAGAGAGAACCGGTACCTGAAAGCAGTTAACCTTCAATATATGTAAAGGATTCGAGATAAAAGTAAGTCAGAAACAAAGTCCCTGAACAACTCGGAAGCCAACCAACTTTCATATTTGGAAAAGACTATCAAATCTTAGCTGAAAAAAAAAGAAAAAATTAGTAAAATTATAGGATAAATTTGGATGAACGAGCGACTTAGGAGCTCGAACTTTAAAGAATATTAATAGCTATCATACGAAGAGATAAAATTAAACCGCTTCGAACCATTTAACTCCCCAGGAAAAGACGTTATTTTTCCAGCTGGAATTTAGAAAATTTCAACTCTGCTAGCCACAATAGTGAATAGGTCTGGAGAAAGCTCTAAGAGCCATACATCAGTGAACGACACTGGCTAACTTAGAGATTCAATAAGGTATATCACTAGGTGGATACTCCCGAGGCTGAGCGGGGTGGAACCAATAATTATCTAATTTTAGACAGCAAGCTCTTGTGAAAGCTCAATGTTGAGGAGAGAGAGTGAAAAGGGTTCGTAGTACCCCTTACGAAAGTCAGAATATTCCAAAATTCATGTATTACGGTTACACAACGTTAGTCAAGTCAATCTTACACGGTGGTGCTTTGGTGTGATAGACTACGGTTAGAAAAATCTCATACAGGAAATCATTGAAGCGGATATGGCTAGTAGCTGCACTCGGCATATTGGAGGCACTAAGAATTACTCCAACGGCTGAATTCGAAAGGTTGATTACCCTAACACTAATTGACATTGCAGTGAAACCATTGCAGTGAGATCTGCTGTGAGTTCGGGGACGCTAGACGAATTTACCGCTAAAACCTTCGTCCATAGTTCAAGAAGCAAATATCCATACACCATATCTGAGAGAGTTGAGAGTTCAAGTCACATTCAAAGAGGGTGGGTGGAGGCTGTTGAGCTGGGTAACACCGAGGAAACCCCAGTGGAAACCATCAACATATATACTCTTAGCCAGGCGGCAATTAAAACAAGCAGTATTCTCACACCGTATTACGTTAGAAATTGTCCTTTAAAGCAAGGAGGCTGTGGATGAGTTAGTTGTAGGGTAGAAGTTGCATATATTGCCTGGGTTCCAGGTCACAAGGACACTGAATTGGATTAGATAGTTGATGCGACTGCCAAAAGTGCCATTCGTCTCGCGACCGAACCGGTATGGAAATGGATCGGGGTGAGATAAAATACAAGATATCCAACGTATGAGCCACTTTTTCCTTACGGGTTGTCGGAGCAACTGCAAGATGTTTATAGGCAAAATGACAAGCAACAACTTACTGGCGGCACCTATATTACTAGCAGTAATACATTTAGGCAGTGAAGATAGGTATGATGAGATCTGCGGAACGCTTTCTCTATTTCCACCCGCCCCTAACAAAAACTCGTCGTTGACATCTAGAAGCTTCGGCTTTCAAAGAACTAGAGGAAGTTTCCTATCCACGTATCCAGGTCTGAATAGAGACCCTCTTAAACTTCACCAAAAATGAAACAAAAAAATTTTAGACCGTTCATCAATATTGTAAATTTAAAATCTTATTCCAAAAACCAATTTTTCTCTATTGCCCTTGAAAAATAAATATTGGGTCACATTTCTCTAAGCAACATATGTATGTAAATTGTTTAATATAAATTTACAGTAACACAATGACAACAATAGAAAAGTTGACCATATGCAACAATGTAAAAATCAACAAATTTAATTTCCAGTATCAGTTGTTGCCCATCGCAACGAGATCGCTGATCGATCACTCTTTGTTTGCTGATTACACAACAAGCATGAGTGTTTTCTGTGTAAATTTTTGTTTTGTGTTTATCTTTAATGATGATCTTTTCAAAATATTTTGTCAGTGCTTGTTTACAAAGTGAACTGCACATTTATTTTGTTTTTATTTTATTTGAAAATTTTTATAATTTTTTTTTCTTTATTTTTTATTTCTTTATTTAGTATTTTTTATTTTTTTATTTTATTTTTTTTTAGCTTTAAGAAAGCTTAACTGTTATTGTTTAAGATTTTGCTTTTTTTATTTTTCTTCTCACCATTTCTTTTGCTTTTTTTTTTTTTTTTGAAAATTATTCAACATTGACAGCCAATTGAATTCCCTATTTAATTTTGTTTCTCTCCACAATGAGCAATCAATTGAACAAGCTTGTGATCGTAGATGACCTATTTTTGGTTTTAATTTCTGAGATTTTTTAATTTATTTTTTATATTTTATGCCATTTGGCATTTTTGTTTTTAATTTTAATTTTTGCTTTTTGTATTT
Organism: Neoceratitis asiatica; assembly: GCA_030068015.2. Lineage (NCBI taxonomy): Eukaryota > Metazoa > Arthropoda > Insecta > Diptera > Tephritidae > Neoceratitis > Neoceratitis asiatica. The sequence goes on from CM061526.1 coordinate 16,969,215, forward strand.
TATACTTTGTTGTAATTTTTTAAAATTTATTTTTTGTAATCTTGCATTTTTTTAAATGTTTTATTTTCATATTTTATACTTTTTTGTATTTTTTTATTTATTTTAATTTTTGATCTTGTATTTTATACTTATTTGTAATTTTTCAATTTTTTTTAAATATATCTATATATATAAAAATCAATGCGAATTTCGATGAACGCCTATAACTTGAGAACGACCAGATTAAATTGCATCACATTTTTAGGAGTTATAAAGGAATATTAGGAGAAGGTTAATTTGTAATTTTGGTTTTCATGAGGTTGGTGCAGCCGTTCCAGAGATATGACCATTTTAGTGAACATTGGTGGCTACCCATACAAAATACATGCAACAACAACAAATACATGTAAAATTCCAAAATACGCGTACATTACGTTGTTATTGCTGTTGTTGTTGTTGTAGCCGCAGAAAATTCTCCAAATTGGGCTTCGTGGAACATTGCGGGAGTGACACTCCTTGGCGGGATAAAAATCCGAGTCGTTCAGGTATAAAGACCCGACTGTCGGGGGAATTTAGTCGGCTCTTACGACAGGCATGCCTTCCCGCGGGTAAATTCTTGAACCCCTAACCCGCAGGAGGTGCGTACATTACGTCGTATGTGGTGTTTAAAGGGAGAGAGAAAGAATGAAAAAAAAATTAAAATGAATATAATATTTAAAAAAAATGTAAATCATAAAAAAATGTTTGGAAAAAAATTGAAATAATTTTTTCGTTCTTTTTCCAAAGAAAATCGAAAATTAAAAATTTCAGTTAGAATTTCTTAATATTTTTCACAGATATATTTTTGTAAATATTTTAACTTTTATTTTGTACTTTTTTTAATATTTTATTATTCTATTTTTTACATTTATTTAATGGTTTTGTGTACCTTTTTTATTATTTGTTATCATATTTTGTATTTTTAAATTAAAAATTTTTTTTTGTACTTAAAATTTTTTTTTTAGAAATTTTTTAAACACATTTTATCAGTTGCGAATTTTTAAACTAAATTTTAGACATTTTTTCTCATATTTTTATATTTAAATTTTATGTTTTTCATATATTTTTAAGTTTCATTATTTTTAGTTGTTATTTTTATAATTAAATTTTTTTTAATCTAAATTGTTTTTTGTATTTTTTACATTGTTGTTTTTTTTTGTAATTTTGTAAATAATTTAAATTTATACTTAATACCTTTCTCTATTTTTTCTTTTATATTTTTATACTTTGTACATTTTCGTATTTCTCGAATTTTAATTTTGTTTTTATATTTTATTATTACTTTTAGTTTTATATTTAACAACTTTTTTATAATTTTATTTATATATGTTAAAATTTTTCAAATTTTTTTATATCGATTTTTTTATTATATTTTATGATTTTTTATTTTGAATTTTTTTTTTGGAAATTTAAAATTAAAAAAAAAATTTTTTTTAATTTTTTTAAATATATTTCATTTCTATTTTTTTAATACTTGTAATTTTAACTGGTTTGTATTTTTAAATTCCCAGTTTTTATTTATCTGTTTTATTCTTTTTTTTTTGTAATTTTATTTTAAACATATGTTATAATTTGTTTCTAATTTTGTATTTTTTTAATGATATATTATTCCTTTTTGTAATTTTTTTAATTTAATTAATTATTTTAATTTTTTATTTATATATTTGTACTTTTTTGTATTTATATAATGAAATTTTTATCTTTTATTTTAGTTTTTTTTAATATTTTTATTTAATTTTTTTTTTTTTGTTATAATTTTAATTTTCGTCTTTAGTATTTGTGTACTTTGCTGTGAGCTTTTAAAAAAAAATTATTTTATTATTACTTTTTTGTTTTGGAAATTTGTATTTTTTTAATATTTTCTTTTGTTTTTTTTTTGTTTTTTTTTATATTTATTTTCTGTTTAATACTCTTTCTTATGTTTATTAATAGTTTTTCTTAATTTTTTTTATAGTTTTGTAATATATATATTTTTTACCTTCTTTTATTATTAATTTTTTAGATTTAATTTTTTTTGTTTTTTTTTTTATAATTTTCGTTTTTGTTTTTTTTTCGCCCTATATTTTTTGCAATTTTTTTAATTACATAGTTCGAAATTTTTTCCTAAATAAATAAATTGTTTAAATAATATATTTTATCCTTTTATGAATTTCTTTAATGTTTAGTTATATTTATTTTTTAATATAAAATTTTTTCTTTTTTCGCATTTCATTAATTAAAATTTTTTGATTGTGGTTTTTTTAAATTTTTGTTATTTTTTATATATTTTAATTGTTTTAATATTTTTTATTTTTATTTTTAGCTGCCAGTAGTTTTCTATAACATACATCAGCACCATGTTCCTAAATATTTATTATAATTATTTTTCATATTTTGAATTTTATTTTTCAAATGGATAGTAAAAGCAAATGTGTGAAATAATTTATTGACAACTTCATTTGCTTTGAGAATTCTTCTTCATCTCTGTTCTATTGGTTTTTTTATTGCTTTTGTTTTACTCCCACATTTTTGCCTGCGCCATTTGACCAATCGTTCACCAGGTTTTTGCTGCTTTAATAAACACCTTTAGACATAAATAACTGCTAAAAAAAGAACAGCGAAATCGTGAGAACGGTCATCACACTAGCAGATATAGATATGCATACATACATACATAAATCACTCACGCCCGCATTTTCAACATAAATACATCTCTGTATTTAGCCAAGTTTATTGAACTTAATTACGGCCTGTCTTATGCACATATAAACTACGCTATAGGGGCAGTACCGTTAAGAAGCAGCTGCTGCCACCCTGCCATAGCTATCATTTCACTGACTGTTGAGACAAACATACATAAGTTTGCTTTTATATATTACGATTTGCTGACACTTAACATGTGAGTGTTGTGTTCTGACTATCCATTTTTTGTTCCAACTCTTCACTCTATTCGAAATGTTTGACCTTTTTGTCGCTCTTTGAATCTTGCCAAACGTTTATTTTACACAAAAGGTAGCTTTTTTTTGTTCAAGTAGAATTTGTGCGCATTCTCAAGTCGATTTTGGTAAGTTTTACACTCAGTAGGCCTAAAATATTCTAAGCAAACCTTTCTAAGTTCAAGTTCAGATTTTTGCGTTGGTCAAAAGTCAACATAACCTCATTTATCAAAGTGGATGAATTAAAGATAGAATCAAAAATATATGAAAAGAAATGAAATAACTTCAAAAAAAAATAGAAAAATTAAATAAAATGAAAAAAAAAATTATTTAAAAAAAAAAAATAAAAAAAATAAAAAATAAAATAAAAAATAAAGTAAAAAAATATATAAAATAAAAAAAAATAATGTAAAATTAAATAAAATAAACAAATAAAAATAAAAAAATTAATTAAAAGAAAACATTAAAAAAACCCTGAATGAAAAAAAGAAAATTAAAATAAATAAATTTACTTATTTTAGGTTCTAACTGATTTCAAAACTGCTCTCATTCATAGTTTAAATTTAGCTGCTGATTTTCTTGAACTGACTTCATCGTACACTTAACTATGCATTTATCAGCATCGAATCTATAGCACATAAAGAACAAAAAAAAAACACTTAAAAAGTCAATGTCAAACAAATTTGTCAATATTTGGTTAAATTCGATATGAGCGGAAACGCCAATTAAACATAAATAAAAAATAAAAAAATAAACAAATTTACTTTAAGAGTATAACTTTATAAAAGTTATTAATAAACACAAAATATTTCGATACAAATAAATTGATATTAATTGTTGAATTGAATGAGACAAAGTGTACGAAATTTACGTTGATGACGTCAATTTAGTGAGTTAAATTGGGGCTTGGGCAAAACGAAATAAATAGATATGAAAAATATACTTTTAAAAAGCAATGATTTCAGAAATTATGAGTTAAAAAAATTATGTTTTTAAGTGCAGTTAAGGTCAGCGCAAGTAAACAGCAACACTTCAATTAAACTTATAATTCACCACAGGCGGCAGGCAGAGGTCAAAAAACTAATTGAAATATTTTTTAAATACTAAACAGAAGAAGTTTGGTAAAGAACAAACAAATTTTGGTTGAAATTTTAATAGAAAAATAGGAAAAATACAAAATATATATATATTAAAAATAAATAATAAAAAATATATTTAAAAAAATAAAAATAAAAGGAAAAGAAAATTAAGTAATATAAAATAAATGGTGATCCAAGTAAAGGTACTTTCTTCAATAGCCTTCTTTTGACAGATCACGCGTGAGTCGTGTCAAGCTGTCATGTTATTTTTGTTCGGTGTTGTCTGGCATTTCATCATGGAAAGACTTACGTCTGAACAACTTTATTACGAAAATTCACATTCTGTAGAGAATGTATTTCGCGCGCTTCGCTCAACTTATGGTCAACATAATCGGCCTACTGAGCGTACTATTTGCAATACCATCACCCATCTTGAGACCCAGCATTCATTATTGGATAATATTCGACCGCATAGACCAGCTCCAGCACGCAGTGAAGAAAATATAGCGGCCGTAGCTGAGAGCGTACACAAGACCGTGGATAATCACTTCGGCGCTGTTCGCAGCAACTCGGACTGACGCACATTTTACGTCGAGGTCTTAAATTGAAAGCGTACAAAATACAGTTTGTGCAAGAACTGAAGCCGCTCGACCTTCCCAGGTGGCATCGCTTCGCTCTATAGGCTTTTAAAAAGTTCCAAGAAGACGCTCCGACGTTTTCGAGCAAAATTTTGTTCAGCGATTAGACCCACTTCTGGCTCAACGGGTATATGAACAAGCAAAATTGCCGCATTTGGAACGAAGAGCAACCTGAAAAGATTCAAGAGCTGCCATTTCATCCAGAAAAAACAATGGTTTGGTGTGCTTTCTGAGCCGGTGGAATCATTGGTCCGTATTTCTTCAAAAATGATGCCGTTGAGAAAGGAACTGCCAATGGCGACCGTTATCGCGCCATGATAACCGACTATTTGATGCCTGAACAACAAGATGGCGAAATTTCCCACACATCACATCAATTAATGGATTTATTGAGAGAACACTTCGGTGAGCAGATAATTTCACGTTTTGGGCCGGTCGATTGGCCGCCAATATCGTGTGATATCACACCGTTATACTCTTTCCTGTGGGGGTATGTAAACGGATAGACCATCTGAGGCGTAGCCTCGGACAAAATTTTATAGAGATAATCTTCAAAAAAAAAAAAAAAAACGAATGATAGTAAACATTATCCATTAAATTTAAAAAATTGTGATTCAAACATTACCTCGTTTCGTGCTTTAAGAGAAGATTATGGTGCATATAATCGTCCAATTAATCAAGCAATTAGTAAAATTGTAAAGAAAAATGAAGAGACTGCATTGGTTGCGGCTATTGTAAGGCATTTGCATCATCGTTATGCGCGTTCTAACTGAAATATTGACGAAGACCCGAATGTGTCTATTTCGCGACGTTCTCAAGAACTGGAGCCTTCATGCAGCAAATTATGGGGTATTTTGGACCTGGACTTGTACCTGCATTCATAAAAAGTCCAGCTCATACAGCATCTGAAGCCAGCTGACCATTCACAATGTCAGAGTTACTTCGATTGGGTGCTTGAACAACAGACAGTGAACCGCGGTTTTTCTCCAACAAAATTTCTTCAGCGACGAGGCCATTTCTTACTTGGTGGATACGTAAATAAGCGAAATTTTCGCATTTGGGTTCCTCAAATAATTGAAGAGAGGCCATTACACCGAAAAAATGTTTACTGTCTAGTGCGTTCTTTACTCCGAAGATGTGATTGGACCTTACTTCTTTGAAAACGGTAATGGCGAGACTGTCACTGTGAATTCGAAGGGTGTTATGATCGTATGTTAACCGACTTTTTTATATCCTGTACGAACCGATTTTTTTTGATCTGAAGAACACGACTTGGACAATATGTGGTTCCAACAAGATGGTACCTTATGCCGAACAACACAAGCGAATATGGTTTTATTGGGAGAGAAATTTCCCGGTCGCGTAATCTTTCGTCTTGGCGATGTCAATTGGCCAGGGAAATCGTGCGGTTTGACACCGTTGGATTCTTTGTTTGTGAGGCCAGACCGTGTTTATGTGAATAAACTTAACTCTTGAGATTTGAAAACCAGCATTCGTCAAGTTATGGCCAAGATATCGCCTAGTATGTGCCAAAAAGTGGTCGAAAGTTACCTCAAACGGAGCGAAGTTGGCAATAATCCACGAGGCGGTCATTTGAATGATTTAGTGATTCACATATAATGCCAAGTTTATAATAAAATAGGAATTTCATCAAAAAAATTATTTTAACTTCATTTTATTTACGTTTATTTTGGAAACCGCAGCATAGATAATCCTGTATATTTTTTCTAAATTTTGGATACCTATTTTTTGTACATATCTTTTTTAGTCTAATACCCATTTCTGTTGCCAATAAACCAAAAAATGGTCAATCAAATTTTAATTCTCTTTAAGCATTTTGACCTTCACTGTTCATTGATTTCATTTAAGTTCGCTCGCGTTAAGAATAACAAAAATGTGGCGTATGAGTGGCTGTTAAGTGGCGCCCAATATCTTTTCGGTGTTTTTTTTTCTTTCTATAAACTTTTTCATTTATTTACTTTATTTAATGGGAACCACTTGATTAGCGTCAAGTACTTTTGGTTTGGCGATTTTTCGATTATTATGCTGTTATGTTGTTGTTGTTGTTGTTGTTGTTGTGGTTATTTTTTATTTGGAATATTGTTATCGTTGACATGACATGTTGTTATTTCGGCGATTGTGATTGAATAAATACAAATTTGTTGCTTGTGAATATTTTGTTTGCTTGATTTTAGCAATTTTTTGTTGTTGTTATAGTTTAAAAAAATTGTTTTTGCAGATTGTTTATGCGGCAAATAGTCGCGTTTGTTTATACATCAATAATTTTTGTGTTTTGTATTTTTTTTCACTTAAAATTTAAGAATTTAATGAACGCTGAGTAAGCACAAAAAAGGTTTTGTCGGCGCACCGCGAGTTACAAATTATCAAATTTTTTTCTTTTACCAAGTAAACAGAGAACTAAAAAAATGTATAACTCTAAGAATTTAGAATTTGCCATTTTGCGCCGCACGAGTTGTTGGGGAATTTATTAGTGATGCCTCAAGCAGCAGCGCCACTTGAAGAACTTGACAGACGGAACATGTGGCTACTGTATGAAGCGCAGCGCACCCTTCAAACACACAATTTTTGTTGTTGTTATTTTTTTAGTAATGCCTGTCATTGACAATTATTATGGCGGACAAGCGCTTTGTGGTGAGCAAATAAACTCAAAATCAATTTTATACTTTGGAAAAAAAAATAGAAAATAAATAAAACAAAATAAATAAATATTTTTTTTTTAATTAAATCACTTTTTTGCACTAAAATAAATATTAAAAAAAAAAAAATTTTTTTATACACAAATAAATTCGATAAAGTCACTTAAAAGCAGCAAGTATTCCGCAATTTCAATGATTTTCAACCCTTGAGCACGCTAGTGGCACGAATAGGCACGACAACATCAGCTCATTGATTGCGTGTGTGTGGTTCTGAGTACTTTTAGAATTCCATGCGAATTTATCTTTCACACTTTTTAACAATTTCCGTTTTTCAAGATTTGTTTTTTTTTGTTTGTTTTTGAGTTTAAGAAAAAAGCTTAACTGATAGATTTATGTCCGCAATATGTAAGTACATATTGGTGTACGCTTAATGCGATTAGATTTATGTAGGAGGCGTTGAGTGGAGAAGTCAAAGACTCTTTTCGAAGCGGAAAAAGCTGTATGTATTATGATGTAATAGTAAAAAGCCGAAAAAAGCTGAAGCAAAAAGCGTCACAACACAACGTGAAAAAAATAAAAATAAAAATAAAAATAAAAATAAAAATAAAAATAAAAATATAAATATAAATAAAAAGACAGAGAATTAAAAGTAAAAAAAAGGGGAGTTAATGACTGAAATAATTACGGAATATAATCTATTTGTACCAAAGAGGATATTACCAAATCTAAATAAAAAATAAAGAAAATAAAACTCCGGTCACTTTGCGGCTATGTTCAATATTATTAAATTTTATATTTCTTTTTTTTAATTTAAATTAATATCATTTTATTTAATATAGTTTAGTTATTTATTTTAATTTTAATTTTCTATTTGTTTCTATATTATTTAATTTTGAATTATTTTACCTTTTATTTTAATTTAATTTTATTTTATTTCATTTCATTTCATTTCATTTTATTTTATTTTATTTTATTTATTTGAATATATTTTAATTTATTTTATTTTATTTTATTTTGTTTTATTATATTTATATTATTTTATTTCTTTAATTTATTTTAATTTACTTTTTATTTATTTATTTGATTTTAATTCATTTTATTTTATTTTATTTTTATTTTTATTTTATATTATTATATTTTAATTCATTTTATTTTTGTATATTTTTTATTTATTTTTTTATAACATTTCATTTCATTTTATTTCATATCATTGCATTTCATTTCATTTTATTTATTTATTTTTGTATTTTAATTTAATTTAATTCATTATTTTATTTTATGTTGTTTTATGTTATTTTATTTTTCTTTATTATATTTTAATTTATTTAATTTTATTTTATTTTAATTTAAATTATATAATTTAATTTAATTTTTTTTATTTTTTTTGTTTTATTTTAATTTTTTTTATTTTTTTTTAAATTTTTTTTTTTAATTTTATTATATTTTTTTTTATTATTTTTTTAAATTAATTTAATTTTTGTATTTTTTAATTTTTTTTTTATATCATTTTTTTTTTCATTTTATTTCATTTCATTGCATTTCATTTCATTTTATTTTATTTTATTTTATTTTAATAAAATTTAATTTAATTTATTTTATTTTATTTTATTTTATTTTATTTTATTATATTTTATTTTATTTTGTTTATTTTATTATATTTTAATTTATTTTATTTTATTTTGATTTAGTTCATCTTATTTCATTTTAATTTATTTTATCCTTTTATTATTTTCTCTTCTCTCTATAAAGGTATACATCAAGTATCGGTCAACAAAATACTTAATACTATTGTTATAAGCTATAAATTATATATTATGCATTGGTTATGAGTAACTATAAGTATATGTTTGAAAGGATACACGAAACTAAGTGCTATACATTGATGCACAATTTTTGTGACGTGGTTGTGTCTTGTCAGATATTCGGTAGCTGCTAATGGAGCAGATGCATCTGTTATGTGACGAATGATATATTTTTTATAAGTCGGTCAATTAAAGTTGTTTTATTTTATTTTATTTGATATATATTTTTTAACTTCTTTTTCATATACATTTTTTGTATATATTTTTTTATCATATTATTAACTAGTAATAGCTTGTACAAGAAGTAATTTAATAAATTAATAATAAAAAGAAAAGAAAATTATTTTATTTTTTGGAAAAATGAGAATACAATTTAAAAAAATCAAATTTTAAAATTAAACAACAACAATATAAGTCTCGTGAGGATTTTTTGGGCATTCACTGAGAAGAAAAAATATTTAAAAATCATTTAAGCGGTCTTTTGTGGTAATATTAATGAACGTAATTTCACTTAGCTTAGAGGCGAGACCATTGAGTGAGATTCCTTGCAATGATAGCCTCTATACTCATTATATGCCAATGGTTAGCTCTGTATATGAACTAGAAAATACCGGGATGTGATGGTTTCAAGTGTTACTAGTGGTGAGATATATTTCAAATTAAGAAAAAAAAAAATTTGATGAATTTTAGGTGAGAAATTGACAATCAGAAAATAAAGAGATTTTCCAATGCAACAATGCTACAAAATATCTAAAACTTTATGCTGATTTCTGATATTTAAGTTTTAATTTTTTTTAAATAAAAAGTAATTTTTTCTCTCTCAAATATTTCAACTTTGTGAAAGCATTCCAAAATATGAATCAATTGCAACTTTTGTCTATTTTTTGTTGATTTTTGGTTTTGCTTTGAGCTTACCTTAAAGAAGTTTCTAGGAATTGTGCCAAACGTTCAATACATACCTGAAAAGAAAGAAAGAAAATTTTTGAATTAAATTATTTATTGGCAGTTTTTTAATAAATAAAAAGCTGCGTTGAGCTATAAGCAATAACAAATAAATTAGAGTTATCCTTTTATTCTACCCATGAAAGGCATACATGACATGTGCTACACTAAATGTCTATCATTTTTTTTTTTTTAAATTTGATCATCGATTTTTTTTCTTATTTTTTATTGTAATTTTTTTTTTTTTTTTTTTTTTTGACAGAAAACTCTGTTGAAATCACTTTCATGTAAACATTTTTAATATTGTATTGAAAAATGTTAAATCTATTTCACAAGCCCAACTGCCAGAGAGTAGTGTTGCTTTCTTTTGACACTTTAAAATTTTTGACATTTCTGACGCTTCGCATATTCATAATGCTTTTGGCAGAAATCTGCGCATACTTTGAGTTATGACAACTACTGGCCCTTCCTCATTCACGGTTGTCACTCAGCGTCACTTGAGCATAATCCATTGCAGTTCTTTGTTTAGCATGATTTGTTTCCTACTTTTTTATTTATTTATATTTTTTCTGATTTTTTATTAATTTTTACTTTATAATATATTTTGATTTATTAATTTTTTAATTTTTTTAATTTTATTTTTTATTGTTTGCTTCTGCAAATATCTTCAACTGTCAACTCTGTTGTTCGAAACGTCAAATCGCTTGCTGCTGCTTCTTCATTTTGCTTCACTTATTTTCATTTTTCACTTTTCGCTCTTAATTTGTTCCATCAACGAGCTGATGCTTAGCTTTTTGTGTAAATAATAAAATGCTTTTCATATATACACACATTTATCTATACACTTTCAGTATACATATGTCTTTTTTAAATATTTTCGCCGCAATTTTAATTGCAGTTGTATTATGGCCTGCCTGTCAGTGGAGAACTCTTCTTTTTTCGGCGTAAACTTTTGTTTTGTTTCGCGCTCATCATTTTCTCACTCACATTTGACAGCGTTAAGGAAGTGCTTGACACTGTGTGTTGACAGTTGACAGCGCTGCGGTAGGTGTCTAGAGCATTTCTTATGAGAGCGTGCAGAATCATGCAAATATTTTTGAAAACATTTTTTTTTTTTGTGAATCTTTTTCACTTTTTTTGATTAATGTATTGTTGGTAAAGTGATTATCGAGTGAATCCCATTTGATGTGGGTGTGCATTAAATCCTTCTTAATATTTCAGCTTGTCAAAAGACAGACATACATATATTTTTGGTTGTCAGATTTGTATTTCGCATAAGTAAGTCTCAACACTCAAGCTGTCTTGTGTCTTAAGAAGATATGACAACCGTTTTAATGCGATTAAAGGCGCCTGTAGTCAAGCCGTTATAAAAAGTTTAAGAGACTATAGTTGAGAGTGGAAATGTTTCCAACCCAAATATTTTTAATTTAAATTTTGAAGCATTTATACATACATACATATGTATATAAAATACGAAAGGTTCAAAAGACCACAGATTAGAATTGAACTCAGACCTCAACGGCGACCTTACATCCTTCTCAATTTACATTTCATTGACAGTTTATAGCCACTAAATCTATTTCCGGTCGAGCTTTTTCTCTAATTTGTGCGTCTTTAATGTTTTTTCCAAGAAACGAAAGGACCCACAGCCTGCGAAAGCCAGATGAATTTTGTGGTGGGCTCTCTATCCCATGTCAGAAGTACTTATACAAACGGAGGTTTTGACACTCTCTACAGAGAGGCGACCGCATGTCGCAATGGTTTCTTGAGTTAAGTTTGCAACCAAAGATTTCAGTACCCCTCTTAACTGAACAGACTGTGTGCTGGGAGTACAATAACCCAGTCTACATGCACACAGAAGGGTATCTCCTAATCAATGTACCAGTTTCGTACATTGGTTGCGTATTCAGAGAGTCAAAAAAAGGGAGAAGGAGGAGAAGAGATTGAGACAGGAACCTCATTTCCGAGTTTTTCAAGCCCGTCTACATCTAATTCCAGATAGCGTCCTCAACAATTCGTACCCTTGCAACATCTGCTTTCCTCTTGGAGGGGAAAAAGAAACTGTATTGGGAACCGGGAGTAGAAAACCTCAGTTCACATGTAATCAAAAGAGTAGATATCTTGCTATGTCCCATCTTCAACAGTTAGAGATAGAGATAGAGATAGAGATAGAGATAGAGATAGAGATAGAGATAGAGATAGAGATAGAGATAGAGATAGAGATAGAGATAGAGATAGAGATAGAGATAGAGATAGAGATAGAGATAGAGATAGAGATAGAGATAGAGATAGAGATAGAGATAGAGATAGAGATAGAGATAGAGATAGAGATAGAGATAGAGATAGAGATAGAGAAAGAGATAGAGATAGAGATAGAGATAGAGATAGAGATAGAGATAGAGATAGAGATAGAGATAGAGATAGAGATAGAGATAGAGATAGAGATAGAGATAGAGATAGAGATAGAGATAGAGATAGAGATAGAGATAGAGATAGAGATAGAGATAGAGATAGAGATAGAGATAGAGATAGAGATAGAGATAGAGATAGAGATAGAGATAGAGATAGAGATAGAGATAGAGATAGAGATAGAGATAGAGATAGAGATAGAGATAGAGATAGAGATAGAGAAAGAGATAGAGATAGAGATAGAGATAGAGATAGAGATAGAGATAGAGATAGAGATAGAGATAGAGATAGAGATAGAGATAGAGATAGAGATAGAGATAGAGATAGAGATAGAGATAGAGATAGAGATAGAGATAGAGATAGAGATAGAGATAGAGATAGAGATAGAGATAGAGATAGAGATAGAGATAGAGATAGAGATAGAGATAGAGATAGAGATAGAGATAGAGATAGAGATAGAGATAGAGATAGAGATAGAGATAGAGATAGAGATAGAGATAGAGATAGAGATAGAGATAGAGATAGAGATAGAGATAGAGATAGAGATAGAGATAGAGATAGAGATAGATATAGAGATAGAGATAGAGATAGAGATAGAGATAGAGATAGAGATAGAGATAGAGATAGAGATAGAGATAGAGATAGAGATAGAGATAGAGATAGAGATAGAGATAGAGATAGAGATAGAGATAGAGATAGAGATAGAGATAGAGATAGAGATAGAGATAGAGATAGAGATAGAGATAGAGATAGAGATAGAGATAGAGATAGAGATAGAGATAGAGATAGAGATAGAGATAGAGATAGAGATAGAGATAGAGATAGAGATAGAGATAGAGATAGAGATAGAGATAGAGATAGAGATAGAGATAGAGATAGAGATAGAGATAGAGATAGAGATAGAGATAGAGATAGAGATAGAGATAGAGATAGAGATAGAGATAGAGATAGAGATAGAGATAGAGATAGAGATAGAGATAGAGATAGAGATAGAGATAGAGATAGAGATAGAGATAGAGATAGAGATAGAGATAGAGATAGAGATAGAGATAGAGATAGAGATAGAGATAGAGATAGAGATAGAGATAGAGATAGAGATAGAGATAGAGATAGAGATAGAGATAGAGATAGAGATAGAGATAGAGATAGAGATAGAGATAGAGATAGAGATAGAGATAGAGATAGAGATAGAGATAGAGATAGAGATAGAGATAGAGATAGAGATAGAGATAGAGATAGAGATAGAGATAGAGATAGAGATAGAGATAGAGATAGAGATAGAGATAGAGATAATAATTGAAAAGATGTGGGGAACATTATAGAGCCTAGCAGATTCATTTTTCTACTTGCTGAGTCTCTTCGTAGCATCAAATCGGGCGTCGCTTTCAAGTTCGGTCCGGTTAAAAGCTGAAATTTACCAAAATTGAAATTTTTCGAAGAAACACATAAATTTCTTCTTATGCAAAGTTTCTACTTGGCTGATTTCCACAATCCACCCTGACCACCGGCGTCCGTGCGGCCAGACCCTCGCTCATGCAGTATGTTTGTGGCAATTATTCCGCGCCATTTAACAATTTCACGTTTATATTTCAAGAAAAAAAGGGCTTCTAAAGCAGATATGCTTAAAGAAATCAAAGGGAAAAAATCTCAGAAGAAGACAAAAGGGAAAAATTTTACGAGTTTAAACTCATTTGGCGAAGGACGCAATGTGGCCAAGCGGCAAAAAAAAAAAACTCAGCCAAATGCTTGTCAATCATATATCAAATTTATTTACTTGAATGTGTCATTTCAAATTAGCCACTTAAGAAACGATGTGTCTCTTGTGAAGCATCATATGAAGAGAACTACGCGCCTCCAGGCCAAAGGCGAGGCGATTGCTTGGACATAAAGAGACGGAAGCTTTTGAAGAATTAAATACTCGCAGCATTGAATTGAGTTTGTGGTTTGGTTTAAGTTGTTGGCGCGACACATGAAAAGTGCCACACAAAAATGCCACATGTTGTTACTCGTACTTGCCACACACGCACACAGAGATTCACATTGAAGTCTGCGTGGAGGAGCATGTGCGGATGTGCGCATGTGCAACGGAGCGTCATAATGCGTGGTGGTGATGACGTCGTCGTCGTCGAAGTCGTAAAAAAATCGCTTCTTCCCCCCCACCAACTTTTACACTACAGGTTTCGGTTTTCATGTCGCAACCCTGCTAGCCCATATGCCGTGTGCTGTGTTGGCTATGTCGAATGGATTTATTGATTGTTGTGGCTTGTGTAATGCCATTAAAATGTTTCACTTTCAACTTTTTTGCAAATGTTAAATACTACTCGACTCTCATTTTATGGGGCATCGTAAAAATCTCACAAGAAAAGCAATTAAAAAGTTTCTTCCACTCAAAATTGTGCTGAAAAAATATTTCAATTTATTCAAAAAAGAAAAAAAAAGTATGAAAAAAGCGAAACGAAATGGAAATTTGAGTCGACCGAAACTCGTCGCTGTACGCTCGCAGCCACTGGAGCATAGAGGTAAGTGTTGTACATAGCAACAAACACTCTCGGCTTCATGTTTCTAGTAAAATTTCATGTTCGTCCAACACCAACAACAACAAATCAGCTAACAAACCAGCTAACAAACCAACTAAATAGCTAGTTAGTACCTTTGTTAGTCGGCCGGTCCTTAAGTGCAATAAATTCCACAGTGTCAAATATACGCACTTGCCTGCCTTCGCTTGGAGGGTCCTTTCTACAGTCACACAAACACACACACACACACACACACACACACAAGCGCATACACAATACTAACTATAGCTCGTTTGTTTCTTTATTATTCAACGTTTACTCGTCGAGAGCCTTACAACGCTTGTCTCATATTTTCTATTGATTTGCGTTGCGTTTAGCTGTCGCATTCGGCTCGTTGCTAGGCTCGTTCCAGGCGTGGATATAATAAAACATTTTCTATGTGCAATAAATTCAAATCTGTTGATTGTTTGGCTTGAGTTTCAATGAGCCTTTGAGTTGCGAGTGGTTGGAGGGTATTTTTTTTTTTTTTTTGACCCACCAGTGCTGTGTGTGGCGGTAGAATAACTTTGAGTGCATCAGGGTTGCATGTAACGGTGTGATATAATCGAAAAAACTATCCTTAAAAAGCATCGAAGAGGCTTTGGCTTATATTTTTCTTCCTTCTCAGACGCAACGCCTGTCTAACAGCTCGCATAGTTGGCTAGAGAATAATATCCATTTCCACCTGTATTTAGTTCCACCTTATTCTTACAAAGTTACTTTGGTTAGCTCGTTAGATGGCGCATCTTCTTCGTTTACCTAGCTGTTGGCAGTAATGGCTTCTAACGACATTTTCTTCACAGGGAGTGAACTTAAGGTGTTCCCTTTGGGAAAACTTCTGCCGCAAAGCTATCAATGACATCGTTCTGTTTTATTTATTTGATTTATTTTATTTTTCATTTAATTTTTATTTTTATTTCATTCCATTTTATTTCAAATAAGAAACAAAATTGGAGGGGCTGCGTGTTGACCTAAACAGAAATCCTTAGGTACTAGAGTACAAAGTAGTGATGAAAAAACTCGTGATTCCGATTCTACCTCTAGAATTTAGCGGACATAAAATGAAGCAGATTGTTAAGGCACATGAGATACGGGAAGAGCTAGTAGTGAAGGAAAGCCACGTCATAGAAACCCTTTATTTTGCCACCGAGGAACTACAAATAACAGCAAACAAACTAAAGCCGAACAAAACACCAGGCCCTGATCGCATACCCGCCGGAGTACGGAAAGTTATTGCCATGAAGCGTTCAAATGTACTTTTAGAAATGTCTAATGTCTGTCTTAAATCAGTTCTTTTTCCAAAAATCTGGAAGAGAGTACAGCTTGTGCTCGTTAGTAAAAGGATTAGAATCTTAGACAGTCCAAAGGACATACAGTCCTTTCTGCATGCCGTAAGCAACCGAAAAACTTATCAAAAGATTGCTTAAGCCGAGCTTAGAAGCAGGTATTGCTAGTCTGGTAGCCTTTCACCAAAGCAATATTGTTTTAGGCAAGGTAAAAAAACGCTGGAGCAATTCAGAAGCTTGACAAGCACGGCCTCAGACTCGCAACAGAAGAAACAGAGTTGCTGCTATTAAGATGAAGCACCTCTAGGACCTCCAGAAAAAGATTTACACACAACCTCATTTTATAATAATTTATTTTATTTTATTTTTTATTTTATTTTATTATATTTTATTTTATTTTAATTTATATTATTTTTTTATATAATTTTATTTTACGTTATTTCATTTCATGTTATTTATTTTTTTATTTTTTGTTATATTTTTTATTTTTTATTTTTTATTTATTTTTATTAAATTTATTTAATTTAATTTTATTTAAATTTAATTAATTTTATTTTAGTTTTTTATTTTAATTTAATTTAGTTGTATTTTATTTTTTTTTAATTTTTTTTTTTACTCTATTTTATTTTATTTTATTTCATTTATTTTTACTTTTTATTTTATTTTATTATTTTTTTTTAAATGTATTTTATATAAATTTTTTGATTAATAATTTCTTTCCCCCCCCCAACTTTCTCTCCACATTTCTATCAGAATGCAATCAGTGCAGTGTATAAGTATGTTTATGTGCGATGCGCATTGTAATTACAAATAATAATTCTACGCTCGTTTATCTTCGCGCGCTTTATTTATGATTATGTAGAGTTTCAACGAAATGCATTCCAATAACAACAGCAACAAACAAACTAACAAACAACCAACAGCAATATTGAAAGCAACAAACGACAAAACAAATCGACAAAGTGCAATTTATGCGCATTTCCTGGCCATCAGCTGGAGCCATCAGCAGCAACCATACCACAGCTGCAAATCTTCTTACTTCATTCCTAACCTCACTCTCTACCTTTTCAATTCGTTTAATATTTAGTATTGTTTTTACCTTTCTCTCTCTCTAATATAAATACTTAAAAGCCATCTGTTGCGCAACAATACAAACATTAGCCCCTCTCGATTTCGTTATTAGATACTCGTATTCGTCGTACTCACATCTATCTAATGTGCTTGGCCTTCACAGCGCACACAAGGAAGAACGTCTTCCTTTTTGCCATTACCTCGCTCGCTTGCGTTAGTTAGATGCCCTTGGGCGCTTCTGGCCGATCGGGGCAATTCGTCGATCACTTGGTGATATTAGAAAAGAGAAATATATTGATAGAAAATAAATGGTATTTGGTGGACGTAAAGACAACAACAACAACAACAACAACAACAAAAGAAAGAGAATAAGTAATAATAAATAAATAAATGTGAAAGGATTAAAAAGCACAAATGAAGGTATAATAAATATAGGAAGAAGTTGTGTTGGCAGTAAATGCAATTTATGAAGCTCATTCAAGTGAGTCCAACCAACAAAGGCTTGGCCTAAAAATGGCCGTATATTCCGACAATTTATTACCAAAAGCGCTGAAGTCTACAATATCTTTGATTAGACTATGTAGTGGATGCAATTAGTGATCCTAGAACTCAGTGGGATATTTTGATCTTCCAGCGTGAAATCCGCAAGCTTCAGGTTATTGGAAAGCGTTAGCCAAATTGATATCAAAAGCCCTGCTAGCTACCTCGCACAAAGAGTTCGAACTTAGTTCTGGTTCGATGAATGGTTCTATAGGGTACGAGTGCATTTAGACCCCCAAAACAGTCTGCTGCAACCTTAGTTTCCTTTTTATACTCTGTTTTGTGGTAGGCGCGTTTACAGTTTCAAGCCTCTTTTAGAAGTTGGCATTGTTGCAATTTGTGCCCACTTTCTTCAGCTCGTAGTACGTACCGCGAACTGCACGGCTACCTCAGTTTTATGAGTTGAGGAATACCTAAGTTGAGCATCGCTTACGCAATTATACCCGAGCTGAGCACGTCAATTCTTTTCGTAGTTCGCTCAAATCGGATACACCAAGTGAGGTCAGGTCCTTCCCTAACTGATCTTTCCATCGCAATTGAGGTTTTTCTTTCTGCTTACACCAGCGGCTACCGTATCGAATTTCCTCCAAAGGTGGAGTGTTTTTCTCCATCCAGATGACAATTTCTAACTCCTCAGCTATTACTAGTTCGTTGAGACCTGAATTGATAGTCCTCGGTTAACTGTGTAGGCTATCCTAGTTACCATCGTCACATCTTCTTTCCTCATCTCTCCTCCTAATCGAACAATGAACACTTCACTTTTTATGCTTCTCATGACGAGGTGAGGTGGATGAAACTTTGTGTTTGGTAACTTATCCTCGCGTGCTCTCGGATGAAAACTTTCCGAAAAGTTGGCCGTAGCTATGCCAAGATGCCTATGTCAAGGATTAAAGCTCGATAAGAGATTGTATGACTCTGATTAGGCGGATTCAGAACAGTCCGGGCTGTACTTGGTTTTCGGTCCCCGGTCTGCTGGATTTTACGTTTATCCATGAGGCGCGTCCCTCAGTTGGTTAGGCGGGAGGGTGGGCAGCAACGCTGGGTTTGTCGTCGAAAAAAAGCAACCTAATTTCTTAGGGCTGGACGGATATGTTACGTTGAGTGCTAATAACCTGAGACAACGAAAGTTGAAAGTGAACTGGTGAACCGGCACCTCGAGATAAAGTTTAAAAAATCTCTTAAAGTTAACCAATTATGACGAGTTTTACAACACACATTCCGAAATCCTGCCAAATAGAGCCTGAAAATAGTAGAAACCTGCTCCGAGTACGCTAAAGAATCTCATTAAGCGCCCCTCCACCTATTCCAGCTGCCTCTTAGCACACCTTGCACTAACAGATATCATCTAATCAACTTCGTTATTAAGTTTATTTTCTTCCAATTCCAAAACACATCTGCCCCCATTGAGAAGTTGATGGAATTCAGACACGCTAAGACCGCATAAACCATTAGACAAAACACAACACCGTCAACCTGACTGCCTCGCACAGAAAGAGAGCAAACGAAGAAATGAAGGCTGTTTCCTGCTTCCACTTCCTACACTGAGCGACTAAAGCAAGCCGTGGCAAGGCAAGGTAGCAAAGCAATGAGGACTCCTGCGTCAATCGGAAACCTGCGTGCAACCGGCGCGCAGACAACTAAAAACGATAAATATTCCTAATACGGCAGGCGAAGCCATTGAAACGATTACTTTTCAATAACGAAGCAAATGAAAGCAGTAAAGAATCAACGCAGCAACGAGCGAAAGAAAGAAAAAAAGTTGAAGAAGAAGAAGAATGAAGCTGCGCATGCGCACGAAAATTTATGCCATTTGCAGGCGGCCGCGAACGATGTTGTTGGGCTCGGCCGATAGCTAAATGGCGTGAGTGGCTACCACTAGCAACAACAGCAGCAGCAACAACAACAAAAATAATAACAACAACAAAATACACTTATAAAATTGCATTAAATTTCTAGCATTGTTCGTCTTCTTCTTCTTCTTCTTCTTTATCTTCATATTGTTTGGTTTGTTGTTGTTGTTTTTGTTATTGTTGGTATTATTATTATTATTAGTTGACTTTTTGTTTTAGGATTTCACTAACATAAAAGCCATTAAGATAACAATTTTATAGGATTTCATAGCAACATTGCTGCCGCTTCCTTGCTGCTACTTCAGCTGCGGCTGCTCTGCTGCCTCAACTGCTGTCCTAACTGCTGCTGGTGCTGTTGTTGCTTTACTGCTCTGGCAAGGCTAAACCGCCAAGGCCTCTATGGAGTATAAAAAGGGCTCTTAAGCGTTACTACGTGCAATGTTTATTCTCAAGTGGCAGGCATGCCATGCCGCTGCTGCTTCGCCTAGGTGTACCACCTTGGCCGCTATGCGCACGCGCACGCGCGTCTTCTGCTCTGCGAAAGATGCGCGCCGCCGCTAAGATGTCATTGACTAGGTGAGCATAAGGTGAGAGCCACAGCGGAAGGTGCATTAAAGCAGACAATATTGGCTGAAGAAGAAAAAATTATTACAACAATAACAACAACAGCAGCAAGCATTTATTACAATAATAATGCCAACTTACATACAACAGGTTGTTGTGCGGCGGCCGGCATGGATGGCCCTACCCTGCTGTGGCTGCTGTTTGCATTAATGCAATGCTGCTATTGTTATTATTGTTGTTGTTGTTGTTGTTACTATTGTTTTTGTAACTATTGGTGTTGTTGCAATTGTGGTTTATGTTGCTGCGAACAGTCAATGTTCGCGATATTTGCTTATTAAACGCCATAATATTGCTGCTGTATGCTGTTGCTGCTGCACACATACAGACATTTATACGTACATATGTATATACATACATATTTATATACATATATATTTTTTTAAACCCAGCAAAATATTCAGCTTCCTCAGAAGTGTGCTTGAAATTGAGAAAACCTTCAAGTGAAGCCAGGTTTCTCTGCTCCACATCATTCCAACGGAGTGGAGATCTTCCTGTTCCTCTACTTCGGTTAACGCGTACTGTATTGAATATTTTAAAAACAGGAGCAATATCACGAGGTTGATCCCATTAATAAGCTTCAATTTCCAACCACTTCCTTTTCCTTATCTTAAACAAAACCGCAAGGAAGGTAGCTTTCAGATGTCTTAGTTTTACTGCGTACAAGACGGTGTAATCACATTAAGGATGAGAGCTTGTTTCTTCCACATCAGAGTTTTTACACCCTTTGCGGGATCGCGTGAAAGGAACTACCAGCCTAACCGCGTGTCGTCCTCTCCAGCAGTGGCCTAACAAGGCTTCCACTACTTTAAAGACGTTCTCTCTTTTCTGAGCATACATTTTTGTGTGACTTCTTTCGATCCAATTGCGACTAAGCTGAGTCTAGATTTACTACAAGTCGCAGTACGAAGCCAACTTGGCGGATCTTGCTCGGAAGTAAGCTCTTTGAGAAGCATTTTTCGGACGAACGGTTGCTTCAAAGTACAAAAGTCGCGGACAAAGCTTTGAATGTCGCTATAGACGGCTCTAAAATGAATGACGACGAAGTGGTGGCTACAGTTTACTGTGCCTAACCTGAAATTAATAGGAATTTAAGGACATCAAACCACTGCAGTTTCTTCCAAACCGAAACATTTACTGAAAACAATAGCGATAGAGCTCCTAGAGGGAACTGACCCACACAAAAGGGTCACTCTCATCTAAGTAGATGATCAAGCGGCTATTAAAGCTTTACTTTCTTATAGCACAAAGTCACTAGTGGTTACACTATCTTCAGAACCAATTAAAAGACTGGTGGAGAAAAGAGGTATGAGAACATAGGAGTGTCGAAAGCATGGAAATGGCTAAATATGGAGTACTTTTAGAACAAGATGTAGCCATGGACTAATTAGTACCTCTCAGAGCAATAATACTTGAAAAATAAACACTTTTGCATTGTCAAGTTAATGGACTTTGGGTGCGAGGCATTGCCTGTTGGTCTCACATGCCCTCAAATTAGATCTAGCTGAAAACAATAAATACAGGAAATGCCGGAAATGTGTGAGGAGACAATGGAACACGTTATGTGTTATTGGTCGGCGCTCAGTAGACAGCGGCTGATCGTACTTAGTGAGGGTAAGTTGTTGGATTTTTGGTCTGCAAGGTCAAAAGCCTAATTTAATTCGCTAAAAGAACAGCAGTGTTCTACAAATTGGAGAAACAACCTGCATACACTATACATTTATAACACTACGGACGTTACATCGTCTATGTGAGACTTCTCGTAGTGTGTACCAATCTTACCTAACCTAACCTAACCCTAATCTCTCTGTATTTCTAAACCTGGCTAAGCGCAAGACATACTCTTTCAAAGCATTGTTGTCCATCAGAAATGCTTCAAGATACATTTTGCTGGGTGAATATATGCATATATCTTTTATGTATGAAGGTAAGTATGTATGTATGTATGTATGTATGTATGTTTGTTTGTTGAAATATTGCTATTATTGTTACCATTGTTCGCTGTTTGGATCGCTATTGGCTCTTTTATTTGCTATTTTCTAATGTTGTTTGTTGTTCGTTGTGGTTGTTGTTGTTGTTGTTGTTACTATCATTGCCTCTTCACAATTGTTCATTGCCAATAAATGACGATTTATTTCGTTGATTTTACAAATCCCTTTTTACTCTTTGTATTTTTATTATTTTTTTGTTATTTAATTTGTTACTCTTGTTCTTCACAATATCTCGTTATGAGCCAAATGTTTGTTGTAGCATTGGTTGTAAGGTTGTTCTTTTGCAAAAGGTGAGCAATCCTATAGTGAAATGCGGTAAATAACCCTTCTAGAATCTTGGGTCACGGCCAAAAGAAAGGGAGCTGCTATGATTTATCCGACTTAAGTGTTCACCAGAGTCTTTTTGCAGCATCTGCTCACTAGAGTTGCAGCTGAGAACGGGCCTAAAACCTCAAACAACTTATATAGCAAAGCTGTGTGATAGGTTTGGCATCCGTTGCGTAGAAGCCAGTCGCAAAAAAAAAGGAAAGCAATGAGAGATCCGACCTTAAAAGACGACTACTGCAGACATTTCAAAGACCACGATTTAAGGGCATTCACATGGATTAACGTCTCGCCACAGTCCGCTTCAAAGCGAAGTTCTTCAACATAACGCTGAGAAAGACGAAGTGATCAAAATACCTTTACAAGTGCTTGAAGTGTACTTATGAGCAAAGCACGCCCGTCAGCAACGATGAAGAAAGTTCGACGTCAAAAAGATGCAATCACAATAGAGAGCCAAACGGTTTTCTCCTGCATTCGCACTCTTATTCTCTGAGAGTAGTATGAGTTTTCGGCAAGGTCAAAAGAAGAACTGATACATAGAGGATTGCCGTATCGCAGCAGTGAGAATAAAGACTGTGATCGAAGACAAGGTAGGTACCGAGCGCCGGAGGGACGCACTTTCTAATAAAAAAAGCGAGTAGCCGAAATGTCTGCAAACTTGAGAAGCATGCCGACAGGGTTTTATTCGAAAATTCTATGGACTAGAACATCAAGAGATGGGGAAGTAGATTCCTCATTCCCTGGCGATGGCAAAAATTTTCTATTACCTTACCGTTAAGTAGTCCGAATAGCAACTAAACGCCTGAAGAAAAACCAAGTGGTTTGTGAGATTGATTGCCGGCTTAGAGGGCCTGCGAAAGAAATATTTTGCGGAAGCGATCATGTGGAAAAGGCGAAACGACTGACATTGTTGCTAACTCGACGAAGAAGAAAATATATTTTAAATACCAGAAGGAGAGATAGACCCACCGAAATTTATACGGATCGTATCGGAATTACGAGCTGAGTTGATTTAGACATGTCTGTCTGTCCATCTGTCTGTCTGTTTGTCCGTTTGTCTGTCTATCCGTCTGTCCGTCAGTTTTTTGAACGTAAACTATTCCCTCAATTTTTGAGATATTTCAACCAAACTTGGTAGGCAGATGCACCTATACGTTTAAACGATCCATTGTTGAAACCGGCCGGATCGAGCCACTATGGCATAAATACGACCGATTTCTCAGATTTGGGATTTCGGGACATAAATACGTCAAAAAAGTACCTAAGAAATTTTTTATACTACACATAGGGTACGCTTGCGACCAGCACATCGCTCGTCAGATTCGGGTGGATTCACTGGTGATCACTTCAGATGTAAAATCACATCGCGTGAACAAAAGAAAAATATCGAACCTCTCCGTGAAAGTTGTTAATTTCCATTTATCCAGGACCAGAGTTACTATTCCCTCACTTGTCTGTCTCACTCTCCTAAAGCATTTGTCCGCCAGTACGTCCGTTCGCTTTTTACTAACGCAACGGTCTAGCAGTTCGCCTCCATATAGTCGAGGTTGGCACATCTGACCCTCCCGTTCAATGCTGATTACAGCCCAAATTAATCAGCTCCTAAACCGTAAAGGCCTGTTCGTTCACCTTATTATCCGTCTCATCACTAATGTCCTTCGTCAAAGTTCATCCGTCTTGTCTACTTAGACCCTTCAACATCGTAAACTTCACTATTCTCAACTTTCACCGGATTTTGATGACAATTAACTTAAAATAACCTTCTCAGAGGAAGAAGGTACCCCATTTGTTAGCAATATTTAAATATCCAACTCTGATTTGATTACCTCACCTGGATTATGTTGGATAAAATTATTATTTTTTTATATTTTTTTTTTTTTTTTTTTTTTTTTTTTTGAAAAACGAACTATGTCGAGACGTCTACACTCTGCGGCATGCCAATAGAAAAAGAACGGACATTGCTACGTTGTGCGCGATCTGCTAGTAGTAGGACTTGTTGGGAAAGCTCAAATAAGTAAACACGCACGGTTGTATTCTGTGCCTGAATAATGCATTCGAAGCATATTTTTGGCAATATCGCGAGTGTGATTATTTTTAGTCTTCCCACTTCTCATTTTTTTATTTTTTATTTTCTATTTGTTTTTATTTATTTTATTTTATTTTTATTCCAAATATATTATATTTTTTTATACTTTTTTTTATTAATTCTCTTGCTGCTGATACCTCAATTAAGGGATCAACAGGAAGTCGCACAATAATAAAAGCATTTTTTATTAGAATTATTTATTACTCGAATTATTTTCAGCAGAACTCGCTGTGTGGTCTCATCGCAGGTAGAAGGACTTTAAAGACCATTGAATAACCATAACTTTAGATCATAACGAAAGAAAGTAAGAGGAGAAGACTAAAATTATGTCTGCATAAATTTATAACTGCTTAGTTTTGCCATATAGTTCACATATATATCAAATATATGTATATTTTTCACCTAAAGGTACTGATATAATAAACATATGAATCATGATTTGCACGTAAAGGTTATTCTACTTGTTACCAACACCATACTTGCTAACAGTGAGTTACAATATTTTTTAAAATGTTTTTTGATATTTTTTATTTTTTTTTATTTTTTATTTTTTTTTTGTAAAATGTATGTTTATAAGTGTATAGTTATAATATAAATATGCTTGAAACCCCGAAGACAACGAAAATGGTGAGTTGCGTAGGACTTTTATTAACTTAACAGCTTTACTAGGACAAGTGGGAAGACTATTTCAATCCCCACAGCCACGCCTTGTGTCGTACAACTTTGTAAAATAATACTTGTAAATTTGATGGATTTTACTATTTTCGATATCACTCCTTTTGTGTTGTCGATTTTATTACACCTTTTTATTGCCTCCGCCATGCCCTTAGTTCACGCGGGAACAACTTGACGCGACCGCCTGCCTTTGTTGTAAATGGTTTTTAAAACGCTTTTTTTCCACAAATCGTTAATAGTCTTTTTTACCCCACAGGATTTAGCTGCGAAACCAAATAAACATGAAAAGTAAACCAATAAAGGAAACATGCGATTACTGGCGACCATAACAACAACAAAAAGAAGAAGTGATAATAAAAAAGAAATAATAAAAAATAAAAATAAAAACATAAAAAGCAAAAACAATAAAAGAAACAGCGAAAATACACAAAAGCACCGAAGTAAAACAAAATAAGACAAAAACAAGAGCAACAACAACAACATGGACAACAATATAACAAAAGCCCAAAAGCAAACAAATGCGGTGAAACAGAATTCCTTTTAATCGCGATTTCAAAGCGTGACGCCCTTAGTTCGGCTTATATGGCGCAGTGTGTGTGTTGGCCCTTTAAAAATTATGTGTTGTTGCTGTTTTGTTAGTTATTTGTTTGCTTGTTTGTTTGTTTGCTTGCTTGCTTTCTGTTGCTGCTTTCATTGTAAGTGGAAGCTGAAAGCTGCAAACCACTGCGGCTTAGCTCCTGCTATTTGGCAATAATGACAGCAAACAAACAAGCAGGTTCAGCGGTAGAAGAGGAAGGAGAAGTACAACAACAGCAGCAGCAACAACAAGCACAACAACAATAATAATAACAACAACGACTACAACTACAACAAAAACAAAAACAAAAACAAAAACAGCAGCAACAACAACAAAGAAGAAGAAGAAGAAGAAAAAGAACAAGAAGAAGAAGAAGAAGAAGAAGAAGAAGAAGAAGAAGAAGAAAACCTAGAAAGTTAAACAATTTAAGTGATAAATCAATAAAAACAGTTTAAATCTAATTCTGACCAGACCAACGTTCAAAAATATAGAAAAAAACTAATTATGTTCGCGCTTCGTCAGGGAATGTTAGACACTCCGTGTGTATTTCTGACATAAAACAAAAAGCTCCTCATAAAATTCCATCAGCCCTTCGTAGCTGGTTTAGGAAAACCTGTTGGTTCCTCCATTTGTTGGAAAAATAGCAAGACGCACATCACAAATCGAAGATGGAGGACAGCCGTTCAGAACTTTAAATTTTGTCGACTCTAGAACAACAATATGTATCCTTCAAAGTGCGAGATATTCACTTCAATGTTCCAGGTTCTAGTTCTTTCTCAACTATACAAGTCCCGTAGAAGTCAATCGATGGTACGCCCAGTTTCTCTGCGCGCCTGTCATATAGAAGATGTCCGGTAAGAAGAGCCATAATTGTAGTTATTTCCTTTCTTGATCTTCTTTTATTACATGTCGATCCCATTATCCTTGGTAATATTAGCAGAATTTAGACTATTCTTTGTTAAATTACCATCTGCGACGAATAAGCTTTCTATAATAAGCTTCTATAATAAGCTATTCATTCTCCTTCATGTCGTCAAAAGTTGAAAGAAGTGCTCCTCTGGAATTCCCCTTTAATATCCGGAATTCCCCTTTTTAATATCTGATAAAGTTAGTCTTGGTAATAGCAGTCCATCCCATCAGGTAGATGAAATCTTCCGAAAAACTTTACCAGATCCCAGACGAAATCTTTCTATCTTACCACTACATAAGTGGCACTATGCAAACCTTAGAGTACAGTCATTGCCTTAGTAGGCCCCGTACACAGTGCTTTACTAATAGCGCTGCACTTTAAATGGTGGTTGGTGCCTCATCACTCCACCAGTAGCTTTTAAATGTTTTTAAAAACAGCTGCTTTAATGCACTAGTAAATTATATTTAATGCATTAATTTCAGAAAAAAATTTGTTGCTTTGGATTTGAGTTTAATGAATTATCATTAAAATTTAATGCATTTTAATAAAAACTCCATACCAAAAAATTTACAAAAATTTTTCTGTCAGAATCTTAATGCTAACTCTTAACTCTTCAATGCAAATAAACAATTTAATTTATATATTAGAAAGAGTAAAGGTTACTGCGCATTAAAAATTAATTTTTTTTTTCATTTTAAACTTTGTTATTAGTTATTTAAGACACTATCTTAAAAATTTAATGCTCATTAAAATTAGTTAATGCTTTACTTAATAAAATATAATTCACATTAAAAATAAAAATAATTCCTTTATAAATGCACTACTCTCAAAATTTAATGCGCATTAAAATTAGGCAATGCATTACTTATTAAAAGCTAATGAACCTTAAAAATTAATTTGATTAATTTCTATTAATTTTGAAGCATACAAACTACTTAATGCAATTCTAATCAAACTTAATACGCATTAAAACTGAATTAGCGTATTACTTATTTTACTTTATGCAGACTAAAAGTAAAATTATTTATTTGCTTTAAATTTAAAATTAAAAGTTAGTTAATGCAATACCCTAAACACATTATTGGAATTAAATTGAAATATTTTTTTTAATTTAATTAAAATAATTATTAATTTTTCTCTTTTTTTAATAAAATTTAATGCGCATTAATATATAAATTATTTTTTGGTTAATTTTTTAAAATTAGAATTAATGCATTTGTTATTAGAATTTAATGCACATTAAAAATTTTAATAATTTACTTGTTCAAAGTTTTAATAAATGCATTATCAAATCGTATTTTTTATTGAAATTTAATGTATTAATATTTAATTAAAAAGTTAATGCACTAATTAAAATTTAATGTGCATTAATATATTTTTTAAATTAATTTTATGCATTTTAATCATTAAAAACAATATTTTTAAACCAATAAATTTTTAATAATTGCCTTAAAATTATTTAAAAGGTTTTCGGTTATGTTATTTTAAGTTTAAAAATATTTTAAAAAAATTTAAAAAAATTTAAAAAAAAGTTTTTTAAATAAGTTTAATTTTTGAGTGCAAAAAATGTTTTTGAACAGTAAAAAAATTATATAAATTTAGCATTAAAGCATTGCAAAATTAATTGGTTAATTTTTGACAAGCTCTAAAACAAACATACACCCATACATACATAGAAATGTGTAGACATGCTGGCTGTTAGATTTAAATGCGGGTACCTTTTCCTCTGAAATTTGCAAAGGGCCACTCGCTTACTTTAATGCATGCCGACAAAACGTATTTGGTGACTTAGGACTAAAAAAAATATATAAAAAAATTACAAAAAAAATTTAAAGGCGCAGGTCTCGATTGACCTCCTGAACTCGACGTCATGTACATAGTATATACATATGTACGTGCAACAGAGCATCCATTTTTTTTATTTAATTTATTTTTCGTTAGCCAAAAATGGACGATGACTAAAGTCGAGATAAGCCGTTGAGGACATGTAAGGCGTTATATAGCAACCGGCACAACTGCCACTGGTGACAATTCTGCGAACACATACATATGTATGTTAGGTGCTTACAATCGTGCATACAACAATACACATGTTAGCGACATTTGTGCGTAAATGCACGAAAATTTTCAGTCAAACCTTCATGAGACTGCGTTGCGCGGCTCCTTTGTATAGCCAAATTGAGTCCTAAGCGCTGAGGGAATTTAAGGGAGCCAAAAGTTGGCATTTGCATTTGGTCCTTTTTTACGCTTTACTATTTCGTTTTTCACTTTTTATTTTCTTCATATTTTTTTTTTTTTTTGCTTTTTTCTTCATATTTTTTTTTTGCTGTTTTTTGCCCTCCCTGGTGGCTGGCTGCTTAGCGGCTACCCGCTGCGTGCATTCTCAAGTCTCATTTGCCTACCTTCTTGCGCATTTCACGAAATTTATTGCTTGCATTTTGTGTTTCAATATTCCCTTGATATGGTTATTAACTTTCGTTGTGCATATTTTAATTATGAAATCTGCTTGAGTGAAGATCCCTTTTTTCTCTCGCATACCCAAGCAATAATGGAATTGTAACACGCTGGGTGAATGAGTGAGGGCAGGTGGTAAACAATAATTGAAATATTTATTTGAAATATTTTTTTTATGTAGGAAAGTACATATATATGTATATGAGGTTCTCATGAGCATCGTGAATGGCCCACTGATAGATAATCCGTTGCCTCGAAAACATACTGCGTTTGCACCGAGAGTAGATCTCGTTTTCGCAATAGTCCATCACACCGAAGAGAACTGAATCTATTTTTCCAGAACTCGAGAACTCAGAGAACATTTATTCAAACTTTTAAAAATAGTCTATTTTGATAGATCCTGGAGCTAGAGTAAAGGAGCGATTTAAACAGTTTCAAAACGACCATGAAGACGAAAAAGGACGATCAATTCTGTCCGGAGCGGTTAATTCTGGTTAAAATCAAACAAAAGCGATTGCTACCATAGAGACCTCCAGCTACTTCCAATACTGTGTTTACGAGTGAGTGTAACTTGAGGATATAGAAGAAAGTTTTCGAGAAATATGCAACAAGTAAGTGTACTGAGGCTCTTGACGGCTCGTATAAAGACTTCTACTATCAGCTTATGGTCGATTTTTTTTTGACGTAAAAAAAGCTTAGTTACCTTGAGAAATCATATTGATTTGTTTTCGAATATCTTCATTCGCATAGACTCACTTCCCATTTAACGAAGTTGTTAATGAAACGATTTATCGTGATTTTATTATGGATTATGTGAATCAGATGTGCTGACCGATAAGTCATGCGGAGAGGGGCTTCGACGCTTCAAAAGTGGTGATCGTGGTAGCGTCGAAGGCAAAAAGCATCCTGGCTAACCCAAAAATTTTGGGATGAGGAATGGGAGGCTTTACTGGATCAAGATCCATGCCAAACGCAAACTGAACCCGTTAGCGACTTCAACTAATGCACTTGAACTGTGCATTGTGTGAAAAACGGACAGAAACAACAACACTCGGTCCCACGTGGCTCTAACGGTTAAAAACTAACTGAAAATATTGAAATGAGAGATCTGATCTCAACCGCCGTATTCTCTAAACCTTGCTTCTTCCGTCTACTGGCTTTTTTGACAGATAGAAATGGTTTTGGTGGTCTACCGACTCGGGTCTTTTGAAGAAAGGCACAATGATTGGATCGAGGACAAAGAGGAATAATTTTTTAGAGATAGTATTTGAAACTTATCGCTCGGCCACAATCACCGAGGAATTCGGAAGGCTAGGGTTCTAGTCCAGGTTCGAGCAACTTTTAAAAATTATGGAAAAATATTTTTTCTAATTGCGGTCGCCCCTCGGCAGGTAATGTCAAGCCCTCCGAGTGCCCTTCTCACCTGAAATATAAGCTCCTCATAAAAATCCAACGCCCTGTTCGAAGACGGACTTTAGGTTCCTCCATTTGCTGAAAACCCACAAATTGGAAGAAGAGCTCGGCCCAAAATCACTTCAGCGGTTACGAAGCGACAAATATATATATATATATATATAAATTACCACAAAGATGTGGAAAAGTAGTCGCTTCCGACGGACAATACTATGAATGATGTTTTTGAAATTTGTTTAATATAAAACATTTTTTTTTTGCACACAAAAGACGGACCTAATAGTAAATGAAGGGACTTACAGCCCCTCCTAAGCCACCTCGGAATGCCAGAACCGATTTTGACTTTTCCGAAGGATCGATATATCCCGTTGCAGAAATTCGAGAGGAGTTCTGACAGCCATAAACCGACTCAAGAAACATGGACTTTGTACATAAAAATCGGAATTTATTTATTAGAAATTTATTCTCAAAACTCAAGACATATATACAAGTAATTGCACTGAATCTTCCGCAAAAGAATAGTTATTGGAACTAAAAGGTTTTCTGTTGAAAACCCACTAAAAGGACTTCCTACTTCTAAAGAAATTTCTAAGATTATTGCTCGTTCCACTTCCTATTGAACCTTAGAGAGTGGCATAAATAGCTATTACGGTGTTCTATAAGATCTAGCTTCCCCTAGATTCTAACCTCCTATTCATCGATGTCACGTGACAAGAAGATGAACTCATTTCTATATCTAAATGAAATCGCCTAGAATTGATGATCTACATACTTCGACCAACAGCAAGCTCCAAAGAATATAAAAGAGTCAACACGAAGTCATTAGTTGATTACAACACAGTAGCAGTACTTATGTGCATGTCAACATGTCAGAGTCTTGATAAATAATCACTCCACATAAATACAGTTTGCCAATAAATATTTGTAAATGTCTACGAAACAATTATTGATGTTCAACATAAAAATTGCACTTCATTTGTAAGTACTCGTATTTAACTACAATTACGAGTAGAAGAATTATTAAAGCTGGCGACCTACAAAAGTTCACCACAGCGGTGGTCCAGTGACACATTACTATAGATACATAGGACTGCAAATACATACGTATATAGGTATGTAAGTATGTTTATTAAACATATTTATGTACATGAAATTGTCTAATGCTAAACCAACAGCCATAGTAATTGCCACCAAGTGCCACAGTGCTTGTAAATAGTATGAGCACACAAGCGATAGTTGAAGTTGGGCTTGAAATAATTGGAACTTGGTTGCAGTGAAATGCAAAAACAAAAAAAACATGTGTTGTTTTTGTTTTTGCTATTATTTTTTAATTTTATTTTTTATTTTTTCTTTTTTTATTTTTCTTTATTTTTCCTTTTTAGTATTGAATTGCTTTATATTTGTCTTGCTATTGGTAGTTTACTTAGTTGCCTACTGTGTTGTTGTTGTATCTTTCTATGTCAATTTTTTATTGTTTCTAGTTTGCTTTTGGTATCTACTTTGTTGCTAAAAACGACTTTTTGCTTGTTCTTGTTTCTTTTCTAATTTACTGTCTTTTGTTTATCTTGGCTTGGTTTTTTGGCTCTCTTGGCCCCATCAAAGTCAAACTGAATTTTCGTTTTATGCTTATGAGCTTTTAATTAAACATTTAACAAAACAGAATTAAGCAACAACCGTAAAATGGATAAGCGCTGTGATAGCGCATGAAAATTTAACCCTTAACTAACCAACTTGCTAACCAGCCCGATGATGTCAAATCTGTTTGGGAAGGTTTAGGTGTAAGCAACACACTGGCGGATTTCACAACTCATACGTAGAACTGCAACTACAACCCTGGGAGAGTATCAGAAATCTACTTAAATAATTAGCGGAAAATCTCAAGTTGGGGAACTCTCTCAAATACTCTTGAATCTCACAGTTAACTTGCTTTTGACAGGCGATGATGATGCATGTTCCTCCGAGAAACTTAATGTGATTTGATGCCTGGAGAATCTTCGAAAAGAGATTACCGATTTGGACTGTGCATCAACTCCAATATGGAGTAGCTTGTTCTCTTTACTAGGATATACCAAATGACGAACATAAACCCTCCAGGGGTCAAAGTAAAGCTTCTGTGCGTAATTTTGAACAAGAGATCGAACTG
This sequence comes from Neoceratitis asiatica, assembly GCA_030068015.2. Lineage (NCBI taxonomy): Eukaryota > Metazoa > Arthropoda > Insecta > Diptera > Tephritidae > Neoceratitis > Neoceratitis asiatica. Next base: position 17,002,171 of record CM061526.1, read on the forward strand.
GAAAGCTAGCACAAAAATAAATATGAGAAGGAGGAATCAACATGCTTTTAGAGGGTTTGCAGATATATAAGGAAGGTAAATCAATGAAGAAACGAATGATTTAGATGCCCGGAAATAAGAATCAGCTCAGACCTTAGCTGTTCATATTTGGTTGGTGGAAAAAGGAGGAATGGAACGATGATTTTGATACTTTAGTGAATAGCATTAGGAATATACGGATGTTTCGAAACTCGATGGGAGAGTTGGTAGTAGTATTCTCACAAAAAACTTACTTTTTGTGCTTCCTTACCGACTAGCTGATCTTTGCAACGTATTTCTGGCCAAAGTAACAGCTATCATGGCGACTGCTGATTATAGCGGAGAAAATTCTGGGGACAAAAATTGTGCTGGCTCAAGCCGATCTTTGAAGAAGAAAAATAAGCAGAGAAGATTGTCCCTCGCACTGGCATTCCTGGTCACAGGGACATAGAAGCAAACTATAAGTATAAGGCCTTGCTAGGCTGGGATGACCATGTAGATATTATCGTCAAAAACATATTGGCATGACCCTTGCTAACAGGAAACTACGACCTACAGCAAATCGAAGAAAAAAAGGTCAAGGGAAATGTCCTTTCTTAGAAGTGACGATATTTCAAAGTTATGAGAAGTCCTGGCAGACAAATGCCTGAGTGGAAGGTACGCAGAAAGGCTCTGAGCTCAGTTTAGATGCTGCTACAGAAGCTATAAAACAGTTGCGGAGGAAGAAAGGATCTTTTTATCTTGGGCAGAGCTCGGCTGAGATATCCAGGAGCAGCCTTGCCTTTTATATCTTAAATAGCAGATAAGAGAATCGAAATGGATAAACAGTGAGTGAAGCGCAGTGACTGCCACTACTACCTAAACTTAAATTTTTCGACTAAAATGCATTAAAAAATAAATCGAGAGGGAAAAATTATTAATTCAAATGTTGCATTAAAATGTTGTTCACACAGGCATTCAATTAGTTAATTGAGAGTATTTTAGCTATTAAACCTCTCATTGTAACAAAATTAAACTGCTAAAAATTCAAACCATAGCTAGAAAACCCAGAGCACATGGGCTCATGCTCTCTTTGCACCAAAGAGATGAACTTCAAAGTACGAAGCTACGCATTTTCATCAAAACCAAAATTTTCATATGAGAAAAAAGGTTTATTCCTTAAAACTTTGTTCTCAAATGATTGTAGTGATGCTATGAAACTCTCAACTCTTTTTCACTTAACAAGAACTGGTCTCAGGTAGCGTTCTTCGCTGGTGTTACTTGACAATTTTTCTACAATGTTTACTTGAAGAAGATTATTTCTAAGAAAGACCGAATTTTGAACTCAATTTTGTTGCCTCAACCTGCCGAATGGAACCAGACTCTCTGATATTGATGGAGGAAAGGATCTTTTCATAAATGAGTTAGAGTCATTCTCATACTCCGCAGCAGTCGATTCGTATTTGTTCGATATGGAAGTTCCAAAAGCCGTCCGCGTCGTCTATTTCAAACTTTGACAGGTCTTTCCTGAGCGCTCTGGAGTAACTTATTTCTGGAAACATCAACATACTAGTGAGGGAGTATAATGGAAAATTTTATATACCCTATGAGTCTTCCAACTGTCTTTTTCACCTTCGTCTTCAAACCTTAAAATTTTCCTTTAGATGCCTTCTAGCTTTCTAGCTCTCAAGGGTTAACACCTCGAACTATCTCGTCAAAAGACAGAACTACATCTGCACTGTTTACCATTTTCACTGAGTGTGAGTGTGAGTGTGTGGAAAAGTTGAATTTAAATCTGGAAGCTCTTTCGCCATCGACATTCATTAGAACGTTGAGGTCGTAGGTAGTAGACGCAAACACTATTGTTTTTGTTGCAATTTATGCATGTACAAGCAGGCAATGAAGCAGTTGCAGTTGCTGCTGCTAGAGCCATGTGGTAATGGCAATGGCAGTGGCAACAAACATATCAAGATTGTGGCACGAACACGCGCAAAAGCGTTGGTTGCTTCATTGCTTCGTTGTTACGTTGGTTGGTTGTTAACCTCAACTACTGCAAGGGAATCACAGCGGCTGATGGCTCGATTCTTAGTTGTTTTGGTTTTTTTTTTTTGCTTTCGTGCGAGTATTTTATCTCGCTGCTTGTCTCTGAGATATATATGCATGTATGTGTGTGTACATATGCATCAAGCCTGTGGCAAGTAAACAGCCAGTGGCAATCGAATTGTCATACAGAAGCGTTGCAATGAACGCGTTGCAACGCCATAAGTCGCCGCCGCCACCGCCACAGTTAACAGGCTGAAGACAGGGCAAGCGAAGAATTAGTTAGAAATCAGTAGACGGGACGTGGCAGTAGAAGAACAAGAAGAATAAGAAGAAGCACCAACCAAATATCTGCGGGTGCTCAAAGCGACATTTGTAGTCAACGAGTATACTCGAGCTCGTCTGCCAGTTTCCCTGCACTATCGCTGCGTTGACATTGCAATTGTGGCGGCTCGATGTGGTGGTTGGCGATGTTGGCTGGCGACGACGGCAGCTCCTGTCGGCGCTTGCTTGTAGCTGTTAAGACTTTTCGTTGGCGATTGCAGTAACTTCTTGGAAGATGTGTTGGAATGTGTGTTTGTATGTTCTTGCATCGCTGCCACATGCTGCGACGCGGCATTTTTTTAAACAGAAATTGCTGTCATTTGAAATGTAGCTGCAGGCACCGAACACGAGGGCAACAAGCATAGCAGGAGCAGTATGAGTTGTGTAGCCGAGAGGATTTAGCTTGGTTAGATAAGTTTAGTTAGCTACTGAGTTGCAGAAGTCTTCTATATAGCCCTTTGTTATGCCCCTTAGGCTCTCTAAAGGAGAACTATTTCCCTTCATTATGTGGAGGTGACGAATTGAGGCACTTTTTATACTTCATATTGCTTCAGTTCCTACGTGTTACCTTCCAAAAGTACTAGAAGCTCCTGGAGCAGTTACATATAGTAGTATGCAGCTTAGCGGCGGACAATTCCACGTGTAATTTCATCCAGAGAAGGAAAATGGACTCCTTCTTATCAACTCCTTCGCCACCTCCTGGAGGTATTGTCAAGCAGACCGGATATACCAAAGCATGCTGAAATTATTTGAATTCCGACTCGGAATCATTCCAGAAACCTTCAACATCAAGCTCGACCCTTAACTACGTTTTATGTAGGATTTATGATTGGAGGGTACTTTCGAAAGTAAAACGTCCCACTGCGAGAAGTGGTTCGGAGACTACTTCGTGCAGTAGTGAATGCAGCCCATATAGGGTGGTACTTTTAGGCCCCACTAAACTCTTGCTTTATCTCTTGCCAAGTTATTAGTGGTTATGCAGTTACCCGTTGTTGTTATTCATAGCCCCGCTCAAGAGTAAGCTAAGCTCAAGAAACGACGAGTTTTCACGGTTCGGGCTGAGATTTTTGGATATTGGATGGGTAGGTTTCAGTGGGGTAACAAAGTGGTGATTATTGTCGCGCGGTGACTTATTGCCAGTTGTGCCAGTATTACTCGGGTCTCGTGATGTATTTGACCGGAAAAGTGTTGTTTATGGGAATGACGTTTAAGGCGTGTCGGCTCTTGGGTCAAGCGGTTATGTAAGGCGGTGCTGAATTGGGTCGGTAATGGCGAGTACTTTTCTTTCTGATTTGCTACATGCAGATATCTGCAAACGGGATCTCTACGGAACCTTCACTGTAACTTCTATGTAGTTGGCGAGATCAAGAGGTTTCGTTTTATGATGCTCAAAGCGAAGTTTTGGTAGATCAAAATTACTTTCTCTGCACCTCGCTCGTCCCCGGAGTCTTAATCGGTGTGGTAATTTATGCAATTCCCCATCGCCTTACCCAGTGGGCGGAGCTATTTCTTGGGCATACCTTACCTAAGTCAGCCCCAGTCACGCCTTATGTACTTTATGTAGGCTTATCGACCCCAACACACACACAGTCCACAGTTGGTTTGCCCTCTAATGATATTGACCAAACTACATAACGGTAATTCAATTATTTTAAAAAAGATTTTAGTGTCAAGACTCTCGATGAAACCCCAGTTTTGAACATCCTCTTCCAGCGAAAGACCTCATTCATTATTTTCTCCATCTTGAGAGGTGGGTCTTGAAATTTATTGAAGGATTAATGAAGGATCCACATCACCTCCCAAGGAAGCCATTTTTGTTTTTGTGAGAAACTAGTATATTCAAGGCGGAAATACAGTCGGAAGTATTGATATACCCTGCCGAGGGACGATCCACCTCGAAAACCTCTTTCTATACCTACTTTTGTAGATGTTGCCCTGGCATAGGCTTGAACCCACGAACCTTTGGGGGAGAGTCGCTTCGTGGTCCCAGTAGAAGATTTTTAGCCAATTAATGATTTTTGGGGTCTCAAAACATATCGCTTATTCAAGCATGTGGATATTTTTCTATTGGGGACTCTTTTCTTAGTCCTAGGGAGAGAGTATTGTCCAGACAAAGATTCTCAGGGATGTAATTTAAGTCCTTATTCCACCCTGAAAAGCCTTTATGTCTTCCGAAAGGCTGTTTAGGGCTTTTCGGACTCTGAGCTGCGACTGTATCCAAGCTCATACAACTCCATTGAAACTTTGGAAGATACTCTATTCTAGCTATTGAACTTGAAATTAACAACAACAACAACAAATTCTACAATTGTATGCGACTTAAGCAATAGATAACAACAACGATGTAACAATATTGACAATGGATGTGGCAGAGAGCAGTGCTTTGCAGAACCCATTCTCGCCTGCTCGGTATCGTAATACTAAAAAAAATAATTGAATTTTGAAAAAAAGTTCAGGATAGTAAAGTGACAATACACTTTACCTCTCCCGGATGAAAATAGACTGAAAAGACGAAAAGGAAAATAAAAATTTTCGATTTGAATTATTTTTCGGCAAAAAAACTCGTTTTTTAACACAAAATTTGATATTTCAAAAATTCGTGCAGGTTAAATGCGCTCTCAGACTAAGTTTAATTTTTAAAAATTTCCATAAATTCTTAAGATACAAGGTCTATGCATGCAGAGCCTCTAATGGGTTAATGTCATTTTGCTGGCGGTTAATGGTCGCTATTTGCGGCCGACTAGTAGCAGCTACAAGGTAGTTAGCTAGTGTTTGGTAGCATGCAACATTCAACATTCAACATCCAACATGCAACAAAACATGTCGCCCATTCACGTCGATTGCGCTTGTTAAAATATCAGCGACGTTGTCATCAATATCAGTGCTGGGCGTCAATAGCGTGGCTATCACAAATAGAAAAAGAAAGACCAACAACAACAAAAAATATAAAAGAAAACTGAAAATAGAAATAAAAAACAACAACAAAAATCGCAACAAAGCGATGTTAGAAAAACTCAAAACGACAATAGATTAGTAACGAACCACTTGGTTGTCGAATAAAAGGTGTACGCATAACAACAACTACAACAAAAACAACAACAAAAAGACTAATTATTGTGAATCGATGACAGTACCGAGGCATCGTAGTAATAATTGTTGTTTTTAATTATTGTTGTTGTTGCTTTTGTTCCCGAAACAAGTGGCAAGAGCATCAACAAATTTTCTCCGGGGTTTCCACTTCCTTCTCTTGATGAACGACTCCGCCAGCGCTGGATTACGTTAAGAACTTCCAAATAATAGTTGCCTGAAACCATTTCGTATATATATTTTCACTAAGATTTAGATATCTTGAGCTGAATTGAAGGGATCGAGACATATTTCCAGTAAAGAGAAAGGAAAGGAGACCAAAATCTGTGGAAAGAGACCGAAAAAGTGGGCTGCTGGAAAAATTGCCAGAAAATTATTCTATAGAATGTGCAGTGGAAAAGACCAGTAGTACCCTTTAATCTTGTAAGAAGATGCTAGATACTACGTGGTGTCTATCGCAGGTCCTCATGCACTGCTATTGCACAGAGGTAGTCAAGCCAAACTTACTCTATGGTGTATTGGTGCAGTGGGACGCGGTCTGAAGAATCTCATAGTCGAAACCATTGGAGTAAAGATGGAAACTCGCTACACTCTACATAACAAGAATGCTAAAAATTACTCCAACGGCATCACTCAGCGGATGACTAAGGAACATGTAAGAGCGCAAACGAAACTTCCAATGTCTATACGAATGGATCAAAAATGGCTAATGGCAGTATTTACGGTATTGCCTATTAGGGCATGAAAGATACTCGCAACGATACGAAGATTGATAAAGTAAATTCACATCATATTACATCATAAAACGTTATTAGAAACTGGGAGGCAGTAGAAATGATTGCTGCAGGGCAGTCCACAACAAAGCGAAAAAGTTAATGAGAGCGTTACCAGTGCCAACCTGAGGTTGAAAGACCGATCAAGATTATATGGAATGCTTGAACGATATGCCAGAACGTTAAGGCAGCGAAGGAAAACACACCCACTTTTTGCTCAGGTAATATCGAAAGGACTACAGGACGGTTGTAGGCCTTATAACAGATTCGAACCTACTAGCGTCATACAAGAGCAGAATGGGCATTACTAGCACTGACACATGTAGCAACTGTAGCGAAGCAGGCATGGTTGAGAGATTGGAACACTTCCCCTGTTTCTGTATAGCATTATAGATCACGTCTTAGACTTCTGGGAACTTTTCGGTTAAAAAAAAACTAGCTGAGATGTCAAAATTGCATAACAAGGCGCACTTAAACTTCGCAAAAAGCGTTGACGTCTACATGACGACTCCATCTGGCACTATAAAAGACCAACAGCTCTATGTAAGGTGTACTTAAACTTCGCAAAAAGCGTTGACGTCTACATGACGACTCCATCTGGCACTATAAAAGACCAACAGCTCTATGTAAGGTGTAACAGCCAGATAGTATAACCTCACCGAATCTGCAAGAAGCGAAGCCAAATTACAGTATGTATTAAAACGGCCGCAAAGTCTTGTAGTCTTTGGTGAAAAATCGGTGATCTGGCAGTTGTCATTCAGTCCATATATAGTTAATTGAGCAAGCATCTCATCACCAGACTTCTTAAATTCATTTCAAATAGAATACCTGTAGATATCTGGGGAACGCAAACCTCAGATAGAAATCCCATAACACGACCATGACGAAGTTAGAACGGGGATTGCTGCTGGCAGGACTCAAACTAAAGCCTCTGTCGGAAAGACCTCTCCGAGCAGTTTCTTCCATAAAAATAGCTTAGACAAGGTGATACTCTATCGTTTGTCTTCTTTAACCTAAGGCTAAAGAAAATCATACGTTCTTCAGAGTTGAACAGATCCTCACAAGTACATTATTAGCTCCGGGCTCACCGGTTCTGACAAGGAAGAAATCAAGGACTATAAAAAAAATCACCCGTTGTGGCTCAGGATGATGCAAACTAACGAAAATTATAGTTCTTTCTCGAAGTATAATGACTTCAGTCTATAGGTCGCTTAAACTTGTACGATGAGAACATTCGATAAGTAGACGCTAGGATTTTTTTGACCGAAAGATCCTACGAAAGATCTATGATCCTTTGGTTCGGTGCTTTAATAGGCAGCTATTACGCTTGCTACGTTAACTATTTCGATGGACGAGACCACTCCAGCTTTGAAAGAGCTTTAAAGAATTCCTGGTAGAACTTCTGGAAGTGGCCTACACACGGTTTAAGGATGATCTCTCGAAAGATTTCATCATTGCTCTATACGGCAATCATCGAAGAAAATGATGTCGCGTGTATATTGATATCTCTCTGTGTCTAACTACTACCATCGTAGCGCTCAGTACTCTTCGAATTTTCGGCATGGTAATAGAAATCTCGGCAAGTGGAATCCACACTACTACTGCGGCCGAATTCTTTCGACTTCATTATATCCATCATAGTAAGTCACATCTGGTTGATGCCACCGATCATGAATTTGTGCAGACTGCTGTGTCTCCGGAATACTTTAGTCATGACTGACTTTGGTCCAAGGTTAATCGCTCTCCCGGCACAGCTTCGCATTCATTGCTTAGATCTAATACTTCAGGGAGAGGCTGAACTCAGAAAATTAAGATCTTTGATAGAAATTTCTGATTCTTTACCGGCCCTAAAAATGAAATAGAAGTGAAATTGAAGGGATTCACTCTCTCTTCCTCGTTTTTTAGCATTCTTCAACTTTTAGCACTTCCAGAGAAGCACAGAGACCTTGTCTGAAGACACATTCGAGCTCCTGGATCGAAATTTCTTCTCAAAAATATTGCAAAGAGAAATTTAACTACTCTTCGTAACAACGAACTCTAGAACATTTCAAATTCATTGCCGATAACGTCAAACCACAATTTTCTGCTTCTTCTTCTTCTTAATTTTTTTTTTTTTTTTTTTGGATATGCTGATAGCAATCGACGACATTCAAAAACAAGTAACCAAATAATCAGTAAGACAAGCACGAAAATGTTGTGGATGAGCAACAAAAAAGCAAATGAAGCACAGAGGAAAAATTGGAAAAAAACTAGAAAAAAATAGTTCTCTAAGAAAACACAGAAAATCCTGACAGTGACATTAAAGTCAAGTAGCTTAAAATCAACTTGGTGAATTGCAAATACGACTCGCTCTGGTACACGATAAGTGCTTAAGGAATAACAACAGCAACAACAACAACAATAGCAATAACAACAATGAGCAATAAAAATGACAATGCCAATGACATTGGCTAACAACAACAGCGTGCAAGCGGCTGTTGAAGGCAAGTAAAGAAGGTAAAGAAGGCAGAAGTCAAAGGCGATGGCGTCAAACTGTCAAATAACGACGAATATATACTAGAGAAGTTAGTATATATGACCATATACATATATATCCTCGCAAAGTACGTTTGTATTTATTTATGCATGTTGTAACAAGTATGTACGAATAGGTAGCCAATAGGGAACGCCTAACACCGGGAGCTTCTTAAGCCGTTTGTGGCAGTGAAATGTGCAAAACATTTTTAATGACATCACGACAATGACATAACTGCAACAACAACAACAACAACTAAGAAGAACCAAAACAGTAATAGAAGAAATTGTAGTGTAGATAAAAAGTTTGTGGAAAAAAGTAAGAAAAAAAAAACAACGCAAAAAAATTAAAGAAATCAAAAGAACACAGTACAAAGCAGAAGACAACAACTGCATACAAATTAAAACACAAAACGAGAAAAGGCTAAAGATTCTAAGGGAAATGGCAGGAGATGAGCAGCAGTAGATGAGGAGCAGAAGCTGAGTAGATAACTGCTCACCAAAAGGCAGCAGTTATGACCTGAAGTAAGAAAAAGGAGCAAAAAGGCAGAAGGGTCTCTGTATTTACTGACAGTCAGATAGACATACAGACAGACGGTTGGATGAAGTATTTTGTGTTCTGAGAATTCGAAAACACTCTAAGGCTCTAATAACCGTTGTGGGCGGCCAACAGTTCACAGCAGCTCCTAACTGAACCAAAAATTGTAGAAAAAAAATTATGTAAATAAAATAAAATAAAATAAAATAAAATAAAATAAAGAAAAAAAAAATAAAATAAAATAAAATAAAATAAATTAAATAATAAAATAAAATAATAAAATTAAAAAAAAAAAATAAAAATAAAAAAAAATAAAAAAAAATAAAAAAATAAAAAAAAAATAAAAAAAATAAAATAAAATAAAATAATATAAATTAAAATAATATAAATTAAAATAATATAAACTAAAATAAAATAAAATAAAATAAAATAAAATAAAGAAAGAAATAAATTAATAAAAAAAAATAAAAAAAAAAAAAAAATAAAAATTAAAAATAAAAAAAATTTAAAAAAATAGAAAAATAAAAATAAAACAAAATAAACATAAAATAAAATGAAATAAAACAATAAAAAATGAAATTCAAAAAAAAATAAAATAAAATAAAATAAAATAATATAAAATGATATTAAATAAAATTTGTATAAATTCAATTCCAAAGTAATACTTTTCCTAGACAAAAGTATGCAATATTGGAGAACTAGAATAAAATTGCCAATATCTGGAGCTACTCAGTACACGAGCGACATAAAAATCAGCAATGGAATCTTCCAAGGCGATTCACTGAGTCCACTCTGGCTCAACATCAGCATGAACCCTCTCAGTCATACTCTACGGGATACTACGGATATATGATGAAGCATGGGCAGACTGGAAGATACATCGTTTCTACGTAGATGATCTGAAGCTTGATGCCAGCAAACCAAACCATCTTGAGAAGCTTTTGAAATGTGCCGAAATTTTTTCCAATGGCATTAACATGCCTGTTGGTCTTGAGAAATTCCGTGTAATAACTATCCTGAAAGGAAAGGTGATTCCCAGTAACACTCCCATTGAACCAGTAGCCCTCGATATAGAAGAAATGGAAACAGATGAGACATACAGGTATCTTGGAGTTATGCAGAGCAATTGTGTAGAACTATGCATATGCGGAAAGAACTAGTTGTGGATTTTAGGAGATGACATATGCAAAACTCAATTAAGTGCAAGAAACCGGACACTTGTCATAAATTCGTTTGCTATACCCGTGGTATCGTACAGTTTTGGAGTTATAAAATGCTCAACAACCGAGCTGGAAAATATGCAGTGGATAATAGGTATACAAATATAAAGCTCATCATCCCAAAGCATCCGTCTTTCGAACGACGTTGACCACAAAGGAAGGCGGAAGGGGCCAGATTGGCATCAGGGCGTTGCATGACAAACTAATTTTAAATCTCAGAGCGTACTTCCGTCAATAGTCACCACAATCTGAAATTCATCAGGCTCATCAGAATCCGCTAATGATTACTACACTCCACTGCGAATGAACCAGCCTTATGAAAGCAGAAACACGATATCAGCGAATGAAAAACTACAGAAATGGTCTGAAATAGTAGTTCACGGCGTGTATCGAAAAGATTTGCTGAGTCCGCATATCGACCAAAAATTTTCGCGTTTATGACTCGCAAACAGAGCAATATTCGCCGAAACGGAAGAGACTATTTTTGCAATGCAAGATGGAGTCGTTCCCACCAGAAATTATGTCAAAGTATATAATTCGTGACGTAAATGTTCCTGCAGACAGATGCCGTAGATGCAATATCAGAAGCGAAATTCTAGACGATGTGCTTGCTGGATATCTTACGCTCGCTAATTCGATGTATCTTAAGCGACATAATGACATCGCGAAAATAATTCTTTTGCAACTTGCCCAGAAGTACAACTTTTACCAAAATAAGGCAACATATTACAGATATATTCCGGAACCAGTGCACGAAGATGCCAGCATGCTTTTATATTTCGATCGAACCGTTTTGACGAATGCCACGAAAGGGCACAATAGATCAGATATATTTGTGGTTAACAAGGATAGTAAAACAACATTTAGAATTGATATTGCGCTTCCTCTCAACAAAAACATGCAAAAAACATATTCGGAAAAAATCACAAAGTACTCTGACTTAGGTATTGATGTGAAACGCCAATAGAAGTTAAGAAAAGTGCCTCTACTGCCAATCATCATATCTGCGCACGAATCTTAAGGAAAACATATGAAGACTCCAGTTGCCAGATCACATCATCTTCGACATGCAGAAAGCAGCCTTATTGACTTCGTGCTGTATTATTCGAAATTTTTTGCAGTAAAAGTTTATAATTAATTTAATGTTATGTAGTTATTATATATTTTTAAGCATATTTATATTTAACGAAGTGTACATTATTGGCCTGCAGCCAAGCTGTTGCCAACAAAAGAAATTTACTCCACAACAGGAGGCAATAAAAAGAAAAAGAATATAAAATAAAATAAAATTAAATAAAAAATAGAACAAATTAAATAAATTAAAACAAAATAAAATTTAGTAAAATAAATTAAACTAAAAAATAGAAAAATTAAATAAAATGAAACCAAATAATATTAAAAAAAAATATTAAAAAAAATTTTAAAAAATAAATAAAAATTATAAAAATAAAAAATTAAATAGAAAACAAAATAATATAAAAAAAATTAATAATAAATTAATAAACTAAAATAAATTAAAATGAAATGAAATGAAATAAAATAAATAAAATAAAATAAAATAAAAATAAATAAAATAAAATTTGCAAATAAATCCCTACATACATATGTTTCAATACGTTTTTACTAGTTTTTTCACCCTCAAACTCACAACGCTGGCAGGCGGAAACTGCACGCGCATTCCAAAGGAACAATCAAGCAAACGGTAATGATGCTTGAGAAATGCACAGTGACTCCATAGTCAATCGGTAAAGTCAAGAGTTGGGCGCGCATTGTTGTTGCACTTGGCCATTTGGCCACTTAGAAACTGTTAATTTGCGAAAGAATGTTGGCAACAAGAATCATGAAATACTTTGAAAAATTGCAGACAAAAAAAAGCAAAAAAAAATAAAAACTCTGCTAAGCTAAAGCAATTCAACAAAGTAGAGATTACATAATGGTAATTTGTGGAGAAAAAAATCGTCTATCAATTAACACAATGCGCACGTCTTGTTGTTCTTGTTGTTCTTTTTTACTCTATTTATGTCATTAGTATGTGTGTAATTAATTGGCGGTTGTAGAAAGGACCCTCTAGGAAGATTTAAGCAGTTAACTTAATCTTCTATTTTGCTTTTCGAACTTATGTGTCAAAAGTATTCGATTGTTGGAAATTTTTCAGTAACAATTTTAAGCAGTTGGCAACTCTACTCATATTTTTTTAAATATCTTACATTTTATAGTTATATTATAATATTTCATGAAATTTTTATTCGATATTAAAATTTTGAAACCGGTGCCAACTCCACTTCAAGAATATTTTTCACCGAAATTATGTTTCTTAAGTTGAATGATGTTTTAGATATTATCATTTTTTTTAATAACCGCACGAAATATTAATGTCAGTCTGACTCTGGACAGGTACTCCCTTTTCTCTCGGTGCTCTGAGAGCGATAGCTTTTGCTTTGTGCTTCATTCGTTTGAGAGAAAGAAAAGAGCCTGTGGAGTTTGTCGGAGTAGTAGTAGTAGGAGTAACCGCAAAAATTTTCTTCCAATTGGTTTTCGGAAATATTGCGGGAGTGATAGTCCTTGGCCAGATAAAAAGACGGGTCATTCCGGTATAAAGACCCGACTGTCGCGTGAACTATTAGATTTTAGTCGCCTCTTACGATACGACAGGAAGGCTTACCGCGGGTAAATTCTTGAACCCCCAATCCGCAGGGGTTAGATATGTCGGAGTAGTGAAGAGCGGTTTCATTCGCCGGACTACCGGCGGGTAATATATCGTACGAGGAGGGTTTTGGCCATTCTCCATGTAGCATGAAAAGCCAATCAGGGCCATTTTACCGGTTAGTTCATGCGATTTTGAACTTTTGGTGCTCATGTTGGCGTTTTTTTTATGATTTCCATAATTTCGAGGCGAAAGTTATCCCAAAGTGAGTCGGCATTTTGAGCCAAGCCACCGCAATTTCGAAATCGGACTACAGTATTAACTTTCCTGCTCATTGACTCTTCAGTTCGTTAGCAATATTTCTATATTTTATGGTTGGTTTTAATGCGGCCTGTAATTGTTTTTGGTTATAAGTAAATGAGCTGTATTCAAAGGCCTATTTTTTGTTAGAAAAATTTTTTTTCATTGAATATTTTGTTTTACAACAACAAAAAATTGGTAGAAGTGAATGCTGTTTTCTATATTTTATTTTTGAATTATAATCCAGGATTTCATCAGGTGGCAACTCTTCTTCAAGATCTATTTTACTATAAGAAATCTTAGCTCTTTTCAGTTTGATTTTATTTATAATAAAAAAATGTTAAGTAAAGATTTTTGTTAACATGTGGCAACACTATTCGAAAATGTCAGAAGAATCGAGCTTCCAAAAATTCATTTAACAAGCAAATTTAACTTTTTATTTTGTCCGTTTCTCTGGTCGAAAAGTTTTTGTATTTCTTTTGGGGGTCTTACTTCTCTTTCCTAGACTGAAGATGGATTCTTGCATATGTATATATATTTCTATGTATGTCACATATACATATTTATGTAATCTTCTCTCCATCCTCACCTATTCTTGTTTTTTTTTTTTTCTTGCCTGCCATCACATAATATATTGCATCAATTTACAGTTAATTAGCCTTAGAACCGCAAGCATAAATATTTCTCTTGTAATGCTTTTTTCCCCTTCTAGAGAGACAAGCCGATTGCATGAGTTGTATGAAGAAAAGGATTTGTAAGAAGCTAAAAAAAAGTAAAAGAAAAGTGCACTTGTTGACTGAAAATAAATTCATCATTTATACTCCATGGCAGCCGAGTCTGATGGTAAATGTGCGTAACTGTAGAGGGCGCTCTGAATGGAAGCTGTAGGGGCTGGTCAAACTTTTGACTTTCTGGTCTTATTAAATACTTTATTTAAGAAAAATTTGGATAACCATCTATGTACGTTTTGTATTTAGCTGTTCGTTTCCATCCTATAGAGTCCGGGCAGTCTTTCTTCACCATCGAAAGCTTAAAAAATCGTTACTCTAGTTTTTTTACCATAATTTAAAAAAATTTGAGGTAAGAATTTACGAAAGCAGAGTGGAGAATTTTCACACCTCCTTCAGGCTGGGGATTCAGGAATTTACCCGCGGTAAGGCAGGCTTATCGTTAGAGGTGACTAAAATCCAATAGTTCCCGCGACAGTCGAAACGACCCGGATTTTTATCCGCCCAAGGACTGTAACTCCCGCAATATTCCCCGGAGCCCAATTCGGGGAATTTTTCCTGCGGTTACAACAACAACAACAAGAATTCTCATAACCTAAGAAGCATTTGCTTTGTTCGGACATCGGGAAAGATTCGGGAGAGGAAATTATCAAGAAACGTGTGCAGAACGCAATGGTTTCTTTATGTTGTTGGAGAGAGAGAGAGGGTAGAACATATTCTTCTGAGGGGAGGGTAATTCAAAGCAACTAACTCGTATTGAAGTCCGCTTGAGAGAGATCTGAAAATTCAGCAGATAGAAGTCCATAGCCGGTGCCAAGCTCATGTTATGAAAGGAGAAGTGTTGGAGGAGGCGCACAAACTGGCTTCCAATCGAAAGAGAACTCTCTCTGAAAAGCCGTCCCCCTTTGGCAGAAAGTATAAACTACAGCCCAAGATAATGAGCGTGCAGATACTGAATGTACTCTAGGAGATATCCATGAAAGTAAAAAATCCATCCGAAATTTCGGCTGCTACAACTTACTTCCCGAGGTCCCAATCCCGTCCTCAGACAAGCCACGCTCGTCATACCCAACAAAAGTAAATGGAAAAGTGAACCACAGCTAAAGTACTGACAAATCCTCTCTAGCCGTTATAGCAGCAGATACTGGTAGGCAGAACCAGCCTAATAGGCACCAGAGGACAGAAAAGTGCTCACTTCTTCTACAAAAAAGGCGGTTGCGAAAGACAGTGATGTAGTAATGCAGCATCAAGAACTTGTGACGGAAAGCGGTGCTACCAGATGCATGGTGAGGAATCAGAGCTCGTAAGCAGAGGCGACACGTCTCTTCAACTGCGAGGATACCCAAACGGAGCTTATCTGAGAAGCAGGACCGACTAGAGGCGGAGGTTAGTGGCGTTATTATGGACCTCATCTGGACGTCATCTTTAGACAGGTTATATATATTGCTCAGTTCGAAAAGAAGATATTTTAACTAACGATCAGCGCTGCTGAAGATGTCGCAGCCATTCGCTCAATTGTAGAAAGTTTCCCGGAGCTGTGTAACAACTCCAAGCAATGACTTGTACATAATATTCTCAATCTCCTGAAGACGCATATCTTTGCCAGGGTGTAAGTGACTTTAAAGAACTCAACTAGAGCCCAAGAAAGTGCTGCAACACTGGCGATTTTGTATTTGTTAGACATAGTGTTTGCTGGAATTACAGATTTACTCGGCTAGAACATTGAATTATACGTTATTCTGCTGCTGCTGCTGCTTTCTAAGTTAAGAAACGTCAGCCTATATATTACACGAAAAGTCTACTGGTGCTGCATATTGTGCGAGAAGTTAATGATGAATTTATTCCTCGACGGATCGAAGTGTGAAGCACAAAAGTTGGCCAGGAAATCACTGGATTTGCGAACCAGCGCCGAGCTTCTAAGGATTGGCTTAAAGAGCTGATGTTTCTAGAAGTGGGAAGCGAGGAATTTCTTCCTCAAATCTTGAAACCGATGGATCGTTCGAGGAATCGCAGTTTTTCAGAATCAGCAAAGAATTTTCAAATAAGTATGGAAAGACTCAAGGAGCTGGTGCCTCAGATAGAAACTAGCGATGGACTTCTTCTTCGAAGTATCAAAGCTTAAAACAGAGGAATCAGTTTATGAATCATTTAGAATCAGAGCCAGAACCGAGATTTCGGAACAACTTAAAAGGACGTTTGTCCTGGAAGAGAAAATCGATGAGCTTCTTCCTTAAAGGATTAAAGCTTGAAGCAGAGCACGGCGGAGAAATCTTTTCTCTGAAACTTTCAATTAATAAAAATTTCATGCTTTCAGAGAATCGGAAGAAACGAAGCAGTTTTAAGACCATTTTTCGAAGTAGTCTTCAGAGAATGTCTCGCGAAGCTCACAATGGTCTCCGCCCAAGCACAACGTTTAGATGAAAAAAAGCAACTGCAAAAATTATCTAAGCGCCAGTCGGCCAAGACACGTATGTTTGGCTTACCATAATAAACGGCATAACTTAGAAATAAGTTATTAGAAACACAGTAATTACAAATGCAAAAGAGAAGACGGGGAAGGGGAAAGAAGAAGAAAAACGAAAATAAACGAACTCTACAAGCGACATAGTGGGCAGCACTTGGCAGAAGCCACAAAGCAGCAACAACAGCAAAAAAAACATTGTTGGTTGACAACTGCCAACGAAGCAACAACAACAACAACAACAACAACAACAATGGAAGTGAGTATAAGCCTATGTGTATGCATGTATGTGTATATATGTATATCTATGCACAACTAACTCCAGCAACAATCTATGCAATGCTGGCAATATGTTGGTTGTGCCACACAATGATTGGCGCCAGTAATTACACATTCCGCGCTGTGTGCCGGCGCGTTGCGACAAAACATTTAAGGAAGCTGCGTAGCATGCCAAGCGACCGGCTGATACGAAACGCCGCGCGCCGCTCCAACAACAGCCTACAACCGCCAATAACCAACCGCCCGCCGCCATTCAGGCAGCCAAGCCAAAAAAAAAAAAAAACAACAACAACGAAGAGAACAGCATAGGGGATTGTAGCAAAAACAGCTATGGAAAACAGCAACAACAAACATTTCAGACATAAGCCATGGCACTTTTGTTGCGGGCATCGCGTAGGCTTTTTAAGGCTTTTTGTTAGTTGCTCTTTTGTTGCTCTTCATCTTTAACTTCTCCTCTTTTTGCGTTATTTATTTTTCCCCCACGCTTCCTACTCGATCGACGGCGTGAAATGCAGCCAATGTGACAAAATGGCAACACCGCCGCCGCTGCAGCCGCCTGCACAGGCTGTGGAACTCCGCACGCTGCTCTTACTGACTATTCTGCTGCTCTGTTGCTTGGTTGGTTGGTTGGTTACTCCTCCAACTTTTGGCTTCGCCTCACTTCTATTCTATTTTATTTCTACTATATTCACCACACACTGGCGGTTTCCTCAATGCTTTCTACGAGTTTGTTTGTTTTGTTTTTGTACGGTACATGGTACTTGTCATGCTGCTACGAAAAAAAAAATGTCACAACATTTTTACAACAACTACAACAACAACAATAAATGCCTTGTGACAGCAGCAACAACAACCACATTCTCCACTAACAGCGATGTCAAAGAAAAATCCTCCCGAGATTTACGCCTGTTGTGCGAGAATTTTAATGAGGTGTCCACGTACCAATACAGACAACAACAACAACAACAACAGCACAACAACATAAACAGCAAGAACAATCACAGAGTCAAGGAAAAAGCCACGAAGCGGCTTAACAGTGAACCTGGTAGCAACAGCAGCAACACATACTACAAATGTGGCTGTACTAAGCAACAATAAAAATAAAATAAAATTAAATTAAATTAAATTAAATTAAATAAAATAAAAAAATATAAAAAGAATATAAAAAAAAAATAAAAAAATAAAATTAAATAAATTTAAAAAAAAGTAAAAAGAATATTAATAAAAATAAATAAATAAAATAAAATAACGAAATATAAAAAATAAAGTAAAAAAAAATAAATTAAAATGTAATAAAATGAAGTACAATAAAATAAAGTAAAAAGAATATACAAAAATGAAAAATAAAATAAAATAAAACAAAAAAACAAAAAAGGAATTGCATAGAAAAGGCATTAAAATAGAAATTCAGGAAAGCAAGTTCCAACTGGAAGATGAGAGAATTTCAATATCAATCTTCTTCGATACCATTCACATATTTGTGATTGATTATGCCCGGACTTGAAAGGAAAAAAACATACATCGTTTCTTTTAAGGTCCAAGAAGTTTTTCCATAATCTGTCATGTTATGAAAAGACTTAAGCCTGAACAACGTTTACATATCATTCAACTTTATTACGAAAATTCACGTTCTGCAAAGAATGTGTTCCGTACGCTTCACTCAACTTATGGTCAACATAATCGGCCTACTGAGCTTACTATTCGCAACACCATCACGCATCTTGAGAATCAGCATTCATGTTTGGATAATATTCGATCGAATAGACCACGTCCAGCACGCAATGAGGAAAATATAGCGACCATAGCTGAGACTGTACACGAAGACCGTAGATAGTCGATTCGGCGCCGTTCGCAGCAACTCGGACTGACGTATGGAACGACTTGGCTCATTTTACATCGAGATCTTAAATTGAAAGCGTACAAAATACAGCTTGTGCAAGATCTGAAGCCGCTCGACCTTCCCAAGCGATATCGCTTGGCTTTAGGGGTTCTTGAAAAGTTCCAAGAAGATCCGACGTGTTCGAGGCAAATTTTGTTCAGCAACGAGGCCCATTTCTGGCTTAATGGGTATGTAAGTAAGCAAAATTGCCACATTTGGGACGAGGAGTAACCTGAATGGATTCAAGAGCTGCCATTTCATACAGAAACAACAAAGGTTTGGTGTGGTTTGTGGGCCGGTGGAATCGTCGGTCCATATTTCTTCAAAGATGATGCCGGTGAGAATGTAACCGTCAAAAGAGACCGTTATCGCGAAATGATAACCTACTATTTCATGCATGAAATTGAAGCTGGTGATCTCCGCGACATTTGGTTTCAACAAGACGACGTGGCGCCACTTTCCACACATCTCATCAATCAATGGATTTATTGAGAGAACACTTCGGTGAGCAGATAATTTCACGTTTTGGTCCGAGTTATTCGATATCAAACGGGGTTTCAGGTGAGATTACTCCTTATCGTGTGCTGAGGAGCTGCGGGGCTGCAGTAGAGAAAGTCCTCCACTTTATAGGGAAAAATTAGATGAATATGGACTTGGCTTCCTTTTGGTATAACCAAGTGGCGCCAATTGGCGAAAATAAGAAACGATTGGCGCACGCTATTGTTAATTCGGCCATAATTGCGTTAGAGGTGGCAATGACAAAGAAGAGCAAGAAAAACTAGGCGACAAAAACTCTTTATTTTTTAACAAAGAAAGTATCTTGGGTATAATCTAGATGCCTAACTTAAGGAATTCTTACTTTAAGCGAATATAAAAGCAGTATTTGAGATAAAAAGTAGATTTTCGCATTCCTTCCGGCTGACAGGACTATTGGATAATGCTCAAATTGAATTTAAGTCCTTTAAATTTTTAATTTTTTTTTTGTAAATTCTCTGAAATTGAAGACTACCAACTACCAATATGAATAGTCCCAAACAACGATTTTTTTCTGATTTTTTAAGATATTCTTTGAAGTTACTACTATTTCAATGTTTTTTGCTCAGAAACCATGAACTTTTCGTAGTTATTTTTAGCAGAAACCACTAACCATTATTCTAACTACCAGCTAACAGGAAAAGTCATCATTTATCTTTTGAAGAATAAACACTTACCACGAAATACACAAAGCGCACATCATTAATAAGCAGAGTCAAAAAGCTTGTAATTCAACATACCTGTAAAGGAATAGAAAAAAAGGCAATGAGAAAAGCACATTAAACACACAGAAAAAACTGAAAAATAAAATAAGTAAAAATTTATTTCACTTTTTTTTCGTTTTATTCATGCCACAAACAACAAATGACCACAGTTGGCGCTTTGATAAATTGTCAACATCAAATAAATGTCACTTTCCACCGCCGGTCCGTCCAGCGGGTTATGAAAATAATTTGTGCCTTCAAGCAAAAATTCAAAATTTCCTTGAAATCCCTCCGAGGCAAGAGCATTAAGTCAGAGCGCAGCGCAATTGTATTTCAGAAAGGAAGGAAGCAGCAAGAAAATAAAATGCCAAAAGGATTAACTACAGAAATAAATATGTGGTAACAAATGGAATAAAATAAAATACAAAAAAAAAAGAATGAAAACAATAAAAATAAAAAATAAAAATAAAATGCTCCAAGCGCAGCATTAGCGCACACCTAACACTTAGTGGATGCAGCAGCTTTTTATATATACATACATATATGTAGGTACGTATAGTCAGGCAGCCGCAATGCACAGAAGGTGCCACACAACATCGGCGACTAAGTACCAACAATTTTCTACTGCAAATCATTTTACTTTTCAGCTCTCTGCTATTATGTTTTCCACACTTCAGTATTTTTTTTTTCATTTGAACCGAAATAAGGTGGCGCAACATGCAAACGGAGCCGAGAATCTAATTTCTAGCATCTTTGCTCTTCACTTGTTTAACCTAGAGAAATACTTAAGGTCTTTAAGAAATCAAAACTGAAGGCCGGCAGACCGACTAAATTGGCGCTGGCGCTAAGCAAAAGTAAACTTTGACTCCTTTGGGTGGTCTGCTGACGAAGCAGCTACCTCTGAGATATCATCTTCAAATCCTAGATCTGCTGAGTGTAGAGCATGCACAGAAGAGGACGAGTCCTTGAAGCATTAACTTTGCCTATGCTCAGCTCACTGTAGATTGAGTTATCAAATATGCCAAGCTCCAACCAAGCGAACTGTTCGAAAACTAATAATTCCGATAGGCAGAGAAGCAGAATAAGTATGCTCAATGGCTAAGAGGCATCCACTTGCGGTGAGGAACTCAGCATCTCATTTCAACCAACCAAGCAACCAACCTTTCCGTTTCTCTAGAACTCCTAAAGTAAACACGGATGAAACTCCTGTGCCAAACTGGAAAAGCTGAAGAAATTCGTTCACCTTTAATGGCTTAGTTCATGTGGAATACCAGCATCCGAACTCTTGCCCTTCTACTGCCTTAAGCCTTAAGTTCAGCAATTAAGTCTGTCCCACATTTTTATGAAATACTCTTAAGCAGCTCTTTCTGAATTAATTTCCAGCTCGCTGAGAAAGTCGAACGAAGCCATCACCTTTTAAAAGACTCGAAGTATCAGACACTTCGAAGTCACCTCACCTAACAGGAAGGTGAGAAAGTTGTCGATAAACTGTAGGTATTTTGCCTTTTTACACTGCATGCTCAGAAACTGTCCAGGAGTGGTGTCTCTGATCGCAAATTATCGACTCTGTCTAACAGGGAAAACTTTCTTTGGTTTCTTTGCCTTGGTTTTCTCAATTTTTTCTAAAAAAAAGTCGACGAGACCTTCTTTTATTTCAGACTCATTGACAACTTGGACACGAGAAGATTGATATTTGTATTGCGGAAATCCTCATCTTCTTCCCTTCCTCTCTGCTTAGTTCTCTAGTTAGCATAGAGAGGACTCTGTGAAAGCGGAAGAGAAAACTAAAGATTTTACAGGTGAAGAAAAATGTGGCATCCTGGGGCATCCTGAAGACCGAAAGGAAGAGCTACCAACCAGCCGAGGTATATATTTTATCGATGGCTCATTGCTTATCGGAGCTGCTCAAGAATTAAGAGTCTCGTGAATTTCCTGGAAGTATGACTATGACTACAAGGCTGCAAAAACCTTCTCTGCCCGGTTTCGGCATTTTATGTTGATTAGGAGTGATGATCTTATGGCTAATGTTTTAAGGATTTTGTAGTTTTTAAGCGGGCAGCTGGTGCTTTTGGGAGGATTACTAAGAGAGAGATCTTAGGAGAGTATTTCTAAAACAACAAATACACCCTTAAAGCTGAAAATTGATCTCTGGATGCGAAACTCAGTCGGATGACTCACACTGTCGACTACTCAACAGCCGTGCTTGTGCTTAAATTAGGTATACTTTAGATCAGTGCCGTAGGCAGCTCAAGATCACATTCTTAAGCATATCAATCCTCTTCCTCCACACAAAACCCTCCTCTCTGCGAGAGGCGCTAATTACACATATTGTTTTGAGTGATTTCCGTTAGGCAAACAAATTTCATACACCGCTGTAAACAACTAGTTGCGTTCGAGTTGTAAGCGCAACGGAAGGCATTTGTCCATGCTTGGGGTTTTGATGTGCAAGGAACGTCATCAAATATTTGTTGTTCTCTATGCTTTAAGTGTTATTATTGTTGTTGTTTTTGCTGCGGTTTTATTTTTTTTTTCACGCGTGCGCGCACCCAAAGCACTTTTCAGCAGCCGCTCATTTTTGAAAAATGATCAAAAAGCTGAAATGCCGAAACACTGAAAAGCGCTTCACCTGCTGCCGCCGCCGCTCACATTGTGCACATTGTTCAGCCGTGCGGCAAATGCTTTGTTAACTGACCGACCGCTTAGATTTTTTTTCGCCCTCTCTTTCGTTCGCTCTCCCGCCTGTGTCGGCTTGTCGGCTTGCGCAATGTTGTTTGTCGTCGTTTCTGTTTGTCCAAACGTTTCAAACTTGTGTGTCTGTCTGTCTGTCTGTCTGTCCGTTTGTCTCTCTCTCTGTCTGCTCAGCGCCATCTAACCGATAATCGCACGTTGCAAAAATCGTTTGTTGTTGTTGCAAACAATGCAGGAATAAGCATTGGATATCAGCCGCAATTGGCAAAACTGCAAATGTTTGTTGTTTTCACGTTGTTGTTGTTGCTATTGCTGTTGTTAAATGTCTTTGGTTTTTTGGGTGCTTCAGCGAACGACAGCTGCTGGACCTTAACCTTAACCCTTCTTCTGTTACACGTACACGTTCGTTGGCTGATTGCGGCATTTCGGTGATACGCCTTTGATGATGCGCTACTCACGCTGTTAGTACCTGTAGCTGTCTTAAGTACAAGTTTGAGTTTTGTTTGCTGGCTGCCGGCTGCCGGCTGCCGGCTGTCCGCTGACGGCTCTCTAAATGCCGCAACGTGGCCGATTGGCTTTTGATTCTTTTTTTTTATTGGCTGTGGTGTTGATTCGAAGGAGTGGAACTTTTCACAAAACTGAGGTTTTGAGATATTTCAGGAAGAGGTATAGGAAAAAAATAGAATCCAGGGAAGATAAAACTATAGTACCAGTTAGTAATTCATATGAAGGGCAAGCCATGTAAACCCGGAGCTGCTGGGATCGAAAGAAATTGAAGAAAAAAATCTATACGATCCAGACAAGGCAAAAGATCGTGAAACTCTATCAACTCTGGAAATTGGACGTCTGCTTGCAGAAGATTACGACAGGCTTTCAAGTACTACCGACCGAGGCATTATGAGTTTCTGATGACTTGGAAAAAGTATATGTATGTTCCCCCATTTGTTAAATGAAAATACGTGAAGACTCACGTGGTTTTTAACCAAGTATTATCCACCAAATCCCACTGTACGTCGTGGCTATTGTCACTTGAACAGCTCTGATGACGTCGGTTTACTTGTCATCCACCTTCATGGTTTGTTACTGTCAAACCCTTAGTGTTGCTATTGCTGTGCTGTGCCCTTCACTCATTTGTTTTCTGTTATACAGGGTTATTCATTTTGCGGTTTCCAAAATAAACACAACTAAGGGTTTGGCCCTTGGCATTATATGTGAAACACTACATCATTCAAATTACTGCCTCGTGAATTTTAGCAAACTTCGATTTGTTAGAAGTAATTTTCGAACACTTTCTGACACACATTGGGCGGTATCTCAGCCATAACTGAACGAATGTTGGTTTTCAGGTACTCAAGAGTTAAAGGTTTATCCTCATAAACAGAGTCTTTAACGAAGTCCCACAAAAAGATGTCATATCGCATGATTTCGCTGGCCAATTGACATCGGCAAGACGAGAGATTATGTGGTCGGGAAATTTCTCTCGCAATAAAGTCATATTCGCTCGTGTTTTGCGGCATAAGGTACCATCTTGTTGTAACCACATATTGTTCAAGTCGTATTCTTCAATGGCAGGCCAAACGGGTACTCATACGACCATAACGCTCCGAATTGACAGTGACAGTGTCGCCATTATCGTTTTCAAAGGAGTAACGTTCAATCACACCTTCGGACCAAAGAACGCACCAGACAGTAAGTTTTTCTTAGGTGAAATTGCCTCTCCTCAATTATTTGAGTGTTCTCGGAGCCCCAAATGCGACAATTTTGCTTATTTACGTATCCACCGAGTGATAAATGTGCCTCGTCGCTGAAGAAATTTTTGTTAAAAAAAAATCACAGTCTATGCGGTATGGATACGTTCATCGAGCGTGGACCTCACTTTTC
Source organism: Neoceratitis asiatica (assembly GCA_030068015.2). Taxonomy (NCBI): domain Eukaryota; kingdom Metazoa; phylum Arthropoda; class Insecta; order Diptera; family Tephritidae; genus Neoceratitis; species Neoceratitis asiatica. Next base: position 17,026,762 of record CM061526.1, read on the forward strand.
AATTGTCTACTCAGTCCAAAGTAGCAACTGCCGGCAATTTTGATTCTGCACCGTATTTTCAAGCTGACATTGTTGTTTAGTGTTAATGCTGTTCCCAAGATAGATGAAATTTTGTACAACCTCAACGTTGGGACTGTCAACAGTGACGTGGAGGCCAAGACGCGAGTGCGCTAACTGTTTGTTTGATAGCAAGAGATATTCTGTCGGACACATTAGCTTTCGTTTTCTTGAGCAATCTTGGAAAAAGCAGAGCTGCACAATTGCTGAAACCGATGATGTCAGTCACCTTTTGCGCTAGGAAATTCGATTACAATTAGCTAAGGAGTATACGTAATCTCAAAGCTATTCCACCGGACATATTTGTGATCTACACACAGAGCACTAGGCGAGAGCTCTTGTTATTCAGCTTCACTTCGTGGATCCCCTCAGTCTACATTCCAGACATGAACTCCTGGTCATTTTTAGGTTTCGAGCATGGAACTCATATGGAAATTAAAAAAGTAAGGAGTACTAAGTTTGGCTGGTATTGACCATTAGATACTCGGCTGAAATTTATATGTATTAAGTCCATAGATCAATCATAGATAATATGGGTAGAGGTAGGTCTATTTCTTGGCCTATGTCAGCTATTTCTGGCAGGAATTTAGTTCGCAGCTAAGCATTATAGTGGTAAGAAGACCCCAGATCTTCAATGCTTTAGGTAAGCCTACAGAAAAGCCTTTAACGCAGCAACGGCTTCCTCTGAGGGACTTTACAAAAACAAATGTTTGCAGAAATGTGGAGATAGCATCGGAGGGGAGTAGGGTAAGGAGAGTACCCTCAGTACTACTCGCTCTATACCGTTATGTTTACTACCTTCAGATCATATAAAAATCCAGGACCAGACTATCCAGTTAGCAGTAGTATTTGGACAGTAGACTGTATGTTATATTAGAAGAAGTCATCAGCTTATGCTACAAACCGAAACTATGTAGAGAATTCAGAGTTATTTTTTTCACAAGATCGGAAAGGTATTGATTGTATTCCATAGCAAACCTAAGGATCGCAGACCAATAAGCCTGATGAATTTTTGCTTAAAGCAGTGGCGCACTTTATAGCTGCTGAAGCGATTAAGTTCCTCCTCCAATTTGTTCTTAAATAACCCCATGGCAGAACTTAACTCGGAGGGATTGAAATTCCCTGACGAAAGGCGACCACAATCAGAAATCTTAATTTTCCATAATCATATACCATATGCTTTGGGAATCTCTTGAACTTATTAGACAAAGATTTCATGGACATTCTTAAGAAACGTCGCAAGTGTCGAGATCTTTTAAAATTCTAAGCACAAACATACATAGGCTTTAAAACCATATGCCAGGACTTTTTTTGGCGGTCGCAATAGTGGAGTCGCTAAAAGTACATGCTGCCATTCGTAGGAACATGATTCAAGTCTTGATTCCACCAATATCGAATGTTAATGCAAACATATTTTATTAGATTTTTGAGTAATTAACGGTAAGGGTCCAAGGGAAGATTCATATGGGTCTGTCATCCTCTTGAATTGGAATTTAATGCATTCCGGAGGCCGAGACTCACAGCCTCCGATTAAGATTTTGCTACCAACCGAGAAACTGTAGCAGACCGCGGGTAGTAAGAATGCTGTTACTGGCTTGAGCTTTTTTACACTAAAAAGAATGTGGGAATTCAAAATGGAGCTCGGAGAAAATGAGACTGGAAATCACTCTCTCTTTTGACAGTGCATTTCCAAGACCTGTCACTCTCAAATAGGCTGTGAAAACAGAAATTATTAGAAGTGAGAATTTTTGGACTACAGCCAGAGCTTTCTTCATTTTTATAATCTTATAAAGAAAGCCTCTATTTGGAGTGGTATAAAAGTAGTTAAAGCTGTGACAGGTTACAGTGAGCTTAATTTACTATACAAGAGAGAAAGCTCTCTCAGATCAAATGCCCTATTGAATGGTATCCTTTCAACTTTGCTGCTTTTAGTTCAGAAAAAGAATGTTTGGCATTTCAAATATATGCTAGAAAAGTCAAAACTAACAACAGCAACAGAAGACTTGAGAAATTTTTCATTTGTGCTGAGAGAGAAGATATTTTTACAACAACTTGAATACAAGTAGCAAAAAGTTCAACAGTTTTAAGTTAAAAAGTTAAAAAAAAAACCACAAAAATTCCTCTGTAGGTGTCAATGAGACGGCTAATCGATGAATGGCTGGATGGTTGGATGGCTGCATGACTCGCAAACCAACGCCTGGGTGGGTGAAATCACAACACAGAAGAGAAAATCAAAGCAAAACCTCTTAAACATTTTGAAGTATTTGTTAAATTTAGTATAAAAATCGACAACAACAACTTAAATACTACAACAACATGCAGTAACAGCAAATAATCTAAGGAAACGAGTGGAAAAGCAATGAGAAAAGCTGCTACAAGTTAAAATAAATATAAACAACAACTATGTTAAACTAATGTGCAAATAGTTAGAACTGACAAGTCTCCAAGTCTAAACTCTCTTCTACTACTTTTTCCGCAAACCGCCTCATTAAGAGCACTGCATACGCAAGCAAGCCCATCAAGCAATGTAAAGCTGAAATGTTGCACGGGAGTGAGGTATGCCGCGCTTTGTTTACGCTGTAAATAGTTGGATGCTTCTTGGGAATTCTTTTTCCTATTTTCCTTTCTTTTTTGTTTGTTTTATAATAAACTAAAAGAAAAATAGAGTTTGTGAGAATTTTCAACAAAAACTGTACGCAACTTTGGCGCTCCTTTTGTTGACCAGAAAATTATGTAGCAAGCACTAGTCTCTGGTGTTAAGTTTTATAGTAAAAAATCGCGTTCACAACTGAAAATTCAGTAAAATTATACAAGAAGCTCCTCAGAGTAGTGACCTCTTCTCGCTGTGGTTTCATTCCCAACAATTATTGCTCCCTCCACCATAAGGGCGAGCTTCCTTAATTTCAAATGTCGATGACCAGAATGCCATTTAGCCAGGCTATTTAAAGCCTAAAATGCTCTTCGACCTTTCGCAATTCTTCACTGCACGACAGCTACAATAACAACGAACGCAATCCACTGTGATCCTGTGATTCAACAGCTGAACGAATGAGCACCGGCTCGAACGGAATGAGAAAGTCCTTGACATAAAAGTTCCAACTGTAAATAATCCAAAGTTATTCGAAGTGGAATTCTATAGCCTGCACACCTTCACTCCGCATACGACTGTGATTTTTATCATAAAAAACAAAATCGTCAAGTCACTAGCCGACAGCACCTGGTGAAAGAGGCGAAGAAATGTTGCACCCAGAACCAAAGTGGTCAACTGGTCATAAACTTCGTCGAACCGCTTTGGATACCAGGGTCTAATAAGAGAAAAATGAAGGCACTCATCGCCCTAATGACTATAACAGAAAACCTTCTGATGTAGCTCTGTGTAAGTAAGAGGTGACTACTGGGAAGCGTTGCAATTACCTTCTTGAAGCTGCATGTGGAGTGGATGTATATTAGGAAGGGCGTTCTTTTTCACATTACGTACTCCATACTCAGCACCATATCACAGAGTCGTTCAACTGGACAAGCTACCGATAGGCTCTTAACGATATTAACAGACAATCTTTCAACGTTTTCATTAAGCCTTTTGCTGTAAATGGCCGGAATGCAACGACCACCCATCGCAGAACAAGACTTTTCGAGCTGCCGAACGAGACCTGAGTTATACAATTAAGGTCCTCATACATTACTCGAGTACACCTGTCGATACATACTCTACTGCGATATATATACTTCATGTGGGTGCTGCATGTAATGAATCCCCGCACGACACTACTAACCATTACTTTGCATACCCATGAGAGTCCACTCATCTTACACCCCTCTCTCTCTGGTCCGAATACATCGAACTCGCTCTTCTGAACTCAGCTCGTTTTTTGATCATTCGTCATGCAATCTTCACTAGCTTTGCCTTAAATAAATGCCTAGTAGGAATTCTGATCTTGAGTATAGGAAAGAGGACAACGAATGACTGATTGAGGGAGGAAACGAAGGATTTTTCATAGGAAAACCGGAAGTGAAAGGCAAATACAAGGTACTGAATTATGAAAAAAATTGCAAGAAACGTGAATTTGAAAAGGGGTTTGAAACATTAGGATAGAAAAAAGTATATAAAAAAACTGAGGAAGGAGCACACAAAGCGCGCTTTAACATACAGAAATAGTCCAATATCAATACATTTTCCTATTTTCATCAGTCTCTGGAAGATTTCGTGTAGATAGAAGAATGTTACTGTAAATTCTGACAATTTTTGAACACAGAACATGAAACTCAGCCACTGTTTCTTAAACAAAATATAAGAATTGTTGCAGGAAGTTAGGTTAGGTTACGCTGGCTGTTCTATAAGTTTCTGGAAGATTTCATGTCTCTTCTATCGACTCTTTATCTTCCTTAAAATTCTGACAATTTTCGAGCACAAAACTTCAAACTCCGCCATTGCTTCTTAAACAAAATACAACTATTGTTGCAGGAAGTTTGGTTAGGTTATGGTCCCTGAAAGATTTCTTGTCGCTTGTCTGAAAATTTTGGAGCATAGGACGTGAAACTCAGCCATTGTTTCTTCAAACAAAATACTTCACTTGCTGCAGGAAGTTTGGTTAGGTTAGGTTTTTAGTTAGTTTAGGTTAGATTTTATCATCTGATCGTCCTTTGCAGTGCCAAATGAAGGCTCAAACTAGTACTCGCCATATACTCAGCACGTCAACACTTTCAGCCAAGTTTGAGAGCGCTGCTCTCACATCTAGTTTTCATACTTTTACAATCTCACTGAACAAAGAAGTCCCTACATGTTTGAATCGTGTGCTCGATAAGGCGAGAGAGACGCGTAGTTTATTCAATATTAATATTTTAGATCATTTTTTTAGTTTCTTATCGAAAAAGGTTCTTCGTTTATGCTTTGAGACACTAAAGTGATACTAGAAAATATATTTTAATACTTTTTGGTCAACTTTTTCTTTGGCTCAGCGCAGTCAAGGGCGTTAGACATTTCATTTCTTTTTTTTTAGTTGATTTTCTTCATACCTCATTAGGTGATTTTTTACGTGAAGTAGAGACTCTTTTTGCATTTTAATTAGCTAAACCTCTTTTTCTCTAAGAATTATTTACATTTGAAGCATTAAGGCGTGACAATTAAAGCGTGCGTTGCGCCTGCGCTGTCACTGTCATTGTCACTGAGGCGAAAATGTATAAAAATAAAATAAAAATAATATAAATTTATCAAAAATGTACGCTGTACGCACGCGCTTTATCCTCATTTTATTCTACCAAGCCTACCTCTGCTCCCCCTCGTTCGACATTTTGCTATTTGCATTCGCGCGGTTACCATAGAATTATCGCTTGAGAGAGTGAGTTGCTTAAATTTGCATGGGTAATTAGTGCACAGAAAAGCATCACAAATTCAACACTTAGACAAGTTGGAAATTTGTAGCGTGTGCGATAAAAAAAGCGGCTGTTTCGCCGATCCCTGGCGCAGGGGTGGTAGGAGGATATCGGGAAAGCCAACATGGCATAGATAAAAGGATTATAGCACGAACACACACACACTAGTACATACGCGAGTACATGGAGTACTACGAGTGCAGTGTCAGAGCTAAAGGTATGAGCTCCCGCACGCATGCCTTCGTACAGCACGCAAACGCTTGCTTGACTTGCTCTACCATATAAGCGCAAGCGTGCGCACGCACACGCCAACTTCAGTCGCTTCGATTTGCAGACGCGAAGTATACACTTTTAGCCCAAGTTGTTAGCCGTCTGTCATTGTGCGCAAGATATGCCCGGCACAAAATGCAATTCGACAGCGTGCTAAGATTAGGCAACAAAGTGAGATAACTTTATGCCGCTGCAGCTGCCGCTGATCACAGCAAGCGCTTTCTTTACCCAACCAAGGGTTCGGTGGTCAGCTGGTGGGCTATTAGAAGTTTGGTTAAAGGAGTTTCGGCTACGATGAATATTTGATGAGCTACATTTTTTAGGGCTGAATTAATTAAAATTCTAACTTCAATTAAAATTAAAAGTCAAGGGACAATAACAAGCTACAGGCTGAATTCCCAGAAGAAAAAAGAATATAGTTTAGTTTAAAATTAAAAATTAGGCATCTCTAAATCGAAATTAAACTCAAATACCTTGTGTTATCATTTAAATTAATTTATCCCACGACTTGTATGACACCGGATAATTTGGGATAATATTTGTAAAAAAAAATTTTTTCATTATTTATTGACGGTTATGATCGGATAACTCTTGACGGTATGAATCTCGACGTCCTCTCACTTTTCATTCTAGAATGAGCGCAAAAAATGTACTATGTGCGCCGGATAAGTCTGGATAAACTTATAAGGCTTTATCCATAATCTAGTATACATAAGTGGTGCACTATTATAATCGCTTTTGTGATTTTCGAATACACTTTTCATTTGATTTTCAATAAGCCTCAACATACTTTACATCCCACAATTGTAGATAACACTGTTTTTAGCCATATCCGAAAGTATTTGTATGGCATCCGCCTCTTTTCATACCAAAAATTCACTTCTTTGGTCATTTCCTGTCAATCGAGTTAGAAAATAAAATATATTTGAATCTTTCGAATCGCAGTGAGAGCTGCTATCCACTCGATAATAGTGACTAAGAAGGCATTTTTGTTATTTTTCGACTTTTAGTAGTTCAGGATAAATGATAAAAGTAGTTATCTACAGTTTTTCCTACTTTTTAGTTATAATCAAGTTATCAGGCATAATAATTGCTACTCGGGATAGCGCGGATTAACTACCAACAATTTTAACAGATGTCATTTTGCTTTTTGCATCTTCACTATAGCCTCGGATAACTGAACACCCGCATGAAACTCTATTTTTTCATAATTCCGTCCATTCAGAAAAAATAATTAACATGAATATGTGTTCTGGATAATGCCACATAAATTAAAAACATATTTATATAGCACAATAGTATGTGGGATAGTTATGCACACCTTTAGCAATTGTTCTTTTGTTATTTTATACCTTATAAAAGGTCCGGATAATAGAGAAACGGCATGAATAACAAATTTTTCAACTTAAATCCGTTCCGAAGATATAAATAACACGAAAATGTGTTCCGGATAACGCTGGATGAATGGAAAAATATTCATATGGCACAATACTACTACAGATAAACTGAGATATCTATGCACACCTTTGCCAGTTCTCACTTTGTTATATTATACCTCGTAATTATTTCGGATAACTGAAAAACGGTATGAATCACAAACTTTTGGCAGGGCGTCCCTTCCAAAGATATAAATAGCATAAATATGCGTTCCGGATAACGCTTTAAGAATGAAAAAATATTTATATGACACAATAGTACTTCCAAAAATGAGGGATAATATAATCGGATAAATGAAAAACAGCTCGGACAGTTTCATAACAAATTGCAAAGCATATATTCGAAATTATTCGTCAGATTTTTAGGTGCCAAAAGACTCGGATAACCGCTTCGAATATTGGTTTTATACCAAATAAATTGAAATTTTCCATGAAATATAATAGCGATACTCCTTAGACGTTAATAGCTACGGATAACTAATATCTTAATAAAACAGATAAAAAAGGTTTTTTTGGAAGTATCGGATATTGTCGGCCAAAACTCGCTTGAGCAGTTACAAATCGCCAAATATATTATGCCTTCGTAGTAAATATTCTCGAATAAGCACCATTTGACATATGGACATGGAAAAAATACACTTATTCTGTGTTATACATGGTTAATGGAATATTGAAAAATTATCCTAAAGGATAAATTTCGATTAAATTAAAGTTGGATAAAAATAAATAATGATCGGATAACTCCAAAAAGCATTTATATACACTTAGATCAAACGAAATTACTAAATGTTTTATCCTAATATATAATTTAGATCTTTATAACGATTTTGTTCACAAAATACGTATAAAAAAGGTAAATCAGAGCTTTTCACTTTACGAAATTTATCCAAAGCGGCTAGAGTGTTTTCGTAAGTTCATAAGCACACTCTCTTACTTTTTTATTGATTCGAAGTTTGATAAAATGTACATGAGCACTGGATAAGTGAAATTTATAAATATTCTCATATTTTGTTTTATCCGCAGTACATGCTAGTTCTAAAAAACCTTTCAAGTGCTTCATTTTCAGTATATTAATGTGAGATAATTATAAATAAAGCTGGGATAAAATTTATTCCACATATTCCTATTAATTTAAAGCTTGATAGACAAGTATAAGCTCCGGACAAATGAAATTTCTGCTTATACATATTTTCTGTTTTATCCGTAACACATTTGAGATTTAGAAAGCATTTTAAGTGCTTAAATTTGATTAAACTAATGTCGGATAAAAATAAATAAAGCTCGGATAACTCAAAACAACATTTATTAGCTATTGTATGTAATGAAATAGCTAAGCGACATATTATCCGTTTTATCCGTTGTAACGAGTAGACTATTTCTGAGACACAGTTACTACTTAAATGAATTTTCTCTTCTAAATTGGGGTGGATGTATCTTGGATAAGCGCGGATAAGATTAAATAACATTTTTCCATTATCCGGTTAATCCATTTATGTACTTATTAGCGAATTAACCGCGAGAAATCAGTGCAGCATGCGTTTGCCTAAAGCATTTTGTATCACTCGCATTTACTTATTAGTTACTTTAAGCTACTAAAACCAAATAACTTTCAAATCGACTAAACGTCTTATTTCCACTGGCGTGGCGTGCTTCATATGAAGGTACTATCATAGAGGGACGGACATACATCCTTCCACTGCCAGCTTACATTTATTTTTAATTTCTATTTTAAAACTTTTTTCAGTTTTTTCAGTTTTTCCCTTTTAGTTTTTTTTTTTTTTTTTTTTTTATTTTTTTTTTTTTTTTTGACTCTTCCAGCCGCCACCTAAACGTTTCCTAGTTCAACCCTTTAGCTCGCCGTGTGTCACTCACTCACTTTATTTTGTGTTTTTACCACTCTCACACACTTGCCGCTTCAGCATAAGCCAGAGACGTCGTCGCGCCGCCACCTTATAGCCGTAAGTGTAGTTTAGTGCCATCTTGGGCATTTCAAAGTTGAAAAGCGCAGTCAAAAAGCGATAAATAAATGGCAAAAGTTAATTGGTTTATGTCAATCTTGAGGGCAGAAAATTGCCCGCATCGTCAGACATACGCGCGCACACACACACACAAAAACATGCATGTAACATGCATACATATACACTATATGCATAAGCGTTTTTGCAAGTGCAACACTGCTGCCAGCAGCCACACATATCAGGCACACAACCACAATCACATTCACATTTCCTTCAGTCCATCCTGCATATTGGACTTAAGGAATTTTCATGCAGAATAAAGACATTACACGGACATTGGACGGCACGAAATGGCAGCGCGCAGCTAGTGAGTTGCAGGCACTTGCTATGCTGGTTGTTGCTAGTAGCTGGCAGGGGTTGGCGGCGTTGACGCGGCTCTCAAGCTCTTACAAAGTTTCACATTTTTTACTTGACTTAAATGCCGTTCTGCTGGTAGGCAAATTAGACGTTTCTACCAACACACACACACACTCACTCACTCACATATGTTCATAGACGGAGCATTCACTGGCTTCTTGCATGATTTACGTTTAGTCCGCCAAAGGAGAGCAAGGATTTCAATACTGTAATGACAGATTATCGAATGGAAGAATGTGATTTATGTGTGGAGACTAAAAGCCGAAGAGAATACTGTGCAACATTGTTGTTTTAATTGCACGTTTCTACTGTTTTTATTTACAAAAAAAAAAAATATTTTAAATTAGTCAGGCGGCGTGGCTAGAAAATGGAATGAAAAATATATAAAAAAAAAAATTACAGAAATATGTCAGGGTCAATGGAAAGCGGCACTTTTGATGTTTGGTGGGTACAAGAGAGGTTCTATATTTTTAGTTACAATAAACAAGTTTGGATTTAAAGACACCGGAACGCTTGAAGAGTTAAGTAAGCGCTAGGCGAACTTTCTACAGGCACTAACTGGAAAAGCAGAACTCCAAACCCCACTTTTTATGGCTAGCCTTCTGAAGATCTAATTAAAGCAAGCAACATATAAGCGAGGTAGTGAATTTCTCTTAACAAGAGAGTCCTGTGAGGACACTTTTCAGGAAAATGAATCACCACCTGCTTATACTACGCCCACATAAGCTTCCATAATGGACTTAGTCCGGAAGTTCACAGGTTAAAGAACTAATAAACAGATGTGCCTACAACCGAAACTAGTCCCACGAGCTCTATCAAAGTTGTTAAAAGATAAGTTTCACATTTGGCACTGGAAACCAAAATTAGCACTGGTGGAAGTTGTATCAAAATCAAAACGCAATTTTTTCCTAGCTTACCATACTTCGTGCACTTAGATACCGACGACGAAATACGGCTGTGTTTTCAGCGACCTGGTAAGAAACTTAAATTTCATGTTCTGGCCCTGCAGAGCTTCAGACAAGGCAAGTCGTATACACTACCAAACAGCAGTTGAGCCAACCATATCGAAACTCTCGCCGAGAAGATCAAATCCAAGACATATAAGACTCGAAATAAAATAAAATTTAAATAAATAGAAACGAAGTTCACCATGTCGTGGACAATAGAACACCCGACAGTGGACGGTGTAGATGCCCTGGGAATGATATTTCCCAGCGTAAGGATAAAGTTCTACTGGAGATGTGGAGGTTGAGGCCATACACACACGTGATTAATGCCAGAAGTGCTGCAAAATAGTCTGTCCTCATCTGTGTGGAAGGGTGACCACAACAATAACACATCTTTCTGCCAGAAAAGGGCACTAAATCAATGAAAGACCGGATACGGCCACTGTTATCAATAACAGAGCAAAAGGAATTTTGTGAGAAATAACAAGGCCCAAAGATTGTCAGCCGAAAGTACGAAAGACTCAAGGGGAAATTCGTGATGCAGACAAAGAGAGCTAATGAAAGCAATAGAAGCTGAAGAGAGGCTCACGAAATGAGCTCCGTAAAAAAAGTTGCCTTTGCCGAAGGAAATATTCGATGAGATGGAGATGATTGCAGCATCAGGACCGAGTCCAAGTAACACTCAAGCGAGCTCCTTAAGAGGGAATTAGGATGATTTGGTAAGATGACAGATATGTAGATACGACATTATGGTCCACAAATAGTCAGACGGGATAACAGACCGACAAAGTAGAGATACTGTACCTAAGAGCCCCAGAATTCAAAATTTTCACAGAGAAATCTACAAACTACTCGATAAGAGTTGCATTTAGCGGAGTAGTCAAAGTAGTAAATGGTAGATTTGCATAACAAAGAAGCAAAGAAACATATCGTTCCAATATCTGAAGCTACGGATACTGGTAAAGCCACAAAAGTCAATTATCAGAAAAAAGTTGTAAAAGAAAAGTTATGAATTTGTTATGATCGAAAACTTAAGATCAAAAGCAAGAGTATAAAATAAGTAAAATAAATAAAGGTATCACGGATAACTCGGATAAGGCTGGATAAACACTATTTGTTTTTCTGCTAAATCCATAAGTTCCATAATATTATATAACGCTAAACAGATAAATCGGATAAGGCCGGTTAAGATAAAGAACTGGTAAAAAGTCGTCATACATAAAATTATAACTGGAAAAAAGTATGAAAAGGTGTCCGGGATACTTCGGAATATCAAAAAAAAGTGTAAATGAGAAAAGAAAAGAAAAAGTTTCTCGGCTAATTCGAGTAAGACCAGATAAACATTACATTAAAAAAAATACTATCTAGAATTGGCGCATATATTCTCATTACAACGCTAATCAGATATATCGGATAAGGCTAGATAAGATAAGGAGTCGTTTGAATAAAAGTATAAATATTAAAGACTATAAAAGTATTTCGCATAGCTCGGATTGTCAAAAATAAAGGCATGACTAGAAAAATGACTGAAAAGATATCTTGGATAATTCGGATAAGAACAGATGAACATTGTTTGCTTTGTTAATCTAAGCCGGAGGCCACCAGCATCAGAAAATTTTATAATTTACGGCTAATTAAAAATTCGGATAAGACTGGCTAAGGACTAATTATAAGTTTGGTAAGTCTGGAGCCACAGACACACAAATTTATAAAATTTAACGCTTTTCAAATGCTTCGGATAAAGCTGGATAACATAAGGAATTGATATAATTAGCCAAAGATAAAAGTGTAAATGAAGAACTGTATGTAAAAGTAGCTCAGATAATTCGGATTGTCTGAAAAAAAAACGTATAAATGGAAAATCGTTGGAAAAGATATAGCTAAGATAATAATGATAAGACCGGATAAACATTATTTGAATTTCTAATTAAATCTAAAGGCATTCAGCGCAGAAATTTTTATAACTTAGCGTTAATCAAGACATCGGATAAAGCCGGATAACGTAGGGAATTGATAAAATTTGTCTAAAATAAAAGTTAAAATGAAAAATATATAAAAAAAGTAGCTCGAATAATTTGGAATTTCAAAATCAAAAGTATAAATTGATAATGGTATGAAAAAGTGTCTTGGATAATTTGGATAAAACCGGATAAATATTATTTGCATTTACTTGAAAAGCGTGAAATGTTTGGCATTGCAAATTTTTTAATTTAGCGCTAATCAAGAACTCGGATAAAGCCGGATAACGCCGAATAACAAAATTATTTGTGCAATTGGCGTAAGTAAGTGTAAGAATTTATGAAACTTGAAATTTGAGGGTTCACTCAACTTTGTTTAAACCATTAAAAAAATATACTCTAGAATTAGGTGTATAACAAGAGCAAGCTACTGAGAGTGTGACAATTTTTTTTTTAATCTAAGCAGAGACTGCTTGGAAAGCGGCATTGAACTACATAAAGAAATATATAACAAAAAAGATTTTTTTTAAATGCCATAAATTCTAAACCGAAAAATAACGGTATCTATACTCATAAAAATAATATATGATTTTAATGCAATGTGACATTAGTGAATCACTGCCTGTACACATACATACTCGTACTACGCCACTCAACTAATTGCTGCATTGCAACGTACTTTTGTCGTAAATACTTGTTGTTGACACCTTTTTTGCGCTAATTAATGTGCTCTTCAAGATTTGCCAAGCAAGCAAGTTGCGGGAAACTTTCTTTAGTCTTTCAAATGAGTAAACATACATATGTATATGAATTAAAAATGTTTATTGCTTACATATATATGTGCACACAAAACATTTATTACTAATATCCAAATAGAAGTGTTATTGTTGTTGCAAAAAAAAAAAGTGTATACAAATGGATGGCAAGAACAACTCAGCTGAGATGCGCTGAGAACTGCAACATTCACTTTTTCCCAGTTGTTTACTATAATATATATGTATGTATGTATGTATGTATGTTTGAGTGTTTGGCGTATTAAAAAGTGTGCAAAAATTGCAATTTATCTAACGCTCCAAAAACAAAGTAGTAGTAGTAATTTTACTAGCGAACAAAGTATGATTTCTTCTTCTTCTTCTTCGCCACTGCAATTAGAGACTTTTTGCATATTTTTATGTTTTTTATGAATTTTATTGTCTCAAAAAAGAAAAATTTCCTAGTAAATTTTGCAATTCTAGTGCAAAGCAGTGCATGTTTGTATGAGACGGCAACTGGAGTAGCATATAAAGAGTGATCCATTTGGAGGTTCCCTACCTTTTCCAGGAAAAAAAACACAGAAAATTCAAATTAAATGGGGAATGTTTATTATCATGCGAAAGAACATTCTTTGGCATTTATTTTTTGAAGATTATCTCTTTCAAATGTCGGCTGCACCTACATCTCAGATAGTCCATCCGCTGAGTGTAATCTTCGATGACTCGTTCGAGCATTTCGACTGATAACTGGCGAATGATACGCGTGATGTTTTGCTCCAAGGCCTGAATCGAAGCGGGATTGTCCGCATAGACTTTAGAGACTTTACATATCCCCACAGAAAAAAGTCTAACGGTGTGATATCACACGATCTTGGTGGCCAATCTACCGACCCCAAATGTGAAGTGATCTGCTCACCGAAGTGTTCTCTAAATAAATCAATTGATTGATGCGATGTGTGGGATGTGTGGGCGCCGTCTTGTTGAAACCAAATGTCGTGGAGATTACGGGCTTCAATTTCAGGCATCAAATAGTCGGTTAATATGGCGCGATAACGGTCGCCACTGACGAATGCGTTCTCATCGGCATCATTTTTCAAGATATATGGACGATGATTTGACTGCCCCACAAAACACACCAAACCATTGTTTTTTCTGGATGAAATGGCAGCTCTTGAATCGCTTCAGGTTGCTCTTCGTCCCAAATGCGGCAAATTTGCTTGTTTACATACCCATTGAGACATTGAAAATGGGCCTCATCGATGAAAAAAATTTAGCTCGAAAACGTCGGATCTTCTTGGAACTTTTCAAGAACCCATAGAGCGAAGTGATGTCGCTTGGGAAGGTCGAGTGGCTTCAGTTCTTGCAAAAGCTGTATTTTGTACGCTTTCAATTTAAGATCTCGACGAAAAATGCGCCAAGTCGTTCCATACGTCAGTCCGAGCTGCTGCGAACGGCGCCGAATCGACTCTCCACGGTCTTCGTGTACACTCTCATCTACCTCGGCTATATTTTCTTCACTGCGCGCTGGATGTAGTCTATTCGGTCGAATATTATCCAGTAATGATGAGTCTCAAGATGGGTGATGGTGTTTACGTATAGTTTGCTCAGTAGGCCGATTATATTGACCATAAGTTGAGCGAAGCGCGCGAAACACAGGCGTAAGTCTTTCCTTGATAAAATGCCAAAAAATACAGAAAAAAATAGTTTGACAGCTTAACACGACTCACGCGTGATCTGTCAAAAAAAGGCTATTGAAAAAGGTACCTCTACTTGGATCACCTTTTGCATACACACATACAAGCACTTGTAGAAGTCCAAACTACAGCATTTCTCATGTGGCTTATGACTTGTTGCACATTGTCGTATGTAAATATGCATATATGTATGCAAATATGTGCATATGTATGTATATATGTATGTATGTATGCATGATTTACTAGTTGCCTGCCTGTCTGCCATTCCATTTGACATTTATATTTGATGTTTTTGTGAAAACTGTTTTCCCCCCAGCTGGTAGCTGAGGCGACTCCCAACTCAACTTGAACCCTCCAAGTAGCTCAAAGAGCTCGTAGAGCTGCGAAAACGACACTGTATGTAGTAAGATATTTTCTAGGAAGCACAAACAAATAAATATCAGCAACAGCTGAGTACTGTCCGGACGGACCTACATGTAGCTTATTAAAGCTTTGCTACTCTAAGCAGCGTCGTGTGTTTGCTCGTTTGTTTGCTTTTGTTCTCACAAAATCTCTGAGTTCCTTTTCCAACAATTATCACATTTCAGCAATGGTCACGGACCACGTAATCTTAACTGGCGATATATAAGAATGCAGATTGAGTTTGAGTATTTGTGTGTGTGTGTGTATGTCGTCTGTAAGTGAATTTGCAAGAAAGCGGAAAGATGGTATGACGAGATGACGACAAGTTGGGTGGTGCTAGCTATGTTATGTGTGTCTAGTTGGTTACAGCAGTTGGGCGACCTCGTAGTTACTAACTAATACGAGGTAGTTCAACAGCCCAGCGTAGCTGCAGCACGTAAGCGAACCCAGTAGCTGCGCTCCATCGTGCCTCAATGGCACTACACATGGCCGGGCAGCATTTGAGCAGTTAGATGGTAGAAATTATGTGCACTAGTGTGACTGGCCCATTGATAGCTGCACTTGGTGACACTTCAAATCTCTTTACAACCCTACCCCCCACCCTCCCCACGAGAGGTTGACTGATGATGCTACTGCATGGCTGTGGCGTGCTTTGGTTGTGCGTCGCCTTAGCTTAGACTCGTCGTGCGGCCGTTCTACGACTGTGCTGCTCATACATACATACATGTCTACATAATTATGACTGCGTGAGTTGCCGTTCGTGGACTTTAGCATTTTTTTTTTTTTTTACCTATGATTCTAGTGGCTGCGCGTTGACAGCACTAGTGTCTGATAGTTTTGTCGTCACATAGTTGCCATAATTCTCGTTTGTTGACATTTATGACATGTGCACATGAGATTTGACAGTTTGCAGTGCAAAAAAAAACAACAACAAAAACAAAAACTTGCGAAAAACATTTATTTCACACTTTATTGCATAAATGCTCCTACAGACATACATACAGATGTGCATCAAAGCATATAACATGTAACTGTGTATGTATGTTTGTTTATACTTTTTTGTAATTTTTTTTTCCATTTTCTCAGCCACATCTTCACTTGCGATAAGCCAATCTATGCAACAGCTGTGCAAATCTTCTCGTTTGGCACCTCCAGTGTTTTGGCTGGTTAAACACTGCATGGAAGGCATTGACATTCGATGCGCATTTCGTGCTCTGCAGTTGCACGTATGAATGTGTATGCAAGTCTGTCTATTTTCATATTTTTGTATTTATTATTTTTTATTCTTATTTTTTATTTTTATTTTTTTTTATTTTTTTATTATTTTTTGCATTTTATTTTTATTTATTTTTTTATTCTTTTGACTACCTAAATAAACACTTCCACAGAAATTTGGTAATAGAATTCAAGACGGCATTTGATGAGCACATTTTCTGAATTCCAGTTAAAAAATTCTAAATTATGTTTATTTCTTTAAAAAAAAAAATTACAAAATTATGCAAAAGAAAAATGCTCAATTAGCGAACGTTGCAAAATTTGGCAAAATTTTTTTTTTATTTTATCTCATGAGATTTTTTTGGCCACTGGAAAAAATATAATTCTACCACAGCAGAAAATATGGTGATAAAGCACTGATTGATACAAAAGAGCATGCCCTACAACGAAAGTCAGGACGAACTAACGGGTGATCTACTTTTTTAAAGAAAATAACACAGCAAATTTAAATATAATGGGAAATGTTTATTATCATTCAAAATAACATTCGTTGGCATTTATTTCTTGAAGATCATATCTTTCTAATGTTGGCCGCAGCCACAACTCAGCTGGTCCATCCGTTGAATTCCAATTTTCGATGACTCGTTCGAGCATTTCGACTGATAACTGGCGAATGACACGCATGATGTTCTGCTCCATGGCCTGAATCGAAGCGGGATTGTCCGCATAGACTTTAGACTTTACATATAACCACAGGAAAAGGTCTAATGGTGTGAAATCATACGATCTTGGTGGCCAATCGACACAAAAATCGGCACAAAACGTGAAATTATCTGCTCACCGACGTAATCTCTCAATAAATCCATTGAGTGATGCGATGTGTGGGACGTGTGAGCGCCGTCTTGTTGAAAACGAAATGTCGCGGAGATCACGAGCTTCAATTTCAAGCATCAAATAGTCCGTTATCATGGCGCGCTGATAACGGTCGCCGATTACGTCGACGGTTACGTTCTCACCGGCATCATTTTTGAGGAAATATGGACCGGTGACTCCACCGGCCCACAAACCACAACAAACCGTTGTTTTTTCGGGATGATGTAGCAGCTCTTGAATCTCTTCAGGTTGCTCTTCGTCCCAAATGCGGCATTTTTGCTTGTTTACATACCAATTGAACCAGAAATGGGCTTCATCGCTGAACAAAGTTTGGCTCGAACCTTTCAAGAGCCCATAAAGCGAAGCGATGTCGCTTGGGAAGTTCGAGCGGCTTCAGTTCTAGCGCAAGCTGTATTTTGTACACTTCCAATTTAATATCTAGACGTAAAATGCGCCAAGTCGTTCCATATGTCAGTCCGAGTTGCTGTGAAAGGCGCCGAATCGACTCTCCATGGTCTTCGAGTACACTCTCAGCTACGACCGCTATATTTTCTTCACTGTGTGCTGGTCTATTCGGTCGAAAATTATCCAATAATGAATGCTGGGTCTCAAGATGGGTGATGGTGTTGCGAATAGTACACTCAGAAGGCCGATTATATTGACCATAATTTGAACGAAGCGCGCGAAGCACATTCTTTACAGAACATGAATTTTCGTAATAAAGTTAAATGATTTTTGAACGTTATTCAGGCGTAGGTCTTTCCATAATGAAATGGCAAATAATACTGAACAAAAATAACAAGGCAGCTTGACACGACTCACGCGTGATATATCAAAAAAGTACTTCTACTTGGATCACCCAATATCCCAAATTGGCTGACTATTATTCATCCATCCTATTATCGATAAAAACTCCACTGAGCTGCAGGAAGATTAACGCAGAATGGAACGAAGCCAAACTGCTCAGGCTAACACGGAGAGGAACTTTTCAGGGGGCAGTATACTGTCACCGCTTATGTGGTCACTCGTAACAAATGAGCTTCTGAAATATTGTGTAGGGAAAGCAAGAAAGTTGACTGCCCATGCAATAGAAGAACATGACAATTTGTAACATGATGAAGTACACTCTAAGGGTCAGACACCGATGCGCGACATCGTCTAACTTAGAGGTAAATATCTATAAAATGATACGACACTTTCTAAACGGAGATACTGGATCCCGGTGGAAACCCCGAGGCTCAGCAGAGATGAGCTAAGAATTAAATGAAGTAGGAGGAGATGGTTTCAAGTCACATTAAAAGGGGATGGATGGGCGAAGGACCAAAAATGGCTGTAGGAATGAGTGCCGAAATCTATTACGCTGAGCTAGATCTCAGAAACCTCTACAAGCTTCCATCAACATATATATACATCGATAGCATGGCTGCAACAAATGTCGTCAGAACATGTCTTTACAAACAGAGATACTGGAGATTGTGTAGATACAGGAAAGCGGCAGCATATACTTATACTACGATCCAGGGGTATTTTGTTCAGGGATATTTTTGGAAATGAAATAGTTCATGAGTTTACAAAAAGTGCAATCCGCCTGCCTACCGAACCAGGATATGATATACACAAGTCGCTACAGTATCTGTACAATGAAATATCCGAAAGCACTGAAACACAGATCAGGAAGAGATGGAATGCCTTAACGGCATGCAAGATCGCCACGATCATATGCAATAGCTATGAAGAAGAAAATACACCCACGTTTGATTCAGTCGAGGTCGAAAGAATGTGGACGGTTGCCGGCCAAAAGACAGTCAACAACTCATTAGCATCACACACGAGCAGAATATGCATTAGTAAGAATGACACATGTAGGAAGCGCAGGGAGGAAAGCACGAGTGAGACGATGGAAGACCTCCTCAGCTCCTGTCCAGCCTAATTTAGAACATCGTGGCTTCACAGTGGGCCTGGTGTGAACTAAGTGCTCCCACGTTGGTTCAGGCTTTTGTCGATATTCTAAATGAATTCAGTTATTTGGCAGCTAGGAAGTGTAACTGATTAATCCAACCTTTTATACGATCACGGTGTTTAGCTCGAAGCTAAGACTTCAGTAATTTGAAGGAAACATCTTTTTAATCGAAGGATTCAGTATGACAAATTAGTTCCTCATACTTTTGCTTTACTAAGCGTACAGAGAATCACATAATTAATTCGTATCCACTGATTAGAGTAAATATAAACTACCTGCTTTACCATTTATTTACCTCTTCAAATCCAAATATCATTTTGTACCAAACAAACTTCTAATTAAAATTGTGTAAATATGTCGAACGATGTCTCTTTGAAATTTTTGATACTCCACCATGTACATTTTGTACCACATCCGGTAGTATTTGAACATTTTTCGATGATCGGGTGAATGTTATCGAGTGAAATGATTGACATAATTTGACAGCGAACCAGACAACATATTGAAAATACAAAAAAATAAAATATTTGACAATAAAAAAAATGAGAAAAAGCACAGGACGTTGGGGAATATTCTATTACTGATTGCCACCAATCATACATACACATATATTTATTTTACACAGGGACACTCGCGTTCAAAGTTGCAGGAATACTTATTGGTTTTAAACTTTTTCGAGAAAATTTTTGCTAATTTTGTGTTTCAAAGTTTGAAATACAAAATTTAGGGAAATAATAAAATTTTTAAAATTTATATTCATTCATATTGAAAATTTAAAAATTATTTTATTTATTATTTTTTACAATTTATTTTTTTATTTCGTAAAACTGTTTTGAAATGCAAAGAAATCAGACTAAGTGCGGTTAGTTTTCACATTTTTTTTCCACATTTAAGTGAAAAAAAAACACACACACAAAAATCAATATTCACAGTTTACTTCAAAATTAATATCATTACGAATAGGAAAAATTGAATTTTATTTACTTTTATTTTATTTCATTTTATTTTTTTTTATTTTTTATTTTATTTTATTTCATTCTATTTTATTTTTTTAATTTATTTTATTTTATTTTATTTTTTTTATTTTTTGTTTTTTTATATTTTTTTTATTTTATATAATTTTTTTTAATTTTTTTCATTTTATTTTATTTTATTTTATTTTATTTTATTTTATCTTATTTTATTTTATTTTATATTATATTATTTTATTTTATTTTATTTTATTTTATTTTATTTTATTTTATTTTATTTTATTTATATAATTTTATTTTATTATTTATTTTTATTTTATTATTTTTATTTATTAGTTCTTTTATTTCATTTTATTTTTATTTCTTATTTTATTTCATTTTATTTTATTATATTTTAGTTTAATTTATTTTAATTTATTTTATTTTATTTTATTTTTCTCATTTAATTTAATTAGACTTTTATAGTTTCTTTATTTATTTTATTTTATTTTAATTTTTTATTTTATTTCATTTTTTTATTAATTTTTTAATACTTTTTTTATTTAATTTTTTTTTAATGTTGAATTTTTATTTTTTTATTTCATTTTTTTTTTTTTTATTATTATTTTATTATTATTTTTTTTATTTTTTTATTATTTTTTATTCTTTTTAATTTAATTTTTTTTATATTTTTTTAATATTTTTTTTATATTGTTTTGTTTTATTTTATTTTACTTTATTTTAGTTATTTATTGTTAATATTTTTTCAATTATTTCGTCGTTATTCATGAATTCGGTTGACCTTAGTATTACAATTTTTTAGAAAAAGAAAATTTAGTTGAAAAGAAAAAGAAATCTCCGTGAGCACACTTTTGATCGTCAGTGTAGCCAATTTCTTTCCTGCCGTATTTTAAATTTTTTTTTAACTCTTCAAGCGATTTGTGATGCTCAGTTAGCGATGAAAGTACCTTTAACTTTCAAGTACTAAGATTACATTTACATTCACCTGTATGTGTGTAAGTGAGGTAGCATGCCAAAGGGTAAATGTGTCACTTGTTGAAAAGTACATTTCACATTTTCAATTTTTCTGTTCCTTTTTTCTTTATTTTTTTTGCTTTATCATCAGCCAATTTTTTGCGCTTAATCCACCAATCACTCGATCGTGTATGTACTCATGTAGACACATGCAACACGGCACTGCAAGCACAGGAATGACCATCAGAAAGTGGCAAAATTAAGTTTACGGATGCGCTTGTTGTTGTCTCTTGCCGCCAAATACCGGTGCCAACACAACAACAGTTGTCGCTTTTGGCGCTGTGGTTCTGCCGTTGGCGCTACTGTGCTGTGCTATGCTACGCTATGTTGTTGTGTTGTGTTGTGTCATGTACGCTGTGTGCCATGTACACGTACATACAACTGCCGCCGTGACATGTCAACAGCATTTAAAATTGATTGATGGCTTGATGGCGGCAAAAAAATGTCAGCTTTTAATGATTTGGCTTTCAGAATTTTTGCAATTTTTTGTTTGCTATCGCTAAAAAAAACAAAAATTTATATGTACATATGTGTGTTAGAGGTGATTGTAGTTGAATTATTTTTTTTTCTGCTTTTTTTTTTTTTTTTGAGTCTCACATAAACGACCAAGTGCTGCAGTTACCTTTCATTTCCTACTACTACTATTCGAACACATTTTGATTTACATTTGGGAATTGCCATCACTCGAAGATATCGCGAGATATCTTTTACTATAAGAGAATATGTTTTATTTTTATTTTATTTTAGTTTTTTCATCTTAAATTTACCCCTTTGACATATTTGACTGAGTCGCATGGCAAGTGAAAGCTTTTGACCCACTTTGGGAGTAAACAAACAAATTTAATAGATTGCTTTAAACTGAGAAAGTCTGATTCTATCAAAATTGTAAAGGAAATATCAAAAAAAAAAACCTTTGGGAAATCAAATTTTTAATTGTTTTTATTCGATTTTAATTGTAGTTTTCTAGTTAATTTTACAAAATTTTATTTTGGTTTATTCCACTCAATTTTAAGCATTTTTTATTTCATTTTTTATTTTTATTTTTATTTTTATTTTTTTTTATATATATTTTAATATATTTTATTTTATTTAATTTTCATTTCATTTCATTTCATTTTATTTTATTTATTTTATTTATTTTATTTTTTATGTTTTATTTTTATTTTTTATTTTTATTTTTCTTTTTATTTTTTGCTTTTTTTTTCTCTTTTTTTTGTTATTTTATTTTATATTTTATTTTATTTCATTTTTTATTTTATCCTTCATTTTTACTTAATTTAATTTGATTTTTTGAATTTTTTATTATTTTTTAAATTTTTATTATATCATATTTATTTTCTTTTTTTCTTTTCTTTTTTCTCTTCATTTCATTTCATTTTTTTTATCTTATTTTTTTATTACACAATTTTTTATTATATTTTGAATTTTTCATTATTTTTTATATTTTTTTATTTTTATTTTAATTTTTTTTTATATATTTTAATATATTTTATTTTATTTTATTTTTTATTTAATTTCATTTCCTTTTTTTATTTTATTTTAATTTATTTATTTATTTTATTTTTTATTTTTTATTTCTATTTTTCTTTTTATTTTCTTTTTCTTTTTTTTATTTTATTTTTCTTTTTTTCTTTTTTTTTATGTTATTTTATTTTATATTTCTTTAATTTTGTTTTATTCTTTTTTTATCCTTTATTTTTACTTAATTTAATTCTATTTTTTGGATTTTTTATTATTTTTTATATTTTTATATTATTATATTTATTTTCTTTTCTTTTTCTGTTGTTTCTTTTCATTTAATTTCATTTTATTTTACTTTATTTTATTTTATATAATTTTATTTTAATTAAAATTATATATTTTTTTATTTTATTTTGTCTTATTTTTTTACATAAATTTATTTTATTTTTTGAATTTTACATAATTGTTTATATTTTTTATTTTTATTTTTATTTTTTATTTTTTCATTTTATTTTATTTTTATTTTATTTTTTTTTCTAATCTTTTTTTTATTTTTATTTTCATTTCATTTCACTTCATTTTATATTAAATTATATTATTTTATTTTATTTTATTTTTTTTATTTTATCTTATTTTATTTTATTTTTTGTTATTTTATTTTACTTTTACTTAATTTTATTTAATATTTTGAATTTTTTATTTTTTTAAATATATTTTTATTTTTATTTAATTTTTAATTATTTTTATTTTTATTTTTATTTTTATTTTATTTTATGTTTTTTTTTTTAATTTAAATTTATTTTATTTTATTTTATTTTATTTTTTAATAAAACTAATGGGTGATCCATTTCGAGGTTTCCTACTTTTTAAAAGAAAAAAACACAGAAAACTCAAATTTAACGGGGTATGTTTATTATCATTCGAAAGAACATTCATTATCTCAGATTATCTCTTCCAAATGTTGGCCGCGGCTACGTCTCAGATGGTCCATCCGTTGAGTCCAATTTTTGATAACATGTTCAAACATTTCGACTGGTAACTCCAAGGCCTGAATCGAAGCGGGATTGTCCACATAGACTTTATACTTTACATATCCCCACAGGACAAAGTCTAGCGGTGTGATATAACGCGATCTTCTTTTCCAAACGACCGGTTATCATGGCACGATAACGGTCGCCATTGACTGTTACGTCCTCACGGGCATTATTTTTGAAGAAATATGGACCGATGATTCCAGCGGCCCACAAACCACACCAAACCGTTGTTTTTCTTGAGTCTCTTCAGGGCGCTCTTCGTCCCAAATACGGCAATTTTGCTTGCGTACATACACATTGAGCTAGAAATGGGCCTCATCGCTGAACAAAACTTGGATCGAAGACGTCGGATCGTCTTGGAACTTTTCAAGAGGCCATAGATAGAGGCGATATCGCTGTGGAAGGTCGGGCGGCTTCAGTTCTTGCACAAGCTGTATTTTGTACTTTTTCAATTTAAGATCTCGACGTAAAATACGTCAAGTAGTTCCATACGTCAGTCTGAGTTGCTGCGAACGTCGCCGAATCGACTCTCCACGGTCTTCGTGTACACTCTCAGCTACGGCCGCGAAAGAAGTACCTCTACTCGGATCACCCTTCATGTGGTTCTCTTGGCTTTATGTTATCCAATAATAAATGCTGCCACCACCTTCAAGTAAATTAACAACATTTTTTTTTTGCATGCTTTCTGAGCATTACGTCATGGGAAGGGCAACGAAATGACATTACAATGCAGCCAATTATAAAACATCAATCAAAGCGGCTTACATTGCTACACTTTATTAGCTTCGCCTGTTACTTCGCTCACTCACACATACAAGTACATATTTATCAGCATCACAACAGAAGCTACAGTAGGAGAATCAAATGGAGATATTAAAATGGGTTGAAGGGATATGATTTAAATAAAAAAAAAAAACTTGAGAAAAAAATTTGATATAAAATGCGCAAATGAGTCTGTCTGTCAGCAGCTGACGGCTAAAGGGTTATTATCATCCGCAGCAACATAATAATAGGCAACAACAACATCATGACGTTATAGCAGCAACAACGGCAGCCAACTTCGCACATTAGCACCTTACAAAAACACAAATTAACAGCACTTCATGCTAAATCTTCATACCACCACTTCTGCTTCTGCTGTTCGGTGAAGGAAAAAACTTTTATTCTTCACTACTTTTCGCTTTCATTTTATCCGAAGGCGTTCCAGCAGCATACAATTGTTGCACAACACTTTTTTTCTTTATTTTTTTTTTTACTTTTTTTGAGTTGTCAACCTGTTGATTGCATTACATGTCTTAATCCCCCACTGTAGACTGGAGCATTTTGTTAACGTTTAGTTTATATGTAGAGAGAAAAAGTTGGCCAAATGTCGAAGAGTGCGGCTGCAGGAGCTTGCTCTCATGTGGAGTATTAAAAAAAAAGTGGGAACTTCATCATCATCATCATATTACATGCATATTTTTACTTAGTAATCCATCGTACGCTCACGCTGTGCCCATTGCTTCCGCTGCGGAATCATATTAAAGCATTTCTCAACGTCTTTCAAGGCTACAAGTGGCGAAGAGAATTAGCAAATATATGCTCTCATGTGTGTATATCGAAATTTAATAAACGTGTGAGTACTTTGAATAAACCGAACTTTAGTTCTGGAATTCTGTGCTTCTGTATCAGTATCTATAATATCTCGCTTGGATCGCTCATTCAATCAATTTTTTTCAGGTTTCCATTGAGTCCTTCTTAAAGAACTTTAGTGTAGAATTTCTAGTGTAGAGTTTCCATTTCTTTATGCTCCTGACTAAGTGCTACGAGGTGAAGCTATTTCTGCCATAGAGCAGACTTGAGGGAGCCAACACCGCAAAGCCCCAATTTTTCCACCATTATTTGCAGTGATTTTCCAATGAGTTTATATTCTCCAATACCCTTTTTGCGCAGAGTGGAGAACACGTAGACACCAGCTGCAATGAAAATATGAGACAGTCTTGGATGAGAGATCGCTATTTTTCTTTCAGCTCTCTCCGCACAGCCGCCATAGCAATTGTCCTATACGATTGGAGGATTTTCCGGTCCCTTAATTGGAAAGGTTCCGCTTACCATCTAGTTGATGTCTCCGAAAATGTAAAGGCGACGGAACAGGACGGAAAATATTTTTAGAGGGAGACTCATTTGCAAAGTCCTATCATTCACCTCGGTGGATAATCGTCGAAGTATAGTTCTTCAATATATGCTTCGAAGTAGACAGCAGAGGCTATGTGACCAATGAAGTCTTTCATGAGAGCCCGGAGCATACTTGGGAGCTCTTCCCCTTCCAATAATGTCATGACGAAACATTCGGAGATGTGTTGGTGCTGATTAACTTTGCCAGGGACCAGATTATTCAATCTGCTTACTACTTACTCTCCGAGGATCACGACTCTCGATTACTATCTTGCAGTAGCACAAGGAAGGTACGACGTCGAGAAGCTACAGTCACAACAGACAGCCCAGTAGAGACTTGTGGTCCTGCTTTCTGAGAGCTCTCCTCAACAAATCTATATAAATTAGCTTTGGGATAGCACTTCAAGTTTTCTCCATACAGCCACTAACGAAACTATTGGTTTTCGACAGGGTCAAAAGAAGAGCTAGTACGATTAGGAATGCCGTGCTGCTGTGGAGGGAAAAAAACCCCATTTGCACGATAGACCTATATGTGAACACTGTGGGGAAGATACTGAGAAGTGAAAGGCGAAGCCATAAAGAAAGAGGCCGAATGAGTGAGTTTGACTTATTTAAAGTATCAAGGTGGGTGGACAAGTCGGGACGAGAAAGGCGATCTGATGACCAATGTACAGAGCATATTAAGTTTATGAAGGGAACACTTCCCCAGATTACTCAATTGCTGTAATGAAGAAATCACAGGAGATGGCGAACTCGAGACCATACTCCCGCATCGATCTTGATAGTATAAACGTCCCATCACGCGACTGTGAGGAAATTTGAATAGCGATCGTCCAATAGAAGGAAAATAAAGCGACGAGAGCCGGTATCTTACCGGCTGAGCTATTCAAGCAGGGCTACGAAGAACTGGCAAGTTGCTACATCAGCTTCTTTGCGAAACATGATCGGACGGCATAGACGTTAGCTCTGCTTTCTCCAGACTGAATGTAAATGTGAAGCGATTGGTTCTGACAGGAAATGAGGACAAGTTAAAATATCTTCTGTCATCAAAGAAACAGTCATCATAATCCCATTTGGGCTCCCACGTCACCCTCGGTAGTCATAACCTTAAAGTCGTAGTTAATTTATTCTAACTAAAAACCAGCATCAACACCATTAATAATGGCGAAACCCAATGCAGGAACGTCACTCTAGCTAACAAATACTTCTTTGGTCTGAAGTATAGGGAATTGAAAAGTATAGTTCTCTCTCGAAGTTTTCGCGGAAGATTTATGATCTTTTGCATAACGGCGAATATCGCCACAGAGACAGCGGTGGTGGGTCATATAAGAGCGCTCCAGCTTTGAAAGTGCTCGACTTTATGTCTCCAATTGGCGCTGAATGTCCAACAAGAGGAAAAACAACTATTTAAGTCAGATCCTTAAAAAGCTTAAAAAAAATTGAAAAGAAATGCCTTCCTTTCTGTAACATGAAAGCTATTATCTGTATATCAATTAAAAAATACAGCATACTTATCATGCTCAAATGTCGTAGGCAACAATATTTTTTAATTTTTTTTTCTTGTTTTTTGCCACTTCAAAACTTCAAATTGGCTTAATGACATGTTTCCCACTTCAAAACCACAATCACGTATGCAGACCAGAAACATAAACACATAGTTATATATAGTACATACATATAAAGGGTGTTTTTTTATAGAGGTATAGAACTTAAAGTTGGTATTACTTTTCAAGATGGCGACCGATTTAACAGCTGTCAAGTTATTCATTCTCAGTTTGGTTTGGCAATTCATCATGAATAGACTCAAGTAAGGCGTAGATTCGTCGAATGGGCCCAAAACGAGATTACCGTTGTTCCCGACTTTCATAAGCGAATCTTGTTTAGCGATGAAGCGCACTTCTGGTTGAATGGTTATATCAACAAACAAAACTGCCGCATTTGGAGTGAAGGTAATCCTCAAGTGTATGTTGAAACACCGTTACATCCAGAAAAACTGACTGTTTGGTGCGCTTTATGGGCTGGTGGAATCATTGGTCCGTACTTTTTCAAAAACGATGGTGGCCAGAACGTTACAGTCAATGGTGATCGGTATAGAGCCATGATTACTAACTTTTTCATTCCTGAATTGAATAACCATGATGTCCAGGAGATGTGGTTTCAACAAGACGGCGCAACATGTCACACAGCTCGTGCCACAATAGATTTATTGAAAGACACGTTTGGTGACCGCCTAATTTCACGTTTTGGACCTGTGAATTGGCCTCCAAGATCTTGTGATTTAACACCGCTAGACTACTTTCTGTGGGGCTATGTAAAGTCATTGGTCTATGCGGATAAGCCACAAACGCTTGACCATTTGGAAGACAACATTCGCCGTGTTATTGCCGATATACGGCCACAAGTGTTGGAAAAAGTCATCGAAAATTGGACGTCCAGATTGGACTACATCCGCGCCAGCCGTGGCGGTCATATGCCAGAAATCAATTTTAAAATGTAATGCCAAAAGATTATCTTTGGGATAAATAAAATTCATGTCAATCGAAAAATCCGTCGTTTTATTGCAACTTAAAGTTCTATACCTCTATAAAAAACACCCTTTATATGTATGAAAACCAACAAATGCATGTCAATGAGTTCAATGTGGCAACAACATTGATATACATGCTCGTATGTACATACGTTTCTATGTGCACGAAAACAGTTATCCTTACGCATTATGCGATAAAAAGACGCTCAAGGCACACTATCAACAACAACAGCAACAACAACATTATGCTGTTATTATTACAGTTGTTTCATTGTGCTCACACACTTTTGTATGACACTTGGCCTAACGTGCTAAAGGCCCAGAGGCCTAGAGGCCTTCAAAATTTTTATTATGGATAATAACTCAGTACGTGACGCGTTGCTGATGGACTGACTGAGTTGCTATTTTTGTTGTTGTTGTTTCTGTTGCTGTTAGTACTCGCTTATATATTAATTCATATGCAAAAAGCATAGTTACTGCGTGGACTCAGTGTTGTTCGCTTTTTTTCCTTGCTGACTGTGCGTGGTGTTGATGGGACATTGGAGGAATATTTGTAAGCAAGTTTAGTGGAGATCTCAAGAGAGATAGGCGTACATATGAGTGTTGGAGCGCATAATTGCTGAATTGAGGTGGACAATTTAGCTATACTATACATATATATATGCATACCATATATATGTATATGGGCGGCTGCAATAGTTGAGTGGTTAGCATTGCGTACTACAATTCGGAAGGCCTCGGTTCGAGCTCAGATTCGTGCAACATGCAAAATTATAGAAATTTTTTTTCTAGTTGCGGTCGCCCCTCGGCGGGGAATGTCAAGCGCTTCGAGTGTATTTCTGACATGAAGTAAAAGTTCTTCATACAAATCCATCGGCCGTTCGGAGGCGGCTTAGAATAATCTGTAGGTTCCTCCATTTGCTGGTAAAAACATCAAGTCGCAAAGCTACAAATTGTAGAAGGAGCCCGGATCGTGTGGACACAGTACTTAGCTTTTCTGTAAATCATTCCAACTGCCAATGACTTTCCACGACAACAGGGAGCGCTTTCTACTGGTAAGGAAGCTCCGTGGCGGCGCAGAGGGTTTCCTACAGTGGATTGCATCACAGCGTAAGAGCTTCCAATAGGATATTGTTGGATAAACATCTACTTCGGGTACTATTAAGAGACTTTCTACCCACTTGGACTCAGAGCTACTCCGCAGTTTTGGTGTTTTATTCTCCCGGCGGCCTGTGTAGCCATGCTACTATGGAGCGTAATGGAGTCAAATGCCGTCCAGACCAATATTCAGAAATTAAAAAAATTTAAATTTCGATTCCCTTTTGGGGGAGGATTTTAACCTCTCCGAGTGCATTACTATACATCCTTATATTTGCTGAAAAAAATCACGAAGATCTCAACAAATTGGAAGAAGAGCTCGACCAAAACACGCTTAAGGGTTATATATATAGCGGTAGATTAATTTCCATAAGAAACTAGGGATCTGTACCTCGAATTTCCAAATGTACGGAACACTCTTACTAGCATTTACTGTTTGTTGCTGAGAAGGTGACACCGGGGCGTTTGCTCTAGTATAGTTCTCATCCTAGCGCAGGACCTTTCAAATAGAACTTTTTGGATAAAACTTGGATAAGACTTTGAAAGTCCTTAGACTCAGCTTTACTTGACTGTTTTTGTGCTGTTCTAGAAAACGACGTAGTGAAGCTGTCACTAGTTCTATGCAAAAGACAAAAACTCGTATTTATGCCTATCTTAGAAACACAAAGAGTCAAGTTTGAGCTACTCTCCTCCTTAGGAGGACTACTTCAAAGAATATAGCTTCTGACTACCTGTCGGCACTGAACTAGTCCCATACTGTTCAAAATATTAGCCGACATTTGGTACGAATGATCCGTTCAAAATGGAAACCCTTAAGAGCTTCATTGGGTGCAAGGCTCTGTAATCCTTTGGGCTCTGCAGCCGGTTGCTTTCGAAATAAATCAAAAGCTTATCTCTATCGATGTTTAGTTATTGAAAAACAAACTGCAGGGTTCGCCGAGATGATAACATCTAAATCTTTTAGCCGAGACAGCTACCATTTAAGTCTTTCAACCAGAGGTTCAGTCTCTTTCTCTTCAACTGCTACATTACGAAAGGTAAACTTTCTCATTATCTTTCTTTAAGGCCTCACTCACAAATTTTGCTCTCAAACTTTGACCTCGTTCCTTAATAACATACATACATGTATCTCCTCTCTATATATCTTACCTTATCTATACTCGTAATATTTTTATAAATAAATTCAGTAGGAGTCACTGCACTTCGTGCAAGCAAGAAGCAGCATTATTCGCTCACATCACTTCAAACATATCAACTTGGATTACAAACTGGCTGGCATATGAAATTTATTAGTGACGTTCGCACGAATTGGCACATGAAGAATTTTTATTTCAAAATTTTTTTATTTAATTTTTTCATTACAATTGTGGTCAATGGATGGACGCATTCGCCGGCAATTGTTGCATTTTTTTTCAAAGTTTTACGATTTATTTCAACTTCTTGCCACACATGCAAAAGTGGCATGCATGCATTGTAAAATTTATTTAATATTCAACTGATAGTTGTTCTTGTTGTTTATTTGAATTTTTTTTTTTTTTTACTTTAAAAAGGTGAAGAATTGCGAAATGCATCTGATAACTGACTTTTGCGGTTTTTAAGAAAAGTGTTTCAGTTTTATTTTTTATTTTTATTTTTTTGTTATATTTATTACTTTAATACTTTTGCATGATGTCTGTTGAAACACGCACTCACGCAGACTCGTGATAACCGCAATAATTTGCATACGTGTGAGGTCATAGGTGTTGCAGTGGTGAAAATATGCATATTCTCTGGGCCCTTTGAAAGGTTTGAAAGGGATTTTTTTTGTTCGTGTTTGGATTGCATAAATGGAGCAAATTTATACTCGCAAAATTTACAGAAAATTAAAAAAAAAATTGATTTTCAGTTTATTATTGTTTTCTTTCAGCTTGTTTATTTTATTATTATACTTATTTTATTTAACTTCATATTCTTTTCTTTCATTTAATTTTTCTATTTTTTTATTTAATTTAATTTTACTTTTTATTTTTCTTTTTTATTATTATTATTTTTTTATTTTTTATTTAATTTTTATTTTTTATTTTTTTTAAATTAAATTTAAATTTTTTTCTATTTTTAATTATATTTTTTCTTTTTAATTTTAAACTATTTTCACTTTTTAATTTTTTATTTTTATTTTATTTTCTTTACTTTATTTTATTTTATTTAATTTTGTTTTATTTTATTTTGTTTTATTTTATTTTACTTTATTTTGTTTTATTTTATTTTATTTTAATTTAATTTATTTTTTTCTTTTCATTTATTTTTTATTTATTTGTTATATAATTTAAATTTATTTTGCTTTATTTTAATTTATTTTATTTTATTCTATTTTATATATTTTCCTCAATTTTTTATTTTAATTTATATTTGAAATTTTTTCTGTTCTTTCATTTTGTTTTATTTTTTACTTAATTTTTTTTCAATTTAAGTTTTTTTTCTAATATAAATTTTTTATTATTTTTTATTTTTTTATTTTTTTCATTTTATTTTTTTATGTTTTTATTTTACTTTCTCTTTTTTTCTTTTTTTTTCTTTTTTTTTTTTGTTTTGTTTTATTTCATTTTATATCATTTTAATTAAGTTTCAATTTTTTATTTTCTTTTTATTTTATTTTATTTATTTATTTTTATTTTTTTTATTTTTTTTTTATTTTTTTTTTTCATTTATATTTTTTTTTTACTTTATTATATTTTATTTTAATTTGTTTTATTTTATTTATTTTTTAAATTTTTTTTTATTTTTTTTAATTTTTTTTTTTTAATTTTTATTTTTTTTTTTTGAAATTTTTTTTATTTTTCATTTGGTTTTTTTTTTAAAATAAATTTTTTTTTTTTTATTTTATATTATTTTATTTGATTTTATATTATTTTATTTGATTTTATATTATTTTATTTTATTTTTTTATTCTTTTTGATTTTATTCAATTTTTTTATTTTTTTATTTAATTTATTATTATTTGTTTATTTTAATTTTTAATGTTTTTTTTTGTATCTTAATTTATCTTTTTTTATTTTATTTTAATTTATTTTATTTTTATTTTATTTTTTTTTTCATTTTTTTTAATCTATTCTATTTTATTTTATTTTACTTTATTTTATTTTGTTTAAATTATTTTATTTTCTATATATATTTTTCAAGCCTTGCTGGTTTGTATACAAATCCTTGATGTAAAATGCAAGAATGCATCATTGCATGCCACAGATCGAAATAACCGACTGAATTAATGAGAATACTATTTTCTCTATGTAAATACGTAAACATATGCATATATGTATGTATAACTGCAGGTATTTAACCACACTTTGTGCTGTGTGCTGCATGCTGCTGGTTGAGCAGATCACTTTATTTGCATTTGTGGCAAGCCATAAAGCCTAGCTCATAGGCGGACGTAGTATGAGGGGAGGGAGGTGCAGTGTAAAGCCAAAGCTCGTTTGCAAATTTTAATTTGTGTACTGTTAGTATTTTAATTAAAAAAGAACAGTAGGCAACCGCACAAGAGAGAGCACAAGAGCCAACAACAGCACAGAATACTCGTGGTGAGTGGTCAGCGCATTGAGACCATTTTCCTGTTGATTGCTGCAGCGGCAGTAGCAGACAATAAATATGGCAGGTTCATACATATACATAAATACATACGCACACACACACACATATGCAAGAACATTTAAGCCAACAATTGATGCATGACAGCATTTAGCTGCGTATGCTGTAGAACAGAACATGCAACTTCAATTTATCGCATGGAAATTACAAAGCAAAAATACAAAAAAAAATTGGAAAAAAATGAAAAAATAAGAGGAAGAGCAAACATACATAAATAAGGTAAGTAGAAAAGAGCATTTAAATTAAAAACCAGAAAATTTGCTAAGTAATATATGTATATATATATATATACGTATGTATGTGTATGTATGTGTGCTAGCGAAAATCAATCGGCATAAAAGTAGTTGCAACAATGCGAAAATTGCACGCAATGACTCTGTTGCCATTGCGACTGCTGCTCTTGATGTGGCTTCTCCGCCGACCTCGCACTAGAAATATTCGGGTGGCACATGCCAAGAACAACTCCCAGTGAGCCTTAGATAGTGGAAGCTCAGGCGAAGTTAAAAAAATCTCTTGCTCCACAGAATAGACTGTCCCTCATTTGAGTTCCGAATCACTGGGACAAAGGTAGGAACTTGAAAAGAGACGAACTTTTCTGACGAGATGACGTACGACCGAGCAAATTCTTCCGTTGATGAACGTATTGGTGCGGTGAATTGTCATAGATTCAATAAAACTTGGTCAAAATGTGACTGCAAGAGGCCACTTGGTGTATACTACAGTAGAAGAGAGTGCATTTTTAAAGGTATATCAGTCCTGAGAATTTTGCTTTGAGGAAACCACAGTGCTTCCTTTCAGAAGATGTGGCAGAACCTGTAAGAATGAATATTAGAAGAATATGACTTCAAATCGGATTTTTACATGCTATTTCGAGACGAGTATTCATACTAACAGGATTTTCTGGAGAATCTAGGTCATTGCTGCTAGAGAGCAGTGACCAAGAACTGCCACCGCCAGACTGAAATGCGCACCGTACTCATTAGAAATTATGAAGCCATTACCCCCTGGCGTCAAACAATAAAACAAAGAAGAGAAGGAGTATAATTACATGACAAGGATATCGCCCACTAGAATACCTAAGAGAATTGTGTTCAACGATGACTCCAACGTAGATAGTATGATCTCGATGAACTCTAGAAAGAAAAAGGATATTTCAACCAGCTCTGAAAAGGAGATTGATGTAGTAGTAGTAGAGAGAGAGAGCGCGGTGGTGATCAAAAGCTTCACTGCAGCCGACCCCAAATACTCCAAACTTCAACAGATGCTTTCAGGT
This sequence comes from Neoceratitis asiatica, assembly GCA_030068015.2. Lineage (NCBI taxonomy): Eukaryota > Metazoa > Arthropoda > Insecta > Diptera > Tephritidae > Neoceratitis > Neoceratitis asiatica. The sequence goes on from CM061526.1 coordinate 17,061,227, forward strand.
GAAGATGTCCCCTAGATGTGAATGGTTGGATGGAGCGCAACGATTGTCTTCTGGCAAGCATCTCGGGAAGTAGGGAGTGAGCTATTCTCTCTAAAAAGCTGCCCATCTTGGTAGAAAGGTTGCAAATCCGGCAATATGAGCGGAAGTTTACATACAGCTTGAGCTTCGGTAGGGGCACGGATTCTATAGGCTCCCAGATGAGCCGCGCTCGTCCATCTATAACGCACAGGCAGGGAAGAATGTGAAATTCTATCACAAAGGCTGAAAAACGCTCCGCTCCGGCTGCTGGAGCTGGACACGTAGCGCATTATAAAGAATTCAGCCAAACTAGCAGAGGGGCTAATCCCAGAGAGATTCTTAATCCCCTTGAGAATAGAAAACTGCTTCGGCTTCTCAAGGAGAGTAAGCCCACAAAATAACGTCGTAATCGTCCCACTCCCACTCAAACTCCCGGAGTATGAAGAGTGTGGCCTCCCGCACGGTAGTTAGTTATCGCAGGCTGTACGCAGAAGCAACCAGCCTTTTTAAATACACCATTATTGACGCTGAGAGACCCGGAGGGAGAATGTCTTCTTATCATTAGATATTGCTGGAGGCGGCGAATACTGACAGAACTTATGGAACTTATCTTAAAGTCATCACCAGAGAGTTTTTTACACTGCTCGCTTTGAGAGAGGTATATTCAGACTGACCATTACCTCTGTTAGTGTCTAGCTCTCTTCAAAGCTCGACATGAAACACTTGAAAATCATCATATTCCAAAGCTTCAATGGCTATTCATCATAAACATATCGAATTTAAGGAGTTTCAACGAGGGAACGTCGAACGATAGTATCTCAAAATGTCGCACCTGACTCTGCTTGTATCTGTGATCAATACCGTTCCGGCAGCCACTGAATGTGAGTATAGAGACTTGAGAGAGAGGGGGGAGAGAAAAAGGGAGAGTGAGTGTAAGAGAGAGAGAAAGAGAGAGTAGGAGAGAAGTGTGTTTCATCAGATTTTGCTCATATACAACTAAAATTCAGTTACAAGGTGCGCTGGGTTACTCTACTGATAGTTAACATACATACAAACTACTCTGTATGTAAATCACAGCCTCATCTCAACACACTACGATACTGAGTGACCTGAAAATTTATGGCTTTTAGGGCATTTATAACTATACACGATTGTGTATGTAAGTATGTACTCGTACACCCGGCAATGATGTGAGGTTATTGATTTTTCTCGTTTGCCAGATGAGCGTGTGCTACTACTGCAACAACGCTGTCTTGTTGCATGCCAAGTGGAGATCTCAATTTTATTATGCTGTAGCATATATATACCTATGTATATATGTATGTATATATGTATATATGTAGAATGCAATGATTGCTGAATTTGGTGTTTTCTTCTTCTTCTTCTTCCTATTTGCTTTAACTATTATTTAGCTACACGTTTATGCTCTTATGAGGTAAGCCATTTAACCATGGCATTGCTTGATTATTGCATTTGCTGTTTTTGTTTATTTTGATATGCAAATAATTCTTTGCAATTTTTTTAGTTTTTTATTTTTTCTTTTTTTCTTTTTTAATCTCCATACATTGCATGTGGTCATGCAAATTTGTAGGAGAGATAGCAAATTATGGCTGCTGGAATTTTATGCCGTTTTGTGTAGTCTAAATTGTTAAAAGATAAATAAAAAATATTTAAAAAAAATTGCCATAACTGTCCAAAGTAATTGGATTTCAATCGTTTTATTAAATTTTTGACGATTTTCAATATTTTGCCATACTTTAGTGCTCCCTGAATGTGTTCACAATGTACCAGTAGGCCTAATCGGCTGGAGAGGGTGTCATTTTTCAGTGTTATTTCTTGGATTCCCAACATTTTGCTCGCAACACTAATAGGGAGGCAACATTTTCTACCCTCATCAGGGCATAGTCGAAATAGTTGCTCAATATCTTTTTGTTTTTGAAGCTAGTGAAAGCAATTCTGTGATCGATTTTAGCAAGTTCCGTATTTAAGGTTGTCATATTTGAAAAATTTTGTAAAGGATTTTGCTCAAAGACCTCTCTACATCCTCTGCATGAAAGCTTATAAGTTCAATCAGTCGAAGATCTGAAGTATCATGACGATCCGATTCGAATTTGCTTCGTTCAATGGGTAGAAGATGATATTTTTTTTAACCGAAAAATCATTTCTTCCGATGAAGCTCATTTTAACCTCGGCCGCTACACGTAACCTTACAAAAATGCAAATTTTTCATAACCCATCCATTTATTTTCTTTGGTTTAGAGACTTTCGATCCCGAGAAAACTAAATAGCTAGATGGATGCGTTTTATTCCTGCGTGGACCTGATGTTATAGACAACAATAAATCCTTCCCCAACAAAGTCATTCAGCTGGCAGCCAATTTGGGGAGATTTCGTTGAGGGTTCTGATTTACTCGAGAGTTTGTTCAGAATGTTTCTATTATGTATTATTGTAGCAATATAAAGACCTTAAGACAGCTTGGCTTTCAAGATATACCGTAATTCAAGGTCCTGTTACTATATATTGAAGCAGTCATTCGTTGACTTCGATGATTGTACTGAGTTATGCTAAGAAGACACTATGTTCTGATAGCCTGATACTCAAATAAAGTAAGTGCATTGAAGAGTGTGACCCACAACCCACTTTGTTATCGAGTTTTGAGCAGTCTATAAAAATGGCTACGGCTCTTTGATCCACGACTCTTGTGCTAGTTTTCTTCTGAAATTAATTTATCGAGTGATGTCAATCATACGGCCATACTGTAAAAAAGGATTTGACTAACTCATTATTATCATCATCATCATCATTTGACTCTAAAGCTCTTTGAGAGCTTTGGACCGCTGAATGAAACGCATCCAAACTACTCTGTCTTTCACTCTCTCTCTCTCTTCGGTCTTCTATTTTGGGGTTTTTGCAGATCTACATTTTTTTCTCGCTATGACTTGACCTTTCTGCCTTGGTAATGCTCCTGTTGGGCTAGCTGTCCAAGATTATCTCAAGATATTTCACTTCGGTAGAGAGAGTGATCTCCACACCCTTTGGGAGAGGTGGCTTAAAATTAGTTGGTGTGAACTTCCCGATATGGGTTTTGCTGGGTTCCCATTCAGTGCACTGCCCTTGCGCCAGTTTCCTACTATGTAAAAGGTCTTTTGAAGCAAATCACTTTTTTAAGCAGATAATTCAGAGTTTGGGGATGTTTTCCTGTCGCTTTAATGGCAATATCGTCAGCGTATGCCCTAACGCCACAACCCGTATTGTTCAGTTTTTGAATCAGCGTGTTTACTTTGAGACACCACAGCATTGTTGTTAAAACTCCCGTTTTGAGGGGTGAATCTTCTTGTGTGTCTGGTGATATGGGTGTTGCCTATCTCAGCGAAGACAACCAGTTTCTTAGGAAAGATTCCACAAGCTTCAGTATGTGCTATTCAAGTCCCATTCCTTAAGAAGGAATTATTTTAAAAGTCCTCTCTATGCCAATAACAAATTTTGGTTATCTTGTATGGCTCGTTGCGTCTCTTGGATGGTGGTGATGATAATCTTAACTTTCTTGAAAACATCAAGCATCCGGTGAGCCATTTCTAGGTGATTGTTCTTGCATCGTGGACCCTAAAATGTTTGTTGTTTTTATAGCCACAGAATCTGCAAAGCAGTTTTTTTTGCAATAATTTTTTATTTAGTATGTCCCAAACTCTACAGACAAGCGATAAAAAGTTCGCATTCTAATTTTAGACGTTTCCAATTGGTTGTTTGCTGGCCGCCCCAGAGTATAATTGGTCTAGATTAGATCTAGATTAGACCTTAAGCGGTTTGTCCCTGTTGATAGAAACGGAGTTAGGTCACTGAAAAAGTGACAGCTTTGGTCGGATAAAATTCGTATCAACCGTAGAACCGGCTGCCGTGAGAGTTGCTAAGCAGAACACAGCCTTAAGAACTATAATGATCCTCATTGGCACGAAATGAGGGGAGTCCATCTAGTCCTTGAATGTAATACTGGGAATCTAACCAATATCGATAGCAAACGAAGAGCTCGAACTACCTAGCGTAACCCGAGTAATACTGGCACAACTATGGTCTAGATGCTGAAGTAGATTCAACTCCTAATTAATTCGACTTAACTCCAAAATCCCAACGTAGATTATGCAACGAATGAGCCACCGTACGACACTAGCCATCAACTTGTATGCGTACTAAAATCTACTCATCTAGCAACCCTCTTGCTCTTGTTCCAATTAGATATGTTTCTTGAAAAGTTTGTAGTAGCTAATATAGTTGTGACCCTCACCGGGATTCACCGTCGAGATAATGTCAATTCTTCTCAAACGCATTTCCCAACAACTAACTTGAAAAAATAAGAAGTTTCATCTTTCTAGGTGAGCGGTTGTCGCCTTTGGTAATGTAGGGGACGCCCTCCCCCCACCATCGAGCCCATTTCAGACCCTACATTTGTAGTACATAATTATGGGATCACTAGTTTTCTGCGTTATTGTCTTATCAGAGAACTGGGTGTAGTAACCAGAGTGTGCCTTATAGGACACCTTTCCGCTCTCAGATCTTTAATGGCTTCCATGGTCCTACTACCTACTCATATTAAAGCCCCGTTTACAAACGCACTAGATCAGAAGTATCCTTGTCCTCATTTGACAACCTCTTAATAGTTTGCTCTGGTTTCCTGGCTGTAACGAAGATGCCATGGATAGCTGGTCTCCGTTGTCAGTGTCCTTCATCTTCTTTGGCTTCTCACCTACTGCTTGCTATCCTCAGCAGTTCAAAAGATCATGAGAGTTTTCACTGATAGTTATGGGTCAAGCTCCGGGTTGTGCACTATCATACCTATTATTTAGCAAGAGCGACGAGGTTGTCCTACTTCCTACCTAAATTAAAGCCCCTTTCGCTAACGTGCCACATTAGAAGTAGCAATGTCCTTATTCGACAACCTCTTAATAATCTTCTCAAGTTTCTCTGACCATGACGAAGATGCCATGGATAGCTGGTCTCCGTTGTCAGCGCCCTTCATTGGCCCTCACCTACTGATTGCTGTCCGCAGCAGTTCAACAGGTCATGAGAGTTTTCACTGATAGATATTGGTCAAGATTGGTCAAGAAGATTGGTCAATACCCGGGCTGTGCAGTATCATACCTATTATTTAGCAAAAGCGACGAGGTTGTCATATCCAAATCTCTCTCGCTTTGGCACGGCGCGGTTAGTGACATCTCTCGATAGATAGCATTCAGTGTGAGCTATCTCACTATATACTGGGGCAGGTTTTTCAGTGAGAAAGAGACAGATGTAGTATTTCTTGAGACCAAAAGTTCTTTCGCTTAAAACCTTGATAATTTCAGGCACTTTGTTTTTGAATTATGTAAATCTGAATATGCTCACTTACCTTCTACACTTGCATCCCTCGCAACGCCTCGCTCCACTTCATCCTCCGATGGTGATTCCACAATGCCACCCACATCGATGACACTTTGCACCGAATCGGCCGAAGATGATGTTGACACAAATGTTGCAGTTGTTGGCACTGTTGTTGTTATACTTGTTGTTATTGTTGTTTTTATCGGTATTTGCATGCCATCGCCAACACGTACCGATTTCCTCGATTTCTCTGCCGCTGCCGCGTTGGTTGTATTTTGCAGCTCATTTGGCAAATTAATCGTCTCGAGCAGCTCCGAAGCGCTATTACTGCTACTCACCACATTGGCGACAACTTGTTTTGGTGTTGTTGGGATCGACACTTCCGTTGGCAGATCTTCACTAGCAAAAGTAATAACAGCCGGCTGACTGCTGTTGTTGCTGCCTTTGTTGTTGTTGGTGTCATCAAATTGCTGCTGCTCCACACCAACAATAATACGCTCCAACTCGAGCTCTTGTTGTTTTGCAACATTGTCGCTGACGGCCGTTCCCGTTGGTGGCGTTGTTTGCGCTAATTTCGTTGAACATTGTTGATTTGGCTCGAGGTTTTGTTGGAGTTTTGGTGTCTTAATTGGGATTTCTAATTTAATTGTTTGCATTTTGGCAGCGCTCGTTGTGTGGTCGCTTGCGGTGACATGACTGCTGCGGGCAGCACTCAGATCGAGCGAGCCACGTTTTTTGGGTGTGGGCGTGGGGGTGTTGGTTGTTGGCTTGCTACTGGTGGTGTGTTCTGCTGATTTATGCTCACGTTTGTGCGGTATGGGTGGTGAGCGCGGTGTTGATTTTGTCGCCTTTGCGGTGTGCGTGTGTTCATTGCTCTTGGTTTTTGCTGGCAGCTTTTGCTTAATCTTGATCTCGACAGTTTCATGGGGACGTATATTTTGTGGTAGCTCCACGTCGGTTGGGTTTGGTTCTACGAACTCTTGGATTTCTATGACTTCATTTGTGCTTAATGGTGCCTGCTCGCTTACAACGGGGTCCGTGGTTGTGACGAACGGCTCCTCAATAATATTTTTGTGCAGTACATATATGGGCTCGTTGTCGAGCAGGTCTGGCGAGGCGGTTAGAGGCAGCGTGGTTATTATTTCTGGCTCCACGCTGTGATTAAAGCTTTTCCTTGCTTCATCGGAATCTCTTTCAGCTTGCAGCACCTTTTCTTTATCTATCATTCGACGTTCTTCCGTTAAGAAACCAGCGGTAAGCTCTGTAGCATTTAATTTCTTGAGTTCAGTGCTGAATGGCTTACTTGAAAGCTTCACTGGCTTGGCGAGGGAGACATCTCGCTGCATTTCTTCACTTATTTCTTGAGCTGGTTCCGATATTTGATCTTTATCTGGTTTAGTTACTGTTTGTTTGTGCTCTAGACACTCATTTTCCGACCTGCTCTCAGCTGCCTCTTCGTTTATGTGCTTTGCCGTTTCTCTTGCCTCTTGCAACTTTGGCGCCACAGCTGCTTCAGCTTTCTTTTGCTTATCATCGCCAAAATCGAAACCCTCGTCCTCGCACAACTCATGCGGAAAGAGTTTTTCCGCCTCTTTCTTCACCTTCTGATAACTTTCAATCAGTTTCTGCGCTTCCAGCTCCAAGCGTCGCTCATCATCGGACTTTTTCAATAACTTAGCGCCCTTTTTTGGCGTCTCCTTTGTGGTTTCACTACGCCGCGTCACCTGTTTCTCACCATCCTTAGTTACGGTTAGGGTTTCACTGAGCTCACGCAACAGCGTCGGCTGCTTCATCTCATCCGTGTTATTTTCACTACCCAAAACCTGTGCCATATCCTCGTAAGAGTCCTGCACTTGATGCTCGCACTCCATATACGCCACATCGCCCCCCTCATTGCGTTGCAATTGTTTACCACTCTCCGATAAATTCAAAATACCCCTTTCAATACTTTGCTTATCTTGTGGATTCTCAGCTAATTCCGATATACGTGTCTCCGCAGACGCGGTGATCGTCATCGGCGTACCAACAGCGCCTGCAGTAGCACCCATTTCAATGCCGAGTTGGTCTAATTCATCTTCATGACTCTGGACCTTCTTCAATTTGGCACGTTCCTTGTGTGATTCTGTGCTCGTTTGTACTTTCTCCTCGCCCGACGCGTCACGTGTACGTACCTCGGTGTAGGCATTCTGTTTACTCTCGAATTGACGTTCCTCGTAGACAGTTACGCGTGGCGTGCCTTCGTTGCTCACACGTTCGGCATATGGTTGCAGTGTGAAGGCGATAGGTTTCTTGAACTGCTCCGTCAGGTTTGTGTTGAAGGTTGGTGAGTGCGGTGTGCCGCCACTAGAGGTTGTCGTGGTAGTTGTGAGCTTAGCACCGCTAGAAGCCAACATTTTGCGCATCTCCTCTGTTAGTCCATCGAGTGCATCGATGCTGGTACTCTCTAGCTGTTGTGTGCTGGATGAACTCGACTTGATTACCTGCTTCTTGGTGGTTGTGGTGGTGGTTGTTTTAGTCTGACGCGTCTCGGACTTGGACTCAGATTTCACCGCGGACTTTTGCTCCACCTTCTCTTCCACTTTCTGCTCCAGTTTCTGCTCCACCTTCTGCTCCGTCTTCTGCTCCGTGTGCATCTCACTTCGCTCACTTGTTTGGCTGCTGCTACTGCTCGTGGTTGTGCTCTCTGATCGCTCAGTTTTGGTCTCCTGCAGGGTTTGCGCTTCTCCTGTTGACCGCAGTTTCTCAGCCCTTTCACTATGCTCTCCGCTTTCTATTACTTTCTCAGTTGGTTTCGTTAGCGCCGCTTGTGGTTTGTCTGTCGGCTCTGTTGCCGCCTGCTTAACCGTTATCTCTACTTCAGTAATGTCAACATTTTTCAACTCATTAGCCTTGGCATTATGCATATCAGTACGCTCATTAACCGCGTCCAACACTGCGCTGCCTACCGCCGCCTCATCATCGTCACTTTTGGCTGGGTAATTAATGACCGATGTTGCCATTGTTTTTTCGTTCATAATCTTATCACCACTTGGTCTAACATGCTTAGCGGACGTTGTTGTTGTAGTTGTATCTATTGCGGTTTTTACTTCCATTGCATTCGCTTTCTGTGTCATTTTGTCACCGTTGAGCTCGTTTGTCGCTTGCGTTTGCGGCGCACTCTCCAACAGTTCCACCGTCGCCTGCTTTTTGTCATCTGCTTTGGCTGCTTCATTAGCTTGCGTTTTCTCCATACTGCCGGGCACTGTAGGTGGCGCTACAGGCATGGCTTTTAAATGCAATTTCCTGGTTTTAGTTGTCACTGTTGGACTGGGGCTTGACTTTTCGGTTTCTGCAGCGGAGTTTTTGTCGCCTTTGCTGCTTGAGTTTGTTGTTTTAGTCAACTTCGTTGTTCCTCCCTGCACTTTCTTTGAGTTCGACGCGTTCTTTTTCCCCTCAATTAACTCTACGTTTAAGGGCTGTTGTGTCGGTTTGTTCCCTTGTTGTTCGGTCGACGCTTCTGTAAGTTCTGCGCTCTCTTTATTGTTCACTTCTTTAGATTCCTTCGAAATCTGTTGTTCTACAGCAAATTCAGCTGTTCCTAATTGCTCTGTGTTGAACTTCTCTGCTTCGTTGTATTTTTCAAACTGTTTGTCCTGTTGCTGTTGTTGACTCAAATCATCCACAATCACAATTGGTCTGCAAAAATTAGAAGAAATACAATATAGAAATGAAAAAAAAAACAGTGAAAAAATTGAGTTGCTCAAATGGTGATAACAAAAGTATGTATGTCAAAACGTTTTTTTTTTTCGAATATTTAATTATTTTAAAAGACAGCTGGCTGCTATTGATGCTAACAACCAAGCCAAGTCAGGTAGAAAAAAATCGAAAAAAAAAGTTTTGATTATTATTTTGCTCGCTTTTAACTAATTATCGCCCCAAAGGCCATAACTGCTTTGCGGCAACTGGTAAGTTTCTTCCCATTACCGTTGTTTTGTGTGATTCTTTGATTATTGGCCAATGCATTTATCACAGCAACCGCTACAACAATCGGAAATTACTTACAAAAATTTAAATACTCACTAACCAGCCTTACTATATATATATATATATGACTCCAGCTCTTTCACTACTTTTCCTCCACTACTTCTTAACACAAAAATTTTTCGCACTTCATTTAACTATCTCACAAACAGAACTAGACTAAAGTTAATTTTCAGCAACTCGCTTGTATCTACTATCTCTAATGCTTCTTCTCTTCTTCTCACCTTAACTACGCCAAATTAAAATTTGTACTAATTACTTTGGCAAGCAAAAAAAAAAGCGAGGGCGAGCGTGTGTTAACGCTCGGTGAGTGAGTGAGTGAGTGAATTGTTATCGGTGAGTTTGGTCTGCAGCGCTTCACTCAACAGTTTTGCTGCACTTCTCCTCCGCACTACCCAACTTCTCATCACTACACCCCATTTCACCTGCCACCCCAAATCAGCGTCGCACCATATTTAACGCTTCATACCTTTGCACTACTGCTTTCGTTTGCTCTATCAATCTACCTGCCTACCTACCTACATACTTTGTCGCTTATCATTCTGATGCCATTTCTATTATCATTAACTGCTGACTCCCTCCAGAGCAAGTACAAAACAAAATGTTTTTCATTTACGCTTTACATATATTTATTTCATTTATAGCTCACATATTTTCACTAAATTTTTCTTTCAAATCACTTGCCGATTTACCGGCATTTTTCGTGACTATCTTTTTTGTTGCTCTCACAACCCAGCAGTCATTTCTTCGAGTGATTACCTGGTAGAGGAAGTGAAATGAGTTTAGCTAACCCTTGCTTCTCAAAGTCACCACCGTGGAAGGTTTTGTGGAATGCGTAAATTTTAGAACAAAAAAAGTATTATAAAACTTCTCTACAATTTTTTAGAAAACAATAGCGTCACTCGAAAACTACTAGCAACGACTCATCGAATGCCTCCTAATCATATACTAGGACGGGAATGATGAGCGGCTTGTAGAGTTTTAGGTTTTTTCGTTGAGAGATGACTATGCTTCTCAATGGCTTCTCAGTCCAAAGTATAAATGCACCTGTTGGCAAGAGTGAGTCTGCGTTCGATTTCAACGCTGATATTGTTGTGGGTGTTGATGCTCGTTCCCAGCTAAACGAAATTATCTACAACTTCAAAATTATGACTGTCAACAGTGACATGAACTTGTCTTCATTCCCTGCCAGACGCATACGTCTCGTTTCTTTGTCTAACATGGAGCAAGAGAACTTTCCCAGTGTTATTGGTGCCAAAGATGTCAATATTGTCGGCATACGTCAGTATCTTGTACGCTCCTATAGAACATTGTAGCTTCTCTGTTTAGCTCTGCAATTCATATAAATTTCTCCAACCCCAAATTAAGGAGCTTCAAGCTATCGAAGACTACATTATGGACGTTATATGCGGTTTTGAGGAGGCTTATCCCACGATATTTTTGTGGATTGTGCAGTGCATCAGAGATTCCAATCCACCTTCATCTTCTGGAGTTTAATTACCACTGCCATTCAGAAGGCTGGTGAAGTGTTATCTCCATAAATTCAGTATAATCCATTCATCAGTCGCTAGATCCCTTCTCTGGTCCTACATTTATATGCTTCGGTCTTAAAGTTGCCTATTTTTTCGTAGAAAGCTTGCTTTACTCCTCTCGGCCAGCTTCGCAAGCTCTTCATACTTATGCGTTTCGTCCTCTCCCTTTTTCTGTACACAAATGCCTCTCACTTTTCTCTTCCACCTTATGCTAGGTATCTCTCCTCCACATAGCGCACGTTGCTGTCGATAGCAATATTTCGAAGTTTTCTCTGAACTGCAGTGGGACAATCCTCATCGCTCTAGATCTTCTTTCGCCCTCTCTTTATACCAATAACAATTGGCCTGACTCCTATGCACAGGGAGTTTGAAATGCCGTCACTGCCGTCACACAGTTCCCAATGTCGATGCGTCTTCAGGCTGTCGAAGGATACGCCCAAAATGTCACTGGTTCCCCACATAACGTACAATAACAACAGAATCGATCTAATAAAGTCACTACTACAGGCGATTAATTGGATCTTCAGCATCGTAAACATGTCTTATGTGAGCATGGGTTTTCAGTGAACCTCATACGATGATGTATCACAGACTTTAACTTAGGTTCACGGGGCCTGTTTATTATGAAACAACGCCGATTCCAGTCATCACAGCTAACGATAAAACACCGAGAAAAGGAGGCCTATCTGGAAGGTGTAAGTCAGCTACTCTTTCACTAACGAAGAACAGCCGAATGATAAGATCATCGACACAAGTGAAGATTTTCATATATAAATATGTACTGATGCGTTTAAATGGTAGGCTGGTTCAGCAAAAGAGCCTGGACTACTCCAATAACCAAGCGAGCTGCAAACTTAATGACTAAAACACTGTCTTCCATGCAGAGATTGCTTGTGGGCATTACTGTAAGTGCCAAATGGGCAAGAAAACATGTTTGCTCATAAACTCGAGCAAATCCCACGTAAACTCAGAGTTGAGAGTCGCGGTGAGCAAGATGAGTCTACTGGGCAGCTTAAGTGCGATCAGGCACGCAGCCAACCATCTGCAGGCTACGCAAATTTCCAGATTTCCAGAGTACTTTACCGAATAATTTGGTAATCCACCACAACAAGCGGCCTTCAGACATACGGTTATGCATTTCATTCAACCTAACGTAGAAATACCCCAGCCTACCGGTTCAATACGAAATATTCTCGCAATTATTAAAGTTCGATCACAGTAGCCGTCTGATTAACATTGCGTACTGCCATTCGGACGGCCAGGGGTCGAGTCCAAGTTCGAGCTACATCCAAAATTATAGAATATTAATTTTTTCTAATTGCGGTCGCCGCCCAGCAGGGAATCACAGGCCCTTTGAGTGTATTTCTGACATGAAATAAAATCTTCTCATAAAAACCCATCAACTTTAAATTCAGTTTTGACTGAAAGTGTACAAAATACAGCTTGTGCAAGAACTGAAACCATTCGATCTTCCCAAGCGACATCACTTCGCTCTATGGGCTCTTGAAAAGTTCCAAGAAGATCCGACGTTTTCGAGCCAATTTTTTTTCAGCGATGAGGCCCATTTCTGCCTCAATGCTTGTGGTCTCCGCGACACAAATCGCATCAATCAATGGATTTATTCAGAGAAGACTTCGGTGAGCAGATAATTTCACGTTTTGGGTCGGTCGATTGTCCACCAAGATCGTGTGATATCACACCGTTAGACATTTTCCTGTGGGGATATGTAAAGTCTAAAGTCTATGCGGACAATCTCGCTTCGATTCAGGCCTTGGAGTATAACATCACGCGAGTCATTCGCCAGTTACTAGTCGAAATGCTCGAACGAGTCATCGAAAATTGGACTCAACTGATGAACCATACGTAGCCGCGGCCAACATTGGATAGAGATAGTCTCCAAAAACTAAATGCTAAAGGATAGTCTTTCGAATGATAATAAAACTTCCCCTATTAGTTTTTAATTTTCTGTGTTTTTTTCTTTAAAATTCGCCTGTCGTAAAAACGCGTAAACGAATTTTTTTTCTGCTGGGAAATGTTTCTGCTTATATATGTATTAAAAACTTTCTTTTGTTTTGATTTTCAATTCCCTTCGTTTCCCTTCACTACTCTACTCTACTCCTCAACGCTATATTCCGTATCCCATGACTTTCATATGCCACTTTTTTCGTTATATTAACTTATCTCTCTTGCTATTAGCAATCTTATCTTGCATTTCGCTTTGTGATTATTTTGTTATTAATGAGTTTTTTTTTTAAATTTTATCTTTTAACGGTTTGATTGGTTAGAGTTTTGTATTTTTTTCTTGCTGCCTAAAAGTATGTTGATAATTTTGTTCATAAAATTTTATGGAAATATACAAAAATACTATGGAATAGTAAAGTTTTATGGCCTCGAAAGTAAAAAAAAAAAAATAAGTAAATAAAATATGCCAAGCAAGCAGAACGAATACAAAGAGGTAGAAAAAAATTATTCAAAAATATTAAATGACTGTGCATGCCACATTCTGGGACGTTCTGTGTGATAAAAATATATTCGAAAAGGGAAGATTGAGGAGCGGACTGAGGTTGAATCTCAACAATTTATTATTTTGAATATCTATCGTGGCCTTAGACCCATTTTAATACCACTATAAAGTGCCTTACACCTACCTGGATATATTATTTATGCCCAATGAGCGTGACATTCAAGAGTAATTGTTTTCGCGGGGATCTGCGTCACGTAGTGCTAAAAGCTGGACATAAAGAGAGCTTTTCCATCCTTGTATCTCGGTTGACACAAAAGAAGTCGATAGCGTCTAACCCTTAAGTTTAACCTTTGAGAATATCCTACCAACTATTTTATGGCATGAATACAACTCCTGCAATAAGTTGCTCGTGGTTACATTGAGCGATCTAAAATTGGCATTTTTAGTAAGACTCAATTGTAGCATGTCTTTTTCTATGGGTACAGATAAAAAAAAGCTTCGTGAGTAGGTTATGTCAGCTCAAATGGTTCCCCGGAATGGTGCTGTAGACGTGTTGCCAGACAATTGTTGTACTGCGCTGTTGTTCGTTCAGAATGTGTCTACATTAGATTTCCACTTTTTGACGAGATCTACTCTTAGTTCCATTGTAAAGACTTATTGACGTCCTTGAACACAGAAATCCAAATAGATACATAGAAAACAACAAGCCGACTTCATATCTAAGCAAGTTCTGCTTGTAGGTCCGTGCGATCTTTGGTCAATTTTATGCTCATATCATTTCCGTGTGTCGCAGAGTAAATCGTACAGCCTATTCGAACAACGAGCTTTGAGACGTCAAAGAAAATGGCAATTGATCTTCGATCTAGAACATTTGAACTTTCCAATTTATACTTCTCAAGAATTCCTGTGTGTTCTCGAATCGCCGATTCTTTTATCGTACCCGCCGCGATATCTAAGTACCTTAACCATCCAGTAGAAGAGAATCACATTGACTGGGATATCTTCTTTCCAGTAGGAAAGATACTTTAGACCTTATTGAACCCGTTCTTCACCCATGACCTGAGTCCAGCAGCATATCAGCTTGACTTCCGTAAATTACACACCGCTACCAATGCACTTTCCGCCAAAAAAAAAAAAATCACAGATCAACCATCGTCAAACAAAGCACGACCCTATGTGCGAACTCTACTTTCAAAAGCTCAAAAGCTTCAACTATCATGCAGCACTACTATCGGGCATTGAGGGATCCTCATTACCGGCGGAGCTGAAGATCATGTATTCCATGAGAAGTAAAATCTCGAGATCACAACTCCAAATACATGTAAATTAAGAGAGTCCACAGGTACCGCAGGATCGTGTCCTCTCATCACAATTGTTTATTTTTTACTTTTCGAAGCTCTCTTCACTACCAGAGGGTGTCTCCTTCATTTCCTATGTAGATCACTACTCGAGATTGGCGTCTCATCAGAAAACTGTTAACCTTTCTGCACTCCACGGCATCAACAACCAATGAAATCCAAATCGATCATTTCCATCACCTGGCCTAAGGAGCGCCGGCTCGATTGGAATGATAAAGTTGATTGAAGTCAAATTTCATACTACAAACAACCCAATAGCTCGTACTTCCTCACTCCGCATACAACAGTGATTGCCACCAAATTACAGAGCCGCAACGAAACCTCAAGTCGCTAACTCGAGCAATATTTGGAGGAAAGACAAAGAACGTGACGGCCACAAACTCCGTCGCACTGATTTGGACACCGGGAGCTAGCGAGACACTAAAAGACTGTCGGAACACCGCGCTGAGTACTGCTGTGCCCACTGATATTCTTACGAAGGGGTAACCGTAGCAGACAACAGCTTGACGTTGAACTACCTCCCGGCTCCCAGGCATATCCGGAAGGCAGCACTCGTATATCAAGAAGAGCTACCAACAGACTCTAAACGTCATTCAAAGTGAATACGTAAACGCTTTCATAAACTCTCACCCCGTGAATTACTTAACCGAAATCCAAGCATTACCTTTAGCAGAAAAGAGCTCTAGCTACCGCGCGAATATGTCACCATTAAGGATTGGATACTATAGCAGGCATGATTACTTCTTATTCAAACGCGATCCCGATGTACCACTAAAACCTTCTCCTCTTCTAATATCTCTTTTCCTCATATCCGAACTCCTTGAAATATCCGAACTCCTTTCTTGGGTCGTCCATTAGATGGCATCGACTAACTTTGTCCGCACCTAAACGAGATTACCTAGCCGCTGGAGCAACAAAAACGACACAGCAACCTAAGTGAACCGAGCTTGATCGAATTTGTTGAGACCCAAAATATGGTTTTACCTTCAATCAGATTACTTTCTCCAGATTGTGGATATGTAAAATAATGCCTACCCATGAGATTCCATTAAAAAGTTAGATCGTAAATGTATGTGTGTATATTTGAGCTTCCAAACTTACCCATTCGGCAGAGACTGGGGCTCCAACGATGAGAATTCCTCCTCCACCTCGCCAATCGTCGGCAACATATTCGAATGCCAATAGAGATTAAAGTAGGCCTCCGATGGACCCGGGCCATTTACCACCTCTGGCGGACCCAATTTCTCACCATCCTCACAATCATAATCGCGTTCGGCATCGCGTTGTGCCATCGCATTGCCCTCCTCATCGTCGTCTTCACTCGAGCTGGAGTAGTATGTGGGTTGTGAATCATTCACTTTGATACATTTACCCACAACAGCGGGTGGCATATCTTCATCATCAACATTTGTCTCCAAATGTTCAACCGACTGCTGCTGATGGCTGGCGGGTGCTTTAAATGTGGATAATGTTGTGGTTAGTGCGGGCACTTCATCTTTACGCTGCGCATTCGGACTATTCTTGCGTACCAAATCGAAAAGACTCGGCATTTTGTCGTCTTCATTATCATTGACATCCGTGAAGGGTGTACGTGGCTCTTGCGCCTTACTCTCGTAGGTTTGTATCTTGAAACGTATCTCGCGTTGGGGTGAGACGCTTGCCGGTGGCGATTGCTGCTTGAATGTCTGCATTGTTGATGTTGGACTTTGTGCTGTGGTAGGTGATGTGGTATTACTTTCCGCTACAGTCACGCTAACCGAACCACTAGCAGCTGGTGAGCTTTGCAGTTTTGGTATATGGGTGGGTGTCTTGGTTAATGACTGCACACGCTCTGGCGGTTTTGGTTTCGGACCTTTGACTTTGGTGGGTGTGCTCGTGGCAACGGTGGAAGCAAGTATTGCTTCTGCGGACTGAGACTGGCCACTAAAGACAGGTATTAGGGTGCGTTCAGGGCTCTTTAGCTTTGACTCGGCGGAATTTGTGCGTTGTAACGGCATTTTGAGACTAACTGGTGGACTGGATTCCTTCGATTTGCTGCGATAGAAACCCAACTTAAGATCCGTTTCGGATTTTTGTTTGTGCGTTAAGAAACGTGGTATATTAGACGGACTGCCGAGATGTTTTCGCTCTACGGCGGCGGTATCTAGCTCGAGCGAACGTTTCGGTGAGAGCACAACGGGTATGCGTGATTTGTGTGGCGATAACTTGCTGCTTTCCAACGCTTTCGACTTTTCCGCTGCGGGCCTCCGCTTTGTGCTTGCAACACTATCATTGGAATTATGACATTCCTTGTCGATAAACATGGCTGTCTGTTGCTTAATGGTAGCCACATGCTCGGGTGAGTGTTTCAGTTTGATCTCACCCTCAGTCTTGGCGCGTTCGAAGGAGCGTTGTGAATTTGGTCCAAAGACCGAGGCGATGGCTTTTGGTATTTTCGTAATGAACTCTTTAGCGCTGGGCGTTGTAAGCTCAGGCGCGGAGGGTGTGGTTGGCGTATTTGTAGGCGTCTGCGGCTGGTTGTTTGGGGTAGTGAAAGGGGGCGTGCTAGGCGTGCTCGGTGTTGCAGGCGTAGTTGGCGGTGTTGGTGTTGGTGTTGTTACTTTAGACGGCGTCTTAACTTGCAGAGCCTCACTTGGCACCATCGGTGGCGGCACTTGTATGGGTAGCTTAGTGGGTGTGACCATTTTACGTGGCGTCGGTATAATTGAACGTTTCTTGGGCTCAATAATCGGCGAACCATCAGCGCTGCCGTTACTAGCAACAACCGCTTGACGTGGTTTCGGTGTAGGTAAAACAACAATTGGCGCACCTTGCACTTGTGCCTTGAGCTCCACATTCTCATACGTATTCACCTTTTCTGTTTTGAATTCTACATTTTCATAGTTATTGCCCGGTATGAATGTCATTGGTCTCTTCACCTGTGACGCTGTCATTGTACCGGCTAACAAGTCGGGCATCACATCCCCCACCAATGACGGCAATGAGGCCGGCGACGACGATGACGAGTCTGTGACTTGCTTAAGACACTCCTCCAACTGCAAGGCCGTATTACCATTTAAATTCACATTGAATTCCTGCTCCAGCATGGTGAACGGTTTAAGCACCTTTGCCAACTCTGATTTATTAATCACACTCTGGCCATTTGTCAGCGACGCTGTGTAGCTGGACAAGTCCGATTCGGACGAATAGTTGGAGCTCATGGAGAATTTATCAATCACTGTCGATCTTGTGCTTGCAGTGTCATCCGATTCGGACTCTGTCTTCAGCGATTGACCGTCGGCGAAGAGATTTATGTAATACTCAGCGTCCGGTGGCGGCGTAAAAGGTTTATCCACCTCGCCACTGTTGCTGCTGCTATGCGCTGCGTTTGACGCCGCGGTAAGTAGAATAGTTGGTGCACCACTAGTACTGCTGGTAGTCGGAGCTGAGTTCGCCACAGGCAGTACAACTTTACCTTCGCCATTAAGTGACTTACGCTTCACTAGCTTACGTGGCGGTACCGGCGGTGGCGGCGGTGGACTGCCCTTCATTTGTCCATTACTCATAATCACAGCTGTGCTGCCGCCTGCGTCATTAGTGCCCGCAATCGGCGCGGTGCCATTAACAATATCCAAGTTATTGCTGCCACCCGCCGGTAGCACCTCTTCCTCCGCATCGGGTTTGCGTCCATAGCCGTTGCGTACTTGCAATTTGATTGCCACATTATCTTTTAAACAGCGCACACATTCGATGCGCGTCAACTGGCA
The DNA here is from genome assembly GCA_030068015.2 of Neoceratitis asiatica. Classification (NCBI taxonomy): domain Eukaryota; kingdom Metazoa; phylum Arthropoda; class Insecta; order Diptera; family Tephritidae; genus Neoceratitis; species Neoceratitis asiatica. Next base: position 17,079,717 of record CM061526.1, read on the forward strand.
GACGTGCTGCTCATCGATACTAACAATTTCGTCACCCTCGCGCAGCGCACCCCAGCTGGCACGCACTTTGGACGCCGGACTGTCGGCGGCGCAGGATTGTATGTAGAGTTTGTGCACCTTTTCGGCGCTACGTGTGCCACCTTGAAATTTAAGACCGAAACCTAAACGTTCGCCCGGCTGCCGGTGTACAATTACCAGTTCGGTATCTGCTTCCGTCGCCGCGGTTGCGCTCACTGAAGTGTCACCGTTGAGCGCGCCATCACTGTTCACTTGCTGTTCGGCTTGCGCAAAACTCGCCTCACTTCCGTCACTCGGATTGCTGTCACTACTATTGCGATGCAACTGTGTTTGATTATTGATCGTTAGCACAGTTATATACGAAGAGTCTTCCTCAACTGAGCTTTGTCTTGCTTGTTTGACTAGCTGTCGCCTGGGGTTTGTGTCTTTGGATGCGGGATCATCTACTTCAACTACGGTCACATAGTCGTCATCAACAGTTGATGTTGCTGTTGGTGTTGGTGTTGGTGTCGTAGTCGTTATCGTTGTACTCGCGTTGGTCGTTGCCATATTGCTGTGCTGCGGTGTGATGTGTTGAGTTGTAACTCTTATAGCTGAATACGTGTTGAGTAGTTGTGCGCTTTAACGCCGCTGTGGTGAATTTGTTGCATTTAATTGTTGAATTGTTGTGCTTTCAACGGCGGTTTGTGTACTTGCTAAGCTGAGCTAAGCACGCTGTTGTTGTTGGATAATGGGTATGGTGAATTCGAAACAGATCGTGGTGGGTCTGAAATGAGAAAATTTAAGAGTTTAATAAATGGCTGGTGGAATCATTTAAGCAAATTAAAAGTATGTATTTTGAGAAAAAAAAAACTAAAAAATATTAAAATAAATTAAATTTAAATAAAAATTAATTAAAAAAATTAAACAATAAAAATACCGTAAAATTAAATTAAATATAAGTAATTTATTTAAAATGAAATGAAGGAAAATAAAAGAAAAAATTAACTAAATTAAAACAAAATAAAATCAAATTAAATTAAATTAAACTTAAGTAAAATGGATTAAACTAGAACTAAATCAAAATAAAATAAATATAAATGAAATAATATGTATAATAATAATGAAAATAGTGAAAAACGAAATTATTTTAATCAAAATCAAATATGTTTAATAAAATAATATCAAACAAAGTTTGAAAAAAAATCAAGTTAAATTTAAAAAAAAACCTAGTTAAACATAGACTTTAAGAACATGCTCTATGGGCTCTTATAAAGTTCCAAGAAGATCCTATGTTTTCGAGCTAAATTTTATTCAGCGATGAGGCCCATTTCTGGCTCAATGGTTAAGTAATCAAACAAAATTGCGGCATTTGGGATGAAGAGCAACCTGAAGAGATTCCAGAGCTACCATTCTATCCAGAAAAAACAACGGTTTGATGTGGTTTGTGGGCCGGTGGAATCATCGGTCCATATTTCCGCAAAAATGATGCCGGTGAGAACGTAACCGTCAATGGCGACCGTTATCGCGCCATGATACCCGACTATTTGATGTCTGAAAATGTAGCTCGTGGTCTCCGCGACATTCGGTTTCAATAGAACGGCGCCACTTCCCACACATCGCATCAATCAATGGATTTATTGAGAGAAAATTTCGGTGAGCAGATAATTTCACGTTTTGGGCCGGTCGATTGGCCACCAAGATCACGTTATATCACACCGTTCGACTTTTTCCTATGGGGATATGTAAAGTCTAGAGTCTGTGCGGACAATCCTGCTTCGCAGAAAAACATCACGCCTGTCATTCGCCAGTTACTAGTCGAAATCCTCGAACGAGTCATCGAAAATTTGACTCAACGTAGCCGCGGCCAACATTTGAAAAAGATAACCTTCGAAAAATAAATGTCAAAGAATATTCCTTCGAATGTTAATAAACATTCCCCATTAAATTCGAATTTTCTGAATTTTTTCCTTGTAAGGCTGTCCATCATCGTTTTGTGTGTTCTACCTCAAATATCGCTACTGTAAATGAAAGTGTGTCCGAAAACCCGGATGTGTATATTTCTCGGCGTTCTCAAGAGCTGGGACTTTCTCACAATATATAGCAGCGTATTTTGCACTTAGACTTACACCTACATACACATAAAGTCTAGTTCGCCTAACAATTGAAGCCAGCTGTCCATTCACAACGTTACAGTAACGTCGATTGGGTGTTTAAACGACAAGCAGTTTATCGCGATTTTTCTAACAAATTTGAATTTTCTTCAGCGACAAGGCACATATGTCTCTCACTCGGTTAATACGTAAATAAGCAAAATTGTCGCATTGTGGGCTCCGAGAAACCTCAAATAATTGAAGAGAGGCCATGACACCAAAAGAAAACTTACTGTCCGGTGCGCTCTTTGGTATGGCGGTGTTATTGAACCTTACTTCTTTGAAAACGATAAAGGTGAGACTGTTAGTGTCAATTCGGTGCATTTTGGTCGTTTGATAACCGACTTTTTTAACCTGCAATTGAAGAACAAGACTTGGGCAATATTTTGTTTCAACCAGATGGTGTCACATGCTATGCGGCACGAGGGAATATGGCTTTATTGCGCTTTATTGCAAGAGAAATTTTCCGGCCGCTTAATATCTCGTCTTGGCGGTGTCAATTGGCCAGCGAGATCGTGCGATTCGACACCGTTGGACTCTTTTTTTTTGGAGCTACGCGAAAGACTTTGTTTACCTTTAACTCTTGAGCAATTGAAAATCAACTTTTGTTGATTTATGGCGAAGAAACCACCCAATATGTGCCAAAAAGTGGTCGAAAATTAGCTCAAGCGGAACAAATTTTCCAAAACGTCACGAGGAGCAAAATAAAATTAACTAATTTAAAAAAAAAATACAATAAAATGAAAAAAAAGTTTAATTTAAATTTCAGAAGAAAAAAACTAAGGAAAATATAAATAAATTAAATTTATTTAAATAAAAGCCACCAAAAAGCAACAAATTGGTGTAAAAAAAATTCTAAAGCAAAAAATTTTTTCCTCTAATTAACTTTTTGCCAAGTATGTATGTATGTATTTTACCGGTAGCTCAATAATATGAATATATGCAACTTTTGCGAATATTTCCAAGTAGTAGAACAAAAAGCGTTTAAAACCTGCGCCAATAGATATAAGACTCGCGCTCGCTCTGCCATATCTTCAAATGTGTAAAATTATTTCTTGTTTATATGTAAACCCATAAATATGTACGAATGCGTATGAGTGTATGTAAGTAATGGCAACATTCCTGTGCAGCACCTCAAAGGTGCACGTTCTATACTAACAGACGCGCATGAGCATAAGCGCATAAACGACGACGACGACAGCAAAGTGATGGTCTGACACAGTTTTTCATGACATGCGCAGTGGCGGCGACGTCTAGTGAGGAATATTGACGCTGTCTATGGGTGCTGCTACACTACAATAAACCAGAATTTTTGCTAAAAAAAACTCTCTTGGCAATTATAGCTTTTTCTTTTATGTTATTGTTGTTGTTGCAATACTTTTTAGGCTATAAAAGTCCATTTTTTTCACGATTCTGCTCTCAAAAAATATTACTTTTGGTATTTACTGAAATTTTCTACTACGCCAGTTGCTTTAACTAGTTATTTTTTGGATCATTTTTGAAAAATTAAAAAAAAAAAGTATTTTCTACTCTTCCAGGCCAACATGAGACTCGCAAACTGGATATAAGAAACTTCGGTATCACTCTTTTTACTTATAAGGTGTGTTTGAGAGCTTATGAATAACTGCGAAACATGATCGTCTCAATCTTAAAAAGATTTAAGGATATCCCGTCCTCACAAATCGCTTAAATGCAAACTCATGAAAAAATTTCCAATCAACTTAGTTTCACACCAGATTTCATATAAAATATAGAGGAATAAAACCCAGATAATCTCTCATTACCTAAAGAAACGAGAATTACTAGCTACTGAGCTAAAAGTCGTGGTCGGCTGGTTCAAACTTAACCACCTTAAATGCTGTGAGCTCGACTCGACTGGTATATACAATTGTCTTGTCTTCCTTAAGATTGTCGACTTCGTGAGACTTCCTTCTCGAGGAGTCGAGCTGTACTAACCACTGGTATATACAATTGTCTTATATTCCGTATGATTCCCGACTTATTGACACCCCCCTTAAAGCCATTAACCCTTTATTGTGCCCTTTATTGTACCTTTAAGTCACTCTTATGGGTCTTTTTGTTATCCTTTCTGTACAAAATTTGGTTGTTCCTCTCGAAATCGCAATAGGATGCTTACCAGCTTTCGCACAACGAGCTTCTCTTCGAGCAATAACCCAAAGAATCTGTCGGAATGTATTACACTGCTGATATGTTTGTTTTCAACCACCTTCCCTACATAATTATTCTTTCCTTTTCGAAGATATCGGCTAGCTTTGGTGGGCGTAATAAGAGAAGTGATATTGAGTACCTTGAAATCCCGTGTAGTTTCTTTTCCCCCACAGTAAATCTGCTTCAGGGAAAATCTTTTGGGCTGGAGGGTCAAGATGATAACGTTGGAGTTAAAGGGTTTTATGCGTAGCCATTTAGCTCTTCATGGATGTTATTGATTGGTTGAAGAGGTCAGATTGAGGATTTCACCACAAGCCATCCAACGTAAGCCATTGAGAATACTCGTTGTGCTCCTTCATTCAAAAGGGTTACAAAAAATACTCGCTTCAGACCCTGCTTAGGCTGCTGAGACAGCTTGGAATCTAGCTCCATGCGACTGTGAAGATATGCTGAAGCCATTTTTAGAAATTGAGGGTATTCGAAATAATTCTGATGCGTCTTATCTCAAGTAAGCTGATTTTCTTACCAAATCTAAGCTCGATCTACGAAACCACTGAGCTCTACCTAACACCATTTTAAGAAAAGGAAGCGACTGAAATTAATGACTTTCTCGAACGCTTCGTTTTCTTAAAATAGTGTTAGGTAGAGCTTAGCGGTTTCGTAAACTGAGCTTAGATTATTAAGAAAAATCAGTGGTAAGCTGTTGTTCCTGCATGGAAGGGATCTTTATACTTATTACCATATTTTTTGGTTGAGAATTGCAAATAATCTAGTGCATGTAGGCATAAGAGCGCTGATGAGAGCAGTTTATCAACTGCAAGCACCTAAAAATCTGTTATACAACACAGAGGTTAGGGTGTGCCACGATTAAACTACCGAAGACCTCTACCTTTGTATGGGAAAAATATTAATCCCAGAAATGGCGGGACCTATGGCTTCAAGCTATTCCAGATCGGCTAGCGCACGTATATGAGAGACTCCAGTTTTCACGTCAAAAATATACTCGAAGGTATTGATTGATATTCTCTTGCCTTATACATACTACACTTGATGCCTCCTACGAACCCACATACCTATATACAAACAAGTATAGGCAATTTACCGGCTACCAAGCGCCTTTTTGCCCTATTGAATTTGCTGGTTGTGGTATGCTTGGTATGCGGTCACCTGTAAAATAAAACTTTTCCCAGTTTTCAATAGCAATTGAAAGGTATTCCATTTTATAGTTGTTTTTGTTGTTGTAATGTAGCTGTCGTTGTAAATAACCGCTTGTTATGGCGCGAGTGCAATAAAAATACCAAAAAATATGCCAGTGAATGCGAATATATAAGGAAAATATTTAACTGGAGAGCAAATTTGAAATTCAACCGGCTTTTTAGCAGCCACAAAAATTGACTGCTGCAAGAGATGCAAGAAATATAACAGTTTTTGTGAGGCATTGTGAGGGTGGCAGGGCTGCAATTAACGCCGTTGGTGACTGTGTAAATAAATAAAACACACTGAACGGCATTAATATGCAAAAATGTATTTGAAAACCAAAAATAAAAATAAATAAAATATTTTTAAACAAAATATACGTAAAACAAATATATATATATAAATAAAAAATAAACCAGTAAAAAATAAATAAAAAATTAAAATAAAAAAATTTTGATTAAAAAATTATAAATTTTAAGCAAAAAAAATATAGAAATAAATTGTACATAAAAAGCACGCTAACAATAAAAGAAAAATATTTATAAAATTTTTTGTAATATTTTTCTCGCTACAGATTTCAACTTTAGGTCCGCACCAGCATAAACAAGTCTCACAGCGGAACAGCAAACCTGTCGTTGAGTTGGTTGCTTGGTTGGTTACATTCAAATTTCTACACTTGCGCAGCCTCAATAAATATTTTTTACATGCATATTTTAGTATTTTATAGTTTTTCTACTATTTGTGAGTGTCTATAATAAATATAACTGGTTGTCTTTACATTCTATTGGTGCTAAAAGTAAAAAAAAAAACTCTTGATTTTTTGTGTAGGTGTTTTTCATTGAATTTTGTTTTTTCGTTTTTCTTTATAAAATTTTCTATTGAGCTAAATAAAAAATTCTTAAAAATTTTTAAAGAACTCTTTTAATAAACTTTCTATTTGCTTCATTTTAAATCATTTCACAAAAGCTTTTCATTGTCTTTTTTTTAATTTTTAATTAAATAATATTTACTGCAATATTTTTACTAAATTTTTCTTTGTTTTTTTTTAAATTATTTTTATTTAAATTTTTTGTTGTTGGATTTTTAGCGAATTTTAATCCGATTTTTTTTAAATATATATAGAATTTTTTAGGCTTTTCTAACTTTTTCTCTGAAGATTATTATAATTTTTCTTCGAGTATGTCGTTTAAATTTTCTACGAGTTCTTTTATTACAATTTTTGTTTAATTTCAAAATAAATTTTTGTGCCTAATATTTTATTAAATTTTTTCCAGATTGATATTTTTTATCTATATTTTATTGAATTTTTAATAAGAGCTTTTTTTTATAAATTTTTTATGAAATTTTATCTTCAGCCCCTTTAGCGAACTTTTTTCAGGTTTTTATTGTAGCTTTGTAACCGCTGAAGCGATTTCCGGCCGAATTCGTCCACCAATTTGTGGTTTTTGCGTCTTGATGTTATTACCAACGAATGGAGGGACATATAGTTTATTCTAAGCCGCCTCCGAATGGCCGATGGATTTTTATGAGGAGCTTTTATTTCATGCCAGAAATGCACTCGGAGAGCTTCACATTCCCTTTTTATTTATTTATTTATTTATTTTTTTTTATGAGATTTTAAGTTTTTTCTAATGTTTATTCAATTTTAGTTATTCTTTTGGTTTTAATTCTTCGAGTTTTTTGCGAAATCTCTCTTTGGAATCTTTAATGAATATTTCTTGGTGGTTTTTTTTATGTTTTCTTTCGAGCTTTTTTTTAAATTCTTCTTCGATTTTTAAAAATTTTTGGTTGAGCTTTTTAATTAATAAATTTTTTACGAGATTCTTATAATTCGAGTATTTATAAAAAATTTAATTTTTTTTTTGTTTTCATTGAATTTTTCGTCGAGTTTTTTATGGACTCTCTCTTCGTAAACTTTAATAAATATCTCTTTATGGTTTTCATAATTTTTTTCTTGACCTTTTAAATAAATTTTTCTTTGTTTTTTATTAAATAAATTTAAAAAAAATATTTTTCCTGCGCGTTTTTCATTCATTTTTTCTTGGATTTTTTAATTAATTTCTTCTTCGAGCTTTTTATTATTATGTTTTATTAATAATTTCCGGAATTTTTCTTCGAGTTTTTCTTAGAACCTCCCTTAGGGATCTTTAATGAATATTTCTTTCGGTTTTTCATATTTTTTTTCTTCGAGCTTTTTAATAAATTTTTCTTCGAGTTTCTTATTAAACTTTTCTTCGATTTTTTTTTATTAAATTTTTCTCTTAAGGTTTTTAATAAATCAATTTTTCTTAAATTTATTTCTTTGGGTTTATCATTAATTTTTTCTCAAGATCTTTATTAAATTTTCTTTAAGTTTTTTATTAAATTTTTCCTCTAGTTCTTGGAATTTTTCTCTGTTTCTCTGATTTCGTTTTATTGATTCCTGTTGTGTTTTCTTTCAGTGTTTCTTCGTAATCTTTATTAAATTTTCTTCGAGTTCCAAAATGAAATTTTTTTCACCTTTTTCTAGAAATTTTCTTTGAGTTTTTTTTTTGTTTTTCCTTCGAGCTTTTTACTAAATTTTTCTTCGATGTAATTATTAAATTTTTTTGGTTTTTTATTAAATTTTTCTTATAGTGTACATGGGATTTTACCCTGTTTTTTATTACATACTTTCTAATTTTTATTATTTTTTCTTTGAATTTATCTTTAAGATTTTTTTTAAATTTTCTTTGATTTTTTTTATTTGCTTTTTTAATAAGTTTTTCTTCGAGTTCATTATTTAATTTTTCTTTAGTTTTTTATGGAATTCGTCTTCGCGTTATTTTCGCGGTTTCTTATCATTTTTTCGGTAATTTAATTTATTTTTTCTTAAGTATTTCATTTCTTATTTTAATTTAAATTTTCATTTTTTATTTTTTATTTATTTTTTTTTTTTTTGAGATGTTCTGTAGCATTTTTCTCCCTGTTTTTTTAATATTTTCTGATTTTTTTTAAATTAGACACTTCATATTTTTCGTTGAATATTAATTGAAATCTGAAAGACCTATTTGCAAAAATGTGTAGAAATATCTAAAAAATAGAGATAAATTCAAAGTGTCTTTTGGCGCAGGAAGTTCCACTTAATTTCGCCACCTAAGTGTTGCAACAACAAACTCTATATTTTCAATGTATACACAGTGTTGTTGTTTTACATATGTATATACATAAATGCTTTTATTGGCTACAATTTCTTACATTGTACCGGTTCTAGAACGGAAGAGGAAGTTGTTTGGCGTAAGTGTAATACGAGTACAGCAGTTGAGCATGAGCCATGAGTAAGAGAAATTAATTTGTACTCCTATACATAATGACAAACAAAGTCACTAATTTGTGGTGGTTTTATGACTTTCAACATGGTGAAATATGTGTTGGAATGAGAGGTAACTAGAAAAGTAACTATGAAGGCTAATTGTATCTGTGTTGCTAAGCAGGAGAATCTCATTTTTTATGATCTTTGCATTTTCAAGTATGAATAAGTATGAATTAAAAAGGGAAGGAAGATAAAAAGGCAGGAAATATTAATGAAAATGATTGTTTTTGGGGTATGTGAAAGGATTTTGGAACCAAAATAAACAGCAATTCTTGTATTTTTTATATTATTTTTTAAAATAAATTTTTAAATTTTTTTTTTTTTAATAATTTTTGAATTTGTTTTCTCACTCAGTATTAAACATTTTAGTATATTTTTTTTTACAATTTAAATCAACTCTTATTCGGAAATTTGCAGAATTGTTTTTTTTCGCAAAAATCCACTTAATTTACCTGTTTTCAATTCACCCAGCAAACTCATTCTTCCCACCTTTTGCACATACAATTTTTCCCATTTTCTCTTACTATCCTCAAATCTTTGATGTTGATTTATTGTTTTACGGTACAAAGACAATTTGCCTTAAGCCATGCAACAAACTTGCTGAGGAAGTCAGTAAAAGAAGTGCAAAGCGAAAAATACATATTTACATATAACAATGAAAATTTGTTTTTTTTTTTAATGTAAAAAAAAAAAAAAATTTAAAAATAATGAAAGAAAAAACACTAAAAAGTATCAGTGACCAATGCCAAGCAGCACACCCAATGACAGCAAATTTTCTCAGCGGCAAAATAGCGAATGTGTCGGGCTAACTACTCTAACAATTGCGTGAGAATATTCAGCGCGGGTGTTGTAGCTAAGCTGCTGGGAGAAGGTCAGTTTTCATTCAAACTAATTTATATGCATAATTTATGTAGATGACTCTTTACTACAATGTATTATATGTGCGTGCGAGAGTAAAAGGTTAAATTTTGTGAACAAAATGTACGCCGACTTTTATTTTATGAAAATTTTTATAAGAAAAAAAAGGAAAAAAATTTTGTCATTTTAATTAAATATTTTGTGAAATAAAAATAAGCAAATATTATGTAAACGAATGAAAATGAAAATAAAACGCAAACAGCTTTAAAAAAAATATTATTTATTTTATTTTTATTTTTTTTATTTTTATTTTATTTTTTTATTTTTTATTTTTGCCAAGTGTTTTATTACATTACATTAACACCTCTTTCCGCAAAAAAGCGTTATGAATTTAAATATCTAATTACAAAATAAAAGCAATAATGCCTCATTTCGCATTTTGTAGAGTAAATTATCTTATTACACTATTAAATTGAAAGTGTTACTAATTATAACATTTAGCATATAAAGGAAATCATATGAATTAATAAGCCATGACATTGCGCATGCGAAATTGCCACAATCGACGTGAAATTATTTACTTTTGCTGCTTACAACAAAATAGAGTTTTTTTTTTAAATAAAAAAATATATAATAAAATAAATAAAATAAAGTAAAAATATGAAAATAAAAAAATATAACAAAATGAAAAGAAATAAATAAAATAAAAATAAAATTAAAAAAATATAAAATAAATAAATTAAAATAAATTTAAAGAAATTAAAATTAAAAAAAAATTTAAAAAAAAATTAGTAAAATAAAATAAAATAAAATTAATATATTATTTTTAAAAAATAAAAAAAATTAATAAAAAAAATAATATAAAATAAAAAATTAAAAAAAATAAAATTAAATTAAATTAAATAAAAATAAAATAAAATAAAAATAAATTTAAAAAAATAAAAAAAATTAAATTTAATTAAATTAAATACAAAAACTAAAATAAAAAAGAGGGCCGCTGTCTTCAGCTATGTCGAAGTCTTTATACCTTTCATGAACATATCAAATTTATAGCTAATTGCCAAATACGATTTTGATAATTTTCAACAGATGTCAATATAAACTGGAATTTGCATGTGTAGAATATATACATGCTTGTACGCGATTTTTTTAGTTGATTTTTGACCCAAATCTTCAAATCTGAATTTAAAATATAATATTCCGCTCTTGATTATTTTCACTATAATATGAATATACCAAAATTCACTCTCCTAGATGCCTTTTTAGTGGAGTTTTTCACTCATTATCTCTTAACTGAACCAATCGATTGTATGGGGGCTATATGATATTGTACTACTTCTTCGATGACTTTCACTACCAATATGTTATTCATAATATCTGTGAATAATACCGAGTTTCAAGCTCCTAGTTGTCTTTTTAGCGGATTTTTTGACTCAAAACATCATATTGGAACAAATCGGCGGTGGGGGGACTATATGATATAATATGCCGATTTCGAATATTTTCACTACCAATATATAATTGACAATATGTGTGTTTAATACCAAGGTTCAAGTTTCTAAATGCCATTTTAGCAGATTTTCTGACCCTTAACTTCTTCTCTAAACAAATCGGTTGAAGGGGGGCTATATTATATGGTATTGCTATTTCGATGATTTTCACTACCAATATTCAATAGATAATATATGTGGATAATACCGAGTTTCAAGTTTCTAGATGCCATTTTAAGGGAATTTTTTTATCCAAATCCTCATATTAGAACAAATCCGTTGTGGGGGGACTATATGATATAGTATTCCGATTTTAATGATTTTCAGAACCAATTTGTAATTCGTTATGTGGGTATAGTAACCAAATTTCACGTTCGCAGGTACTTTATTAACGGGCTTATGACCCGAAATTTCTAATCCAAAAAAAAACGGTCGTATATATTCTATAGTGGTCCGATCCGGTCGGTTGCGACAAATGATCGTCTAAACGTTTAGATGCATCTTCCTACCGAGTTGGGGTGAAATATTTCAAAAATTAGTTGGCGTTCAAACAGATCGAAGGACAGAAGGTCAGACAGACGGGCAGATGATCAAGGCTAAATCAATTCAGGTCGTGATTCTGATACGAACGATATAAATTTTGGTTGGAGATAGACCCACCTTCACCTTCTGTTACCTACATACTTCAGACCAAAGTTAATATACTATTTCATGTACATGAAACGTATAGGGATAACATAAAATAAAACAAAAATAAATAAAAATGCCCACAATGTAACATATTTAGCTGAAAGTCTGTGTTATTTTATGGAAATATTTAAACATAAGTAAATATATATATAAAGTATAACAAAATATTCTTAAAAATATAACTTATAGAAAATAGTAAAAACTATTTGCAGTTTTTCCACACAAAAAATCATAAATTCCTCGCTTATCAACTGTTTGACTTATGATAAGACCTACACGGCCTACATAGACCTATACATGTAGATATTAATTAATTTATTTTACTAGACTCATAAATAACTGTTTATCAGTTTGATGCTATGCCCTTTTTTGTTTCACTTCCATAAAATACCGTTATATTATCATATTGATTTTCCAACAATAAATTTCATTTATTTTGCATTATGTTGGCCTTGAGCAGTGATTTAGCGCTGAAAATCAATCTTCTGTTGAACAATTCACTATTTTATTGTTATATGTTGCTGTTAGTCTATTTTTCACCAGCTTGTTGTTATTTACTTAGTATGGTTTCTTTTTAATATTTTTTATGCTTTAGTATTACGTTGATTCTTTCACAGCTTACGCAAATCTTCATTTTATTTCAACAGAAACGGGTTTCGATTGAAGGCCTTCGCACTATTTTTCAACAGCTTTAGCCATAAATGATATTGAACGATGAAAAATTGCTGACGTATATAACGGTTAGTATATTATTTTATCTCCATTCTCTTATAAAGGGTGATCCGAGTAGAGGTAATTTCATCATGGAAAGACTTACGCCTGAAAAAAATTCACAAATCATTCAACTTCATTACGAAAATTCACATTCTGTAAAGAATATGTATATGATCAACATAATCGGACTGCTGAACGTACTATTCGCAACACCATTACCCATTTTGAGACCCAGCATTCATTACTGGATAATATTCGACTGAATAGACCAGGTCCAGCACGCAGTAATGAAACCTTATAGCGGCCGTAGCTGAGAGTGTACACGAAGACCGTGGAAAGTCAATTCGACGACGTTCGCAGCAACTCGGACTGAAGCCGCTCGACTTTCCCAAGCGACATCGCTTCGCTCTTTGGGCTCTTGAAAAGCTCCAAGAAGGTGCGACGTTTTCGAGCCAAATTTTGTTTAGTGACGAGGCTCATTTCTAGCTCAATGGGTATGTAAACAAGAAAAATTGCCACATTTGGGACGAAGAGCAACCTGAAGAGATTCAAGAGCTGTCGTTTCATCTAGAAAAAACCAATGATTTGGTGTGGTTTGTGGATCGGTGGAATCATCGGTCCATATTGCTTCAAAAATGATGCCGCTGAGAACATAACCGTCAATGGCGAACGTTATCGCGCCATGATAACCGATTATTTGATGTCTGAAAATGAAGCTCGTGATCTCCGCCACTACTGGTTTCAACAAGGCGCCACTTCTCACACATCGCAACAATCAATGGATTTATTGAGAGAAAACTTCGGTGAGTAGATAATTTAACTTTTGGGTCGGTCGATTGGCCACCAAGGTCGTGTGATATCACACCATTAGACTTTTTCCTGTGGAAATATGTGGGGATATGTGAAGTCTAAAGTCTATGCGGACAATTTCGCTGCGATTCATGCCTTGGAGCAAAACAGCACGCGTATCATTCATCGAAAATTGGGCTCAACGGATGGACCATCTGAGAGGTAGCCACGGCCAATATTTGAAAGAGATAATCATCAAAAAAATAGATGCCAAAATATGCTCTTGCGGATGATAATAAACATTTCCCTTTAAATTCGAAGTTTCTGTATTTTTATCTTTAGAAAAGTGGAGAACCTCGAAATGGATCACTCATTATATAAAGGTTACTAAATTGTTTTATCTCCATTCTCTTATATCACAAATGAGACAGTCTGATATAGTAGAGTAATGTTAGAAAATTTTGTCTTTGGTGCCACAGTTACCATTTATCAATCATCCAACATACATACATACATACATATTTATAAAAAAAAATCCAATTAGTCCAAAATAGTCGCTTGTATGTTTTTAAGAAATATTTCCCACAGCAACGTTATTGCTTTTCATATAAATAATAATCAAAGAGCCAAATGACTTCATTGCCTCCTCTTCCGTCATTTTCGCAAAACAATTTTCAACCGCAAATAAAATGCCAGTAAACAGCTAAATGGAATAAAAAAGTGGAATAATTAAAAGCATTTTGCAGCTATTTATGTAAATTAGCAATATAATCATTATATATATGTACATATATCTGAAAGCCCAAAAGTCACCTGCAGACCTAGTATATATATGCATTTGTTGTAAAGTGCATATAAACAACAACAACAACAATAAAGTTATAAATTTAACAGAGTAAGTGAGCGACTAATCATTTATTTACCACAAAAGAAAAACACAAACAATGTTTTTGTTGCAAAGCATTTTTACAACAACAACAACAAACTCGTATGCATGCATATAACGTATGCTATTTCATGTGCGCCAGTAAATATAAGTATTTTGCAAATTATGAGAAAAAAATTACTGTTGCATACGCTCTCATGCTGATTTTTATAGCCTTAATGGCATGCCAAGCACAACATATTGTCGAAACATGCATACATGCTAATGCGTAAATAAATATGTAAAAGCGTAACTATGTGTTGACTACATAAATGTGTCTGTATAACAGTTAATGTTGCTTATTTGGTTTGCAAAATTTGTTTTTCTCCCCAGATATGCACACCCAAATAACATTTCGATTGAAAAGTGCCCGGCCTACCATAGTAAAACAAATTTTTTTTTTTAAATTCCTTATTTTTTATTCAACACCGTTTCACTCAAGGCTGATACACTGATTTTAGACATTCTCCAACTTTTCAATATAATTTTTATAAGAGTATTTGTACTTTACTACAAAAAAGGTCTCAGTTTCGGCGATCAACTCTTCATTCGACGAAAATTTCTCCCCAGCGAGCATTCTTTTGAGAACTGAGTACAGGAAATAGTCGCTGGGCCACAGTTCTGGAGAATACGGTGGAGGCTGTAGCAATTCGAAGCCCAATTCATAGATTTTTTCCAGCGATTTCACCGACTTGTGACACGGTGCATTGGCTTGGTGAAACAGCACTTTCTTTTTCTTCAAATGCGGCTGTTTATCGGCGATTTCATCCTTCAAACGGTCCAATTATACTATCTCGCTGTTGATGGTCCTTCCTTTTTCTAGGTAGTCAATGAAACCTATTCCATGAGCATCCCAATATACAGAATCCATGATCAAGCCAGGCGACTGTTGCGTTTTTTCACGCTTTGAAGCGGGTTCATCGTGTGCAGTCCACTCGAATGACGGTCGATTGGACTGTGGAATGAAACGATGGACCCATATTTCATCCATTGTCACATATCGGTGCAAAAAATCGGGTTTATTACGCTTTAACATCTCCAAACACTGCTCCGAATCATCAACTCATAGTTGTTTTTGGTAGAAAAGTTAGCTCGCGCGGCACCCACTTTGCACAGAGCTTTCTCATACCCAAATATTCGTTAATGTTATGATGTATACGTTCAGTTGATAACTTAAGAGTGCCTGATATTTCATTCAATTTCAATTTATGGTCATTCAAAATCATCTTTTTTTTATCGGTAACAACTTCTTGGAGTGGACGCTCACTACTTTCACAGTCTTCGGTGCTCATTTCACCACATCTAAACTTAGCATACCAATCCTTGATGATTGATTTTCCTGAGACGGTGCCTG
Source organism: Neoceratitis asiatica (assembly GCA_030068015.2). Classification (NCBI taxonomy): domain Eukaryota; kingdom Metazoa; phylum Arthropoda; class Insecta; order Diptera; family Tephritidae; genus Neoceratitis; species Neoceratitis asiatica. The sequence goes on from CM061526.1 coordinate 17,095,384, forward strand.
GAACCCCGCCTTCAAGCCAAGTTTTCGCTTCAACAATATTTTTCCGCTTCAAAAAGTATTATTTTATCAACACTCGAAAATCCTTTTATCCATTTTATCACAACAACAAAAGTTGATTCACTCAAAATGCTATAAATTCATAAACTAATGATCTGACAGCTGCCATATTTATGCACGCGTCTTTTGAAGGTTAGGGAGAACTTAAAATCATTTGGATTTAATTCTAGTAGCGCCATCTATGTGTCAGGCCGGAGACTTTTCAATTGACTTGTTATATGATAGTTTGCATTTTCTGTGGCATTATGATAATTTTATGCGCCACTTTAATTACCCGCTTTCTTGTTGGCTATAAATAGTGTGTATAATCGTGTTGTCCGCTATAAATGCAACTGTAATTATTGTTTACTTTTACTTTATATTATATTATTTTAATTAACTCTATTTTAAGAAATTTTATTATATTTAATTTTAATTTATTCGATTTTTTATATTTTTTTTATATTTTATTTTTTACATTTTTTTAATTTTTTTTTTATTCTATTATATAATTTTATTTTATTTAATTTATTTTTAATTTTTTTTTATTTTTTTTATTTTATTTTTTTATTTTTTTTAATAACAATTAAATTTTTTTAATTTATTTTATTTTTTTCTTTAATTTAATTAACTAATTATATTTAATTTTAATTTATTTATTTTGTTTTATATTTATTTAGTTTTTAATAATTATTATTTTTTTAATTTTTTTTATTTTTATTTTTTATTTTTTTTTTTTATTTTTTTATTATATTTTATTTTATTTTATCTTATTTTATTTTGTTTTATTTTATTTTATATTATTTTTTTATTCATTTTTTTTAATTTTTTATTTTTTATTTATTTTTTCTATTTTTTACATAAATAATTTTTTTAAATTATTTCTTTTTACTTTATTTAATTGTTTTTTAATTTATTTAATTTATTTATTTTATTTTATTTATTTTATTTAAATTATATTAAATTTAATTTTTGTTTGCTTATTTAGCTTTTCTTTAATACTTTTATATTATTTAATTTTCTTTTTTTCGCCGTTTAGTGCACAACCTTTATCCGTAACCAAGGACATTGACTAAGTGCCACGCATTGTTATCGCTTGTAAACTGTCAACGCATTGGATTTTTCGACTGCCAATGCCAACAGCAATAATCACAAGTAAAACAACAATGTGAATACAAACAGATTTACTCTTGTACTCAGTTGTCAACGCAATTATGTGTGTATGTAGTGTGTGGTGTTTTTTACTGCTCTTCGGCAACCTTTGAAGATCAAGATGTGTTGGCGTTTTGTGGTCGACGCTCGCGATGTCCTTTTCGAGCGACGTTTATCGCGCTGGAATGCTGAAATTTTTGTATATATCTGACGTTTGTAAGTACTTTGTTGCCGGCAACGGTCAATCGTTGAGTTGTTGGCGGTAAATCGCCAACATTTTCGTCGCATAATTGCAACATATTTTATTGTAGGCAATTATTTGCTGTGCCAAGCAGACGACAATGCTTTCAGAGAGAGAGAGAGAGAGAGAGAGACGGAGTAAGGGAAAGACAAGTTGGTATGGCAGACAGAAAAAAGGTGAAGAGAAAAAAATAGTTTTGATTTTCGTGACATCAAAAGTCGTATACAGAAGCATATGAAAAGGAATGAGCAGAAGAAAACTAGTTAAAATAAAAAATAAAAAATTACCTTACTAAAATCATTGAGGTTTTGAGAGCTGTCTATATTTTTGAACTATATATAGTTTTCATGTTTAAGCTATTTCAGAATTCTTTTTTTTTTTTTAAATTTAGAATAATATAAATAGTTTTTTAATATTTTTTTATTTTTTACTGTTTTTTATGTTGATCTAAAGACAAAGATTATTCAAAAAAGCAATTTTATATTTTTTATAAGTGCGTTGAGAATTATAATTGCCAAGCAACTACGAATGAAATATCATACTCAGTGTTCAATACTATTCATAAACTTTTATTTGAGAATTGTAAAACCAATTTGTAAGTGTTCAAATAAATACGTTTTATTTTTAAATAAAATACAGCGAAAAATAAATTAATTTAAAAAAAAAGAATATAAAAAATATTTATTAAAAACTATATATGTCCCCGCTCCATCAGCTCATTTCGAGCAGTAGCAGGCATCTTTTGTTTTACTTGAGATCCAATCCAAGTAACGACTTACACGTGTATAAATACCCGGTGCATTCGGTCTGGCACAACCATAACCGAAAGAGACCACGCCAGCCAATTGGAAGATACCATCACGTACGATCAGCGGACCGCCACTGTCACCCTTGATTTTGAAGAGGGAGAAAATTGGAATAAATGCGATGAAAATATAAGATATTGACATAAGAAAATGGACCTAAGAGAGATAAAAGTGCGTTTTAAATATAAAAAGAGAGAGAGGAGAGAAGTATAGAGAATAAACGGCTTTTTTATTTAATTTTCGTTCCACGAAATTTGTCTTTTACCGGCTTAAACAACCAAGGTTATTATTTCTAGTCTACTTTTTGTACTGAACAAGTAAAAGAAGAGTGCTTTCTAATATAAATCTGTTGAGAATTTCAAGTCCCCAATGGAATGCGAATGAAATAATAATTTTAAATCACAAATCAAGGAGCGAAAAGGAGACAAATATAGTTGCAAATCAACAAATATACTGAAAGAGAGTAATGCTCTTTTAATATGGAGAGAGACACCGTAACCAAAAGAGTAAAGGGACAACTTCTGTGGTGCAGAGATCGTAGTTCACGACTTATACATGAGTTTAAATGAAAGTTGGCCAATATTTTACTTAATAATGATGAATGATAACTGCGAAAGCAAGATTAAGAAGAAAATCAAGTTAAATAAGAAATTAACTGTAAGAATATGATTGAAAAACTGAGAATAAGGTTTTTTTCATGGAATTGAGAAAAGTAATGAGAGTTAATTGAAGAAAAACTTTGATTAAGTGCTCTTTATCTGCCTCTGTCCCTCTCTCTCTCTCTTCCCCTCTCGCTCTTTTCCTTACCCTCTCGCTCTTCCTCTTCCCCTCTCGCTCATTCTACCCTATTTCTCTTTCTCTTTTTCATCCCCTCCCCCCTGTCTCTCTCCTTCACTCGTTTCTCTCTCGTACTTTCTTACTCTCCCTCTCGCTTTTTTTCCATCAAACCACTAAAGAGCTCACCTGACAGGCATCCTTGCCACCCTTCTCCACCAAACCAGCACACAACATCGTACTAACTATCATCGATTTATACGAAGTGGCACGACATTGTGCATTCGTGATAATTGGAACGGTAACCTCACGCAAGACGTTCGATATGTTACCATCTTGAGTGGTAAGACCCCAGCCAGCGACGATGCCCTGCGAAGGATAAATAATTTAAATTGAAAATGCATAGGTAAAAGTAAACAAAAAATATCCAAACAAACCTGCTTAAAATCGAAATTCTGTCGTCGTCCACTTGGCAGACAAACCGGTCTTATCGGGTCATTCAACTCTATGGGCTTATTTAGCTTTATCAACCCTATATCATTAACCAAGGTGTTCGTATTATATTTTTCATGTTTAATTAAAGCCACAGCATTTCTGGTAATGCCCATTTTCGATGAAGAACGATTGATTTGCAGCAAACGTACAGAGATCTCACTGGTTCGCTGTCCCATAACACAATGCGCCGCTGTGAGTACATAACGATCGTTAATCAAAGTGCCACCACAGTAGAGAAAACCTTGCCTGAGTAACTGTGCCGTCCAGGGATATTTATTGATGCGTACGACGGTGCCGCCAACAATACGATTGCCATTCGGCACGCCACAAGCTAGGAAGAGTAGTGGGCGATGCGCAGAGCAGGCAGGGAATGAAGAGAGAAAGAGCGAGAAGGAGAGAAAAATATATATTTCTGAATTAGCATTTCTTACTCTTGCACACAACCTCCAAACTTACAACACGAAGCACATTTATTGAAACGTAACGCTTTCGAATCATCGTCAGTACCATCCTCATCAGAGTCATCTTTATCTTCACTACCCAAAATTGATGAGAGTATTTGCTCTTTTTGCGCATTAATTATATCATCGATAAAATCACCCATTACACCCGGTGGTGGAGTGCCGGTAGTTTCAACAATGTTCTCCGCTTGATTTTCTGCTGGTAATATGGGTATGCGCGAAGGTGGACGTGGATAATAATAACCGCTAATATTCAGTTGGCCCGCCGAAATGTTAGGCGGTTCGTAATGATAACCGGCGTCAAGACTATTCTCCTGCGGTAAAGCGGCAATTTCATGCTTGTTCGGTGCTGGGTAAAAATAGCCGGAGTCCTTTTGGGAGAGTTTTCGAAAATGGGAACAAAAATTTGTCGGTATTTCAGTAATGGGTTCCTTATTCTAGTTTTTTTTTTCTTTGTAATTTTTTTTTTTTTAAACTTTTATAAAAATTTATTTTATTTTTTTTTTAATTAATTTATTTAATTTTAATTAAAATTTCAATTTTTTTTTTTAACTTTTTTAATTTATTTATTTTTTATTTTTTTATTTTTACTTTCTTTTAATTTTTATTTGTTTTATCTTATTTTATATAGTTTTATATTTATATTTTATTTATATTTTTTATTTTATTTTTTTAAATTTATTTTATTTTATTTTTTATTTTTTTTTAAATTTATTTTATATTATTTATTTTTAATTTTAATTTTTACTTTATTTTAATTCTAATTTTATTTTATTTTTATTTTTTTATTATATTTAATTTTATTTTATTTTGTTTTTTTTTATTTTTTTTTCTTTTTATTTTTTTTTTAACTAATTTTATTTTTTTAAGATAATTTTTTTTATTTTTACTTTATTTTAATTTTTTAATTTAATTTTTATTTTTTTTATAATTTCTTTTTTTTTTAATATGTTTAATTTTTTTATTTTTTATTTATTTATTTTTTTAATTTATTTTATTTTTCCTTTTTATTTTAATTTTTACTCAACTTTTTTATATTTTAATTTTTTGTTTTATTTAAATTTTTTTATATTTTTTCTTTTATTTTCTTTTTTTCTTTTTTTTTATTTTATTTTTTTTTAATATTATTTTCTCTATTTTGTTTTACTTTATTTAATTTTGCTTTAGTTTATTTATTTTTTGTCTTTTATTTTTATCTTTTTTTTTTCTTTTCTTTTATGTTATTTTGCTTCTAGTACTTTCGTATTCCACCACTTTTTCTCACAATGTCATTTCAGTTTTCCTACTCACTCACCGCTCTTCCACCACTTAAATCGACCAACACCAACAACACTGCCCACATAACGCACTTTGTTTGACACATTCTCATTCAGTTTGACACTGACACCTAACCGTTAACCGTCAATGCAGACAACTATAAAAACGTACCGCTGACACACAAAACTTTATCACTTTAAGCAAAAATAAGACTTTTATTTCAAAATTCTCTTCGCGATTTCGAACTGTAGACCTTCCGCGCAACGCCAGGCTCATAGATCAACTGAAGGAGAAAGTTGCGCTCAGTCTCCTCTTATATGCTCAAGTTCTTCAGCAGTCAAGTTCCTAGTTACCTTTTTCGGTGTCATCGCCGTTGTCGACGGTGCAAAAAAAGACAAGAAGAAACCGCGACTGAATTCTTTCCATAATAAATTCCATATTTTGCAAGATTCTTTATGCGTTCGGACGCATTTTGTCAACTCAGTTCGCGACATAATTATTTTTCTCCTTCATTTTATTTTATTTTATTCTATTTTTTTTTTTCCACATGTTAAGTTGGCCAAAAAGAATTCTTAAAATTCGCTTAAAGTCTGACAGATGAGAAGACTTCAGCACAAAGCAAGTGTTTCAGTTCTTTATTGTTTTTTTTTTTTTTTTTTTTAATATTAATTTTATTTTTAATTACTGTTTTTGCCCTTTACTTCTTGTTTCGCTAGCAATTTATTTCACTAATTTGTGAATTTATTTATTAGTTTTTAATTTCTTCTTCGCTAATTTCGTCTAACCTCATTTTAGAAACTTCTTTTTGTGACATTTATCTTATCTGATTAAATTTCTTTTTTTTTTAAATCTTTTTGGAAAAGTCTTTCAAGCATATCTATTTTTAAGTATTTTTATTGGTTCCTTCACATTTTTAGTTTTCATTATTAACTTTTGCATCTATTTCTTTCGCTATCATCTCATTTTCTTCTTCTCGATCTTTACTGTCATCGCTCTTATTAATATAAAGCCAAACTAAACCATGAGTTGTCTCAGATTTGAAAAATTTGCATATTTTAGTAAATTTTGTGTCTGATTACCAAACCATTTAAAGATATATACAATAGAATGCAAATTTTTCCAAATCTCTTGATTAATTGTTCCATGTCTTCTAATCCCACTTTAGAGAAAATAAATTAGCTGTCACTTTTGGGTGAAGAAATTTTTAATTTATTACAGAATTTTGAAAAACAATTGGTTACATGTTTTTTTTTTTTTTTTTTTTTTGAAAACTGTGTTTCAATGAAATTCGTTCCGAAATTGCTTAATTCTTGACAATAAAAAATCGTCACTGCTCCATCGCTCGGAAATTTGTGTATGAAGTGATTAATTCTCATGATTTGTTTAAAATAGTCTCATATTTAGTGACGAATCATTTGTATATGATTATGACATCGAAATCTAAAACCGACTCGTTCTACTTTTAGTGCCAAAGAGAACCAAAAAAGGAAAAACTACCCGAAGCACAAGTTAATTTGAACCCTTCACTTGAGATTATGCATTTGTGTGGAGCCATATGAAAAAATGCCCAAAATTATGGAAAATCCATTCATCGGTATGGTATTGCTATGTATAATTAACTAGTTCGTAATTTTTTTAGAAACACCATAAACACGCTTATCATATGCACCGTATTAGGCTCCAGGAAACTTTTTCACTTACTCTTGATTGAAGGGACCCATGAAATGATGGCATTTTGCTACAATTGAGAGAGACGAAAAATGAAACGCTAAACGAACTCAATAACATGCCAAAAATGTTTCAAGCGTTGACAGCGAGTCTCACTTTCCCAAATAAAAGTCATATTTGTTATCGGTTCTCACGCTGCATTGATTTTTCATAAGTTTTTCTTCAAAAGTTAAAGCATATTGTTCCACCACCACAATATTCACTGAATCTGGCTATCTTTGATGTCTTTCTATTTAACAAGCCCAGAATACTGGCGCGGGAAAACGAGAATTGTTGAAGGAATTGAAGGTTATTCTGGCAGATGAATAGAAGTCATTTTTCAAGGATTGAAAAAAAAAAACATTACAATGGAGGGGAGGCGAAGGCGGCGAAATAGATTTAAAAGAATTAATTTATCTTCTGAGAATTAAAATAAAGTCACTTTAAAAGATAATAACAGAAATATTCTTCACTGTTGGAAGCAACAAGTGAAGAGCGATCAGGTTTCACCTGATATTTCCAACTACTGAAGTCAAACAGCGAAGAGATAGAAGGAGTGGCTAATAATGAAGAAGAAGACGTTTCACCAGAATTTAAAGTTCAAAAATCTTTCAAGCACGGCGCATGGAATCAAGGAATGCTCTGCATTTTGTGGTAAGAGAAAAATTGTATCAGAGAATTTTGAAAAGTGGTCAGACAACTGACAGGGGTCTCTTTAAAAAAAATTTAAACATAGCGATTATAGCGACCCTCCAGCTTTTCGATACCATTTTTGTAGTACTATTTGTCCTTTGCTTCAAAAAAGACCTCAGTTTCGGCGATCACCTCTTCATTCGAGGAAAATTTCTTCCCAACGGAAAACTCTTTTGTGATCTGAGTACAGGAATTAGGCCGCTGGAGGACAGATCTGGAGAATACGGTGAATGCGGACGCAATTCCAAGCCCAATTAATGGATTTTTGCGATCGACTTCAACGATTTGTGACAAGGTGCATTGGCTAAGTGAAACAGCACTTTCTTTTTCTTTAAAGGCGACCGTTTTTTGGGGATTTCGTCCTTCAAACGGTCTAATAACGCTACGTAATAGTCGCTGTTGATGGTCCATCCTTATGCAAGGTAGTCACTGAAAATTATTCAATGCGTATCCCAATGAAAATTATTCAATGCGCATCCCAAAATACAAACGCTATATATTTGTCAGCCGACTATTGCGTTTTTCCACGCTTTGGAGCGGGCTCATCCCATGCAGTCCATTCGACAGGCTGTCGATTGGGGTTCGGAGTGAAATACTGGAGCCATGTCTCATCCATTGTCACATTTCGACGCAAAAACTCGGGTTTATTACGCTTGAACATCTCCAATCACTGTTCTGAATCATCAACCCGTCATTGTTTTCGGTCAAAAGTGAGCTCGCGCGGCACCCACTTTGCACAGAGCTTTCTCATACCAAAATCTTCGTGAATGATATGATGTACACGTTCATTTGATGTCTATAGAGTGTCTGCTATTTCATTCAATTCCAATTTACGGTCATTCAAAATCATTTTATGGATTTTTTAGGTGTTTTCGTCAGTAAGAACCTCTTTTGGGCGTGCACTGCGTTCACCAGCTTCGGTGCTCAATTCACCATATCTAAACTTAGCATACCAATCCTCTATGCTTGATTTCTATGGGGCAGTATCCGGAAACACGTCAAGCCAAGAATTTGCTTGAACTGTAATTTTTTCCCTTCAAAAAGCAATATTCCATTAACACGCGAAATTCCTTTTTATTCATTTTTTTCACAATAAGAAAAGTTGTTTCACTCAAAATGCTATAAATTCACAAACAAATGATTCGACAGCTGTTAAATTTATGCAAGCATCGTTTGAAGGTTAGGGCTAACTAAAAATTAATTTGATTTCATTCTAGTAGCGCCATCTATGTGTCAGGTCAGGGACTTTCCAATTTACCTTTACACTCTAGTAGAAAGTATTTTATGTATATTGTATATGGAAAACCCTGTTTTAGAGATTTCAAAAAAACATTAATAATAATATAATTATAATAATATGATGATACTCTAATAGGAGTAAGCCTGACAGGCATTTCTTAAGCTTTTTACTCTCCAACCATATACACTTTCTATTCGCCGAACTTTAAAATGTTTAAAAAAAAAGAAAAAGAAAAAAAATTTTTTGAATACATATTCATACTCATAAATAGAGATAAAATTATACTTTTCCAATGCTGCTATCATTCAAATGCAACATTCAAGTATATGGAGAACACCCAAGAGTAACAAGTAACAAGATGTTGAAAGATTCCACTCAATCAAGAGATACTTAAATTTTATGGGTGAAAAGAAAAGCAAAAATGTATTTGAAGAATATCATCAAAAGAGCTGACAAAAATTGGGTCATCAGCAACAGCATAAAACGCACATACAAGCGTAAGTATGTTAAAAGTCTTAAAGCATATCACATTTAATACTTTTCTATTAAATACGCCACAAACTGCTTAAAACACTTTTCAAATAATGACAAAAATATCTTTTTGTTTATGAGTCTGTAGATTTCAATTTTATTGCGTTAGAATAAAAGCTTACGAAAGTTACTCTCTCTCAATAGATACAGTTCAAAAATGCATAGTAGAATAGAAAAAAAGTATTTTTTTAATAGAAAAAACATAAAATGAACACAGTCAATATCAAAGAAGATAAGAAAGAATGAAATAAAGAAAGTCAGCAGATAAGTAATAAGTAGGAAGAAAGCAAAAAAAAACTTGTTTCTCCCTAATGATGCGCAACACCGAAGCTTTCGGGCGCTTAGCTGCTTCTGCCGGTCACTCTGGCGTTGCTGGCTTAATCTGACAGCCAATTGACCACGCTTGCTAGCGTACGGTATGCCTCAAGTTCCTAGGCATGCTTCTTCTTGCTGATACTAACTTGTTGAAGATTAAGGCTAATCGCTGTTTAAGCGTAGAAGAAGAAAATAATATAACAGAAATACTAACTGCTAAACAAAAGACTTAAGCGCCAAACTTGTTGTAGATATTTTTCACTATGTATGTATGTACATATGTATGCTAAACAGCCGCCAGCAACAATGCTGCACACTGACCGTTTCACTATACACAAATTTCTCTCTAATTCAACACACATTTGGCCACACTTCACTCTTATAATTAACGGTACATTTTTTGCGTTGTCATATGAAAATTATTATAAAAAATTATTTAAAAAAAATTTAAAAAAAAAATTCGAAACATAATAAAATACAAAAACACTGAAATATGCATATCAAACGGAAGTAAGGCGACCAAGAATTGGGCAAAGCCTCGCATTTAACGGTTATTTTTATTTTCTAGCTCTAACAAGTGCCATTAATTTTTGTGTATAAAAACGTTATAATGTTGTTGTTGTTTTCTTTTATTTCAAAATAATGAAAATGTTGCATGTTACACTCTTGTTGTTTTTGTTTCGGTTTTTGTTATTGCTACTATTTCTCTTACCAACACGCTGTTGGCCAATTCGTTCCACTTGCTTTGAACTGGGTCAGCACGAAGATGTTGAGCGTAGATGATGATGAAGAACACAATGAGAAAAAATGAAATAAAAAAATAAAAAAATACAAAGTAGAAGATAAGAAATGAGCAACTAAACACCAGCAACAACCGTTGCTATACTGTAACGAAATTTCAAGCCAAAAGCAGTTGGTCGTTAATTTTTTTATATTGAATTTTTTTATTTTATTTTTTTTGTATATTTTTTTTGTTTTTTTTTTTTTATTATTTCTGTATTTTTTTCTTCCCAACTACCGGCTAAATATCAGTTTTTACAAGCCCAGTGGCGATCTATCGCCAGCGATCGTAGCGCGTTGTTTTTGCGAAAGCAGCAAACAGATGACGAAAATAATTCAACGAGAGCCGTACGAAAAAAAAATAGTAACAAATAATTAGTAAAAATAAATTTCAAAAAATAATATAACCTAAATTATAAATAAAAAAGACTAAACTAAATAAAAGGAAATAAAATAATAAAAACAGTACACTTAATTCAAAAAAAGTAATAATAATAATAATAATTTTTTTTAAATAAAATAAAATTAATTAGAATATAAAAAAATTCAATTGAAAAATAAAAATTAAATTACTTAAATCAAAATCAAATTAACTAAACGTTGATCCAAGTAGAGATACTTTCTTCAATAGTCTTTTTTTTAACAGATCACGCGTGTGTCGTTTCAAGCTGTCGTGTTAATTTTATTCAGCATTGCTTGGCATTCCCTCATGGAAAGACTTACGCCTGAACAACGTTTACAAATCATTCAACTTTATTACGAAAATTCACGTTCTGTAAGGAATATGTTTCGCGCGCTTCGCTCAACTCATAGTCAACATAATCGGCCTACTGAGCGTATTATTCGCAACACCATCACCCATCTTGAGACCAGGCATTCATTATTGGAAATATTCGACCGAATATACCACGTACAGCACGTACAGCACGCAGTGAAGAAAACATAGCGGCTTTAGCTGAAACTGTACCCGAAGACCATGGAGAGACGATTCGGCGCCGTTCGCAGCAACTCGGACTGACGTCTAGAGCGACATGGTGCATTTTACGTCGAGATCTTAAATTGAAAGTGTACAAAATACAGCTTGTGCAAGATGAAAACGCTTCCCAAGTGATATCGCTTCGCTCTATGAGCTCTTGAAAACTATCAAGAAGTTCCGACGTTTTCGAGCCAAATTTTGTTCAGCGAATAAAAATCAATCAATATATTTATTGAGAGAAAACTTCGGTGAGCAGATAAATTCACGTTTTAGGCCGGTCGATTGGCCACCAAGATCGTGTGATATCACACAGTCTCACCGTTAGACTTTTTCCTGTGGGGATATGTAAAGTCTAAAGTCTGTACGGACAATCCCGCTTCGATTCAGCGCTTGGAGCAAAACATCACGCGTGTCATTCGCCAGTTACCAGTCGAAACGCTCGAATGAGTCATCGAAAATTGGACTCAACGGATGGATCATCTGAGACATAGCCGCTGCAAACATTTGAATGAGATAATCTTCAGAAAATAAATGCCAAAGATTGTTCTTTCGAATGATAAAAAACATTCCCCATTAAATTACAATTTTCTGTGTTTTTTTCTCTAAAAATCGAAATGGATCACCCTATAAAATTAAAGGAAATAAAAAAAAATTAAAACTAAAATAACATAAAATGTAATAAAACAAAACATATGGAAATTGAAGAAAATAAAGTTAAAATAGAAAAAAAAATTAAACAAAAAATTTGTAATTAATTAAATCTAATAAAAAAATTATAATAAAAAAAAAAAATTAAAATAAAATAAAATGAAATGAAATAAAATAAAATAAAATAATAGAAAGGAAAATAATAATAAGAAAATAATAAAGTAAAAGTAAAGTAAACTAGTATTAAGTAAAATTAAATTAAATTGAATTAAAAACAAAAAGAAAATAAAATAAAATAAATAAAATAAAATAAAATAAATGAAATGATATTAATTTAAAATAAAAGAATTAATTAAAAATAAAATAAAATACATTAAAATTAATTAATATAAAAAAATGTATTAATATAAAACTAAATAAAATGACAAAATTAATAAAATAAAATATTTAAATTAAACTATTGTAAAATAAAAAAAAATTAAGTTGAATAAATTTAAATTAAATTAAATATAGAAAATATTATTTTAATTAATTTAGAGTTACAAATTACTAAGCAAAATTTATTATAATTTGTTATTCTCTGTAATCAGTTTATCTATTCCTTAATTTAAATACCTCATTACATTCAATTACATAACACAACAATTTTTACATATCACTTTTAATCTAATTTTATAATGAAAGCACGCGCCATGCGTCATCCGCTTGAAAAGGTGTGTCAGAGCGCACAGCTGGTTGGACGTTGCTCGCTCGCATGCTCGTATTTTGCTGCCCACCAATTTGCGCATGCGTGGCACATTGACTCGTGCGACATTTATTGTAATTAATGAAAATGGCATGTTGTGTATGGTCAGGTTTTTAATAAATAAAATAAAATAGTCACATATTTGCAGTTATGCATGTATGCATACAGGATTTTATGAGCTGTATATGAAGAAATGTCTTTTTATTAATGGAACGTTGAAGTATTTGTACGTGACGAATAAGAATAAAAGAAATTGAAGCTAAATATGAATAGAATTAAAAAAAAGAATAAAATTATAAAAGAAAAATAATAAATAAATCGAATCTATTTACGTCTGTCATAGTATTGAGATTTTTTCAGAATATAATTATTATTATTTTTTACTACTTTCGTCAAATTTTTTTTTTGGTGAATTTGCCTTCATTACGACACTTCGTTATTAGTTGATTTCCTACTCTACACCAAATCACTTTGATTTTCTTTTGTTATTATTTAGCTGCTATTTTTGTTGATTAATTAACATACCAGCAAACACCTGAGTTGAGTTCATTATGTAGTCAAGACATGCTGCCGCAACTCACTCACTGCCCACCGCTCGTTACACACTTATAGCTTTCGCTTGCTATAACCAAGCGAATTCGTCGGTGCTTTGGCTATTGCCATTCGGACACGTTCTTGCCACATTTGTAATGTGAGCTGCCATAAATGGACAGGGACGAACATACATACATACGTACAAGGCGGGGTTACTTGACTGAGACGCCAGCTAATGAGTACGTCGCACTGGCTGGCTGGTCGATTATGTATAGTATATGTGTCTGTTGGCATATAGCTATGCCATTGAGGGACAGTTGGTTGACTGAGTGACCGCTAGCCGCTGCAACTAGCAGCTCATAGCTGTTTGCATTGTATCACACGCTCGCTTACAACTCTGTTGTTTTGGAGCGACGACTCACTCGGCTGATTGTATTACAAGCTCTGCAAGTCAGTTTTTTATAAAGATATATATATATATATATATATGTGCTCCACCCTTATCGGTATGCTTTGCTTTGGTCACCGATACCGTAAGCGCTTTTTGGGCTCAAACGCCGCCACTCGTTCATTCAAACGGTTTGTTTTGCTGATTGTTGTTGTTCTTATGGCCACTGGCAAGTGTCTGCTGCTGTTTGATATTGTTGCAAATATAAGTTTACTGCTGGTGTGTCTCTATATCTGTAAATATGTATATTGATACTTTTTCGTGTTGTTTAGTGTGTGTGTTTGCATGTTTGCTTGCTTGACAATTGCATTGTAATATGAGTAATATGAGTAAGTGCAAGAAAATGTCGAAAGAAATTAAAAGTGAAGTCACTTGTATGGATTTTTTTATACACATATGTATGTGTGTAGGTTTGTATACGTAATACGTAATAAATAAAGAAGCATAAATAGAAGGGTAACACCAAGAAGGTAATACTAAATCAAAATAAAATGAAATAAAATCATTAAAAATGAAAAATGAAATAATATAAATAATATAAAATTAAAAACAATAATAGAAAATTAAATTAAATTAAAATTAGGATAAATTAAAATAACATAAAACAAAATAAAATAAACGATTAATAGTTAATTAAATAGGAAAAATAATTAAAGTAATTTATTGTATTAAACTCATACAAAATAAAATACATTAAAGCGGAATAAAACTTAAATTCCTTGAAATAAAATGATATAAAAAAATTAAAATAAATTATATTAAATCAAATTATATAAAAAAAAAATATATAATAATGAAATGAGGCAACATAAAATAAAATTAAAACAAAGAATTATAATAAAATAAAAAATTAAGAACAAAATATTATTGACGTAAATAAAATCAAACAAAGTCTAATAAAATACATTAAAACAAAATAAACAAGAAATAAGGCCTGTCTTCTGTCATGCCGAAGCCTTTATACCTTTCATGAATATGATAATAATAAACTCGATTGCAAATTGCCAAATTCGATTCATATCAACTAGAATTTACGTCTGCAAATGCCACATTTTACGCTTCTAGATGCTTTTTTAGCGGATTCTTTTACCCAAATCCACATATCTGAACAAATCCATTGTATGGGCGCCATATGATACAGTAATCCGATTTCGATGATTTTCAGAATCAATATACAATCTATAATATATGTGTGATATAAAAAATTTCACGTTCTTAGGTACTTTTTTGACGGATTTATGACGCAAAATTTTAGATTTAAAAAATCGGTCGTATATATGTTATAGTGGTCCGATTCCGACAAATGATCGTTTAAACGTATAGGTGCATCCCAGGTGTCCCACCAAGTTTTGTTGAAATATTTAAAAAATTGAGGGACTGGTTTGGGTTCAAACGAGCAGATGGCCAGATAGACAAACAGAGAGACAGACGAATTGACGGGCATGACTAAGTCAACTCAGCTTGTGATTCTGATAAGATTGGTATAAATTTCGGTGGGTCTATCGCTTCTCCTTCTGGTACTTATATACTTATGAGCAAGGTTTATATAAAATTAAAAAATAATATGAAAAAAGATTAAATTAAACTAAATTAAATTTAAAAAATTAAATTAAATGAGATAAAATTAAGCAAGTTAAATTAATACAAATTAAAATATATAAATTAAAATAAAATAAGAGCTAAAAGTTCGGAATAAGTTTAATATGATTATTTTTCCACCAGTATTTTTCGTTCTCAAAAGCTCATTTAATTCGCCTCAAAAACGGTGACTTCATACTTTTACAAAATTTGCATTCTCTAATTGCATCACTACTAGCGTGTGAGAACCCAAAGCAAGTTAAAATAAAATGCAGTCGTAAACTATATATCTTTACACATAATTTAATTTAAATATATTTATTTTCAACATTATAAGTAAGTAATTCTTGCTACTTTTGTGGTTAAATATAATTTTAATACCTTCTATAGGGATTTGTTTTTCAAACCACAAATCATTTACCGCAAATGAACAGACTGATATTGTGCTGCGTTATTGATAGGCTTGAGAATTTTCTATTAATATATATTTTTTTTTTTTTGTGGCAAGACTTGGAGTAATTTTGTAAAGAAGTAAAATAAGCCTTAATGCAGAAGATAAAAATATTTTCCTTATTATGTTGTTGGAATCGATATTGAAAGAACTGAGTTCGTCGTTTATAGCTGGATATGTTTTATTATCATTTATAAGCTAGAATTTTTTCTACAAAAGCTCACTGAAGTTATCAAAATCACGGCATATAAATGCTAGTGAGCTTTAATCCCCATTAAATCTATGTTCAAGATTGTTTTTATCTATTTTTTGCATCAGTCACATATCCACGCGAGATGGACCTGGGACTGGCCTATTCAAAGAAAATCGTATTTATGCTTCGACTTGCTTGATATTTGGTATATGGGCACGAATCTTTGGGTTTAGATTAGCAGGAAAACTACTCTTCTCTGCGGGCAGTAGACCACGGACTGATCTATTCGAAATCTTATTTATGGTTCGATTTACATGATTGATGATTTTCAGTCTGTGTACCGATTTAAATGAGAAAAAAATTGATTTATGCTTCGATTTGGTTAAAATTCCATGTCTAAATGGGCCAAGAATGAGGAAAAAAGTTCAATTTGCTTGAAATATTTCTTTACGGAAAAGGCATCACCGACAGAAAGACAAAAATGAGGATAATTTGGTTGTAAGCATAGGTGCGTGCGTATTTTTTCACTGTACCATGTAGTTTTACTTTGAAGCTTTCATATTGACATTTTCGTGAAAGTCTCTAGCGAGTGAATAAGCGAAATGCACTTAAAAATACGTAGCTGGATTCATATTGCAAAATAATAATTAAAAAAAATTAAAATTTTTATTTAGATGTTGCTTAATTAGAACATAAATTTTCCTTTCCTTTTATTAGAGTAAAAAATTGGAGAAAAATACAGAAGGCCACAATAACGCATGGCCGGGTCAGCTAGTATTTTTTATAAAAATGAAAAGAAACACTGTGAGCTTTTGCTTGAGTATATTTTATGAATACATTGAAAAACATATCCATAATTTTTCTTCCCTTGTAATTAATTTAGCTCGACTTAAATTTCATAGAAAAAATAGTTAAAAAAAAATATATATTTAAATACACAGCTGTGGTATTTGTGTTAGAAATATAAAAAAGCAATAATCACCAATTCGCTTACCTCATTAAGTTGAAGTATGCTTAATTGAATGTTTTTTCTTTTTAATTTAAATTCCTTGCCAGGTTTATTTATTTTTTATTATCATGATTTGCATTTTCATCTATTCATTGTTTTTAAAATACACTTTATATACTGTTATTTTTCTTTCTTTTATTTTTCTATGTAAAAATATTTACTTTAACGTGAGTGAGTACGCTTGTATGACTTCAAACAATAATATTACTCATTTATAGCATTTATTTAATTAAATTTAAATATGCAAAAACGTGTCTAGAAGTAAATACCATTTTCGAGCTATATGGTAATTTAGTAATTTAAGTATGGAATGATATCAGCAGCAAAGTGATCTAATAAAATTTGCTGATTCAGTGCGCTATGAGATGCTTGAGTGCTTGTGGAGAGAAAAAATAATAATTTAAGAAATAGAAAGAAATGAAAATGAGTATTATATAGGTCATAGAAGATTTTCGTATATAAATTATTAAATAATTAAAAATAATATTTTTTAGACACCGCTTGCCAGCATTAACTTCATATATTAACAGCAATTTTCTACTCCAAAGCCATTAAATAAAATATTTAATAATTAATTTTTAATAATTTGCCCTAAAAATACAATTTTCTCATACACTGAAGTGAAATTCAATACAATTTTTTTTAAATTTATTTAATTGCACAAAAGTATTTTGAGCTCTAAAAGCCTAAATGTGTGGCTTGGAGAACCAAATTATTAAAATACCAACGCGTGTATGAGTTCAACAGTGCATTTAGTCTCAATTTCAATTTGTTTCTAATTTTACAATAATTATTTTTTAACTATTTCACATAATAACATATACCGTTGCGAACACTTTTTTAAGCGCGCTACGTGTTTTAGCTCATAATTAAGTTAGAAGTAGTTAATTGTTGTAATTGCTTGAATGCCTAAAGCCTTGAAATGCTACACTTGGTCATTTAGCTACACTTTTATTATAATTTAAAAAACAGACTATTAGGTATATTTCTATGAAAAACAGTTATATTCTGTCTGTCTGTCATTCGAGAGTGAAAAAAATACTACAGTAAAACCAGAAATTATTGCATTTCATAATTGTTTCACTTAACAAGTTTATCTGGTTCATGGTATCACTGAGGCAATTGAATGGCATACCGTTCAAAATATTATAAAAGGTTTGAAAAATAAAGGGTGATCCAAGTAGAGGTAATTTTTTCAATAGCCTTTATTTGACAGATCACTGGTTAGTCGCGTCAAGTTGTCATGTTACTTTTGTTCAGTATTGTTTGACATTTCATCATGGAAAGACCAAATGCCTGAACACCATTTACAAATCATTCCACTTTATTACGAAAATTCACGTTCTGTAAAAAACGTGCTTCGCGCGCTTCGCTCAACTTTTGCTCAACATAATCGGCCTACTTGGCGTACTATTCGCAACACCATCGACCATATTGACATCCAGCATTCATTATCGAATAATATTCGACCGAATAGACCACGTCCAGAAAACGCAGTGAAGAAAATATAGCGGCCGTAGCTGAGAGTGTACACGAAGACCGTGGTCGGATTGACTTATGGAACGACTTGGCGCATTTTACGTAGAGATCTTAAATTGAAAGTGTATAAAATACAGCTTGTGCAAGAACTGAAGCCGCTCGTCCTTCCCAAGCGACATCGCTTCGCTCTATGAACTCTTGAAAAGCTCCAAGAAGATCCGACGTTTTCGAGCCATACTTTGTTCAACGATGAGGCCCATGAGCTGGCTCAATGGGTATGTATAAAAGGCATAATTATTGCATTTTAAACGAAGAACAACTTGAAGAGATTCAATAGCTACCATTTCATCCAGAAAAAGGCAACGGTTTGGTGTGGTTTGTGGGCCGGTGGAATCATCGGTTCATATTTCTTCAAAAGTGATGTCGGTGAGAACATAACCGTCAATGGCGACCATTATCTCGAAATGATAACCGACTATTTGATGCCTGAAATTGAAGCTCGTGATCTCCGCGACATTTGGTTTCAACAAGACGTCTCCACTTCCCACACATCGCATCAATCAATGCATTTATTGAGTGAACACTTCCGTCTGTGCTCGATTTCACGTTTTGGGCCGATCGATTGGTCATCAGGATATGTAAAGTCTAAAGTCTATGCGGACAATCCCGCTTCGAGATTCAGGCCTTGGATCAAGACATCACGCGTGTCATTCGCCAGTTACCAGTCGAAATTCTCGAACGGGTCATCGAAAATTGGGCTCAACGGATGGATCATCTGAGACGTAGCCGCGGCCAATATTTGAAAGAGATAATCTTCAAACAGACAAATGCCGAAGAATCTTCTCTCAAATGATAATTCCAAAAAAATTTGAATTTTCTTTGTTTTTTCTTCAAAAAAGTACGGAACAATAAAATTATAAATTTTTTGAATTATAAATGGTTTAAGAGATCGTAAATTTCAGGCATTTTCAATATTTTTCTTTTTAAGGTGATAATAAGAAAAAAATCAATATTTATACTTTTTAGGTATATGTTGCAACTTATATTGAATACAAAAATATTTAGTTAATTAAAAAATAGTTATTTTAACATTTTTAAGATCAGCTTTGAAGTTGATCTTCTCAAAAAATTGAATGTGGGTGGCGCAGGAAATTTCTTTCTCTTGTACTTATCTGAAACACAAAAACCAAGAAGATTATTAATTTATATATATATTGTAGCTATATTCTGTACCAAGTTAACCGAAACAGGTTAACAGGGTTGACACTTTTTGAGCTAAAAAAGTAAGAAGTTATAAAGATATTAAAATTTTTATGATAAAGGGCATAGCTACTAGAGTACTGAATAACATTTTCAAATTTCAGATATTTCGGATAAATACTTTTTTTACCTGCTCCGTGCAGAAAAAAACTGTACTGAGAAGAACGAATTTAAAGTTTGAAGTGTATGAGGTCAAGCGGTCGGTCGCTACCTACTCAAAGACCTGTACAACCGAAAATACTGTAGATATCATTATACATTTTAACAGTTTATTCTTAAAAGATTATTCTTTCGGAATATTCAAAAAAAAATCGTTTTTTTTTAATTCTAGACCACCAACTCCCCTTAATTAGAACTCTATTGAGCCTCCAAAGTACCAATTAGAGTAAAAATTTGGAGAAAATACAGAAAGCCACAACAATTAATAGTCGAGTCTGCTAGTTTTTAGTAAAATACTTCAAAAGAAGGAAATATAAAATAATCCAAAGGTAAAAAAATATTGAAACATTTTTGTGCGTTATTTTTTTGTATTTTTTTTTTAAGTTTCTTTATTCGCCTAAAAATTTTGCTTCATATTTTTCAGTGTAATTTTTCAAGTTTTTGTTTATTTTTATTTTTCAATTCACATACGTAACTCCCACTGGCTGGCAGGCAACATATCAAACGGTTCAATTAATTTTGTATGTAAATTTATGCAACAAACAGTATATTGTTTTTCCGGATTTTTTGTTGTTTTGTTTTGGGTTTTTTTCTTTCTTTCTACTCCATTTCAGCCTTTGTTTTTTGCTGTTACAAATTCACTTGCATTGTTTTAGTTCGGTTGCTAATTGTTAACTGTTACATTTTTTGTTGTTGTTGCCGTGTTTTGTTATTGCATTTGTTGTTGTTGTTGTTGTTGTTGTTGTTGTTGTTATCATTATTATTATTGTTTTTGTTGCTTCTGCTGTTGTGTTTGTTGTTGTTGTTGTTGTTGTTGTTGTTGTTGTTGTTGTTGTTGTTGTTGTTGTTGTTGTTAATTGCTGTATTTGTTGTTGTTATTGTTGTTGTTGTTATTATTATTATTGTTGTTGTTGTTGTTGTTGTTGTTGTTGTTGTTATTGTTGTTGTTGTTATTATTATTGTTGTTGTTGTTGTTGTTGTTGTTGTTATTGTTGTTGTTGTTGCGTTTGTTGTTATTGTTGTTGTGTTTGTTGTTATTGTTGTTTTTAACAGCCATTTATGCAGTTAATTGTAAGTTACTGACTCATTTTCATTGGTAATAGAGCAATGCACACACATACCGACACACCCATCAGCACATACCACACACACTCAACAGCAACCTAATAAATATTGAACACTCACACTTTACTGCTCGTCCCGCCCGTACGCTCGTACACCTTTTGTTGCACCAACTACTTCACTATGCATTCATTGTCCATTTGCAGTCTATTTGTAGAATTGGAAAATTAATTTCAACTGACAGCCAACGAGTGGACATTGCATTGAAGCCGTAAAGGCTTTCACACAAAAAAAGTGCAACAGCAACAGCAACAACAACCACAACCACAAAAAAAACAAACAACGCTTGCCATGCCAAGTGGTGCATTGAGTACTCTACTCGCTCGCTGGTTAGTGGGCTACCACACATCAGCTGCTGTGACTGTGGCTGTTGCACTAGTATTTAATAACCAGCAATTTTGGTGCACTTGTGTGTGTGTGTGTGTGTGTGCGTGTAGCTTAGTGTGCATTGCTGGTAAATAGAATAGAATAGGAGAACAGTTGTTGCATTGACAACCAACCTTTTTTCCCTCCAAGCAACTATTGAAGCATTGAAGTTGAACATTTCGAAACTAGTTTATCGTTGTACATATGTTGCAGGTTTAGTGATATGCTGGCACGTATGTATGTATGTATGTATGCATGTACATATCTATTTGTACCTGTTTACCATGCCAAGCATACACGTTCATGTGTCGTGCCTGTCTGTCTGTCTCACCATGAACTCAAAATGGGTCACTGGTCTCTCTGTCCCAATCGTTTGGTTTGATTACATAAATTCTATATAAATATGCGCATACATACATACGCACTGATTTTCAATATATCGAAATACGCTAAAAATGCACTTTCTAGTGATGACATTTGCTGTGGCACACATACCGAGAGAAATGTTTATGCATAATTAAATTTGTATATATAAAATTTATATATATATATAAATATGTATATATTGGCGAGCATAATGTTGGTTTTTTTGCTTTTATTCATATAGAAATAAAAAAAAAATTATATGAATTTTTATGGCCATAGAGGAAGCTATCACATCACTGGCGGATTTCTTGAATCACTTACTTCTGCGCAGTACTGTAATTGGAAAACTGCGAGGTTATCAAGAGTCCACTTACTTAAGTGCTGAGCTGCTCAAGGTAGAGTCCTCTCAAGGTGGAATCCTCCCGTAATCTGAAACCTTACACGCATTTGACTCGCGCTGATTGGCGTGGGGAAGATGATATTACCAGCAGGACAAGTTGTCACAGACTTTATGCAGTGATTAGATGCAGCGTACTCTTCGAAAAGTATCAAGCTAGTCTAATCTATCTGTACTCTGCGTCAACTACAACGTGCTGGAACTTGTTTTGATAAAAGAAAATGCATATTGCTGGCAATAAACCCTCCAATTCTAACCTGAGACTAGAAACCAAAGCAAAATTACCATGAATAGTTCTGGAAAAGAAGCTAAAGTAGAAAATAGATATGAACAGGCTTCCAGGTAAAAAATGAATTGCTAAGGAGCGTGGCTTTGGCTCGGTCACTGGACTTATATATCATGGTCTCACAGGCCCATCGCAGGAGTTTGGCTTTAGTCCGTTTGGGTTTAGTCCGTAGATACCAGGGACATGCGAGTAGTATGGGCTACTCGTATGTATGAAGATTCCTTAGCTATCGGCTCGTAACCAAATAAAAAACAGCTCGATGGAAAAGCTCGGTGGTGTTTTCTCACAGCAAAAACTTCCTTTTTAGACTGTCTTTCCGACCACCTGATCACTTTAGCCTTTTTAAAGCCAGAAATACAGCTGTTAGGGATTCTTCAGATAAAACTGGAGCCGAATTCGCGGTAGCGGACATTTTTACTTTTAGCTACGGCGAATGGCACACTTATAATAAATTCAAAAATTGTACTGAACTACCGTCGATCTCAACAGGAGATGACTCAACAAAACAGCCACTATCTCATTTGTGTTTCAGGCACACAGAAGATTATCAGAACCGAAATGAACTTTGTTAGAAAGAGAGGACTTCAGAAAAGTAATAGAAATCCTGTTAGGAAACCGACTGATAGGACGAGATGTAGAAAAGTTTGGAATTCGTTTCAGAAGATGCTGCAGAAGTTATAAGAACGATGAGAGGGAAGTCATAATCTTTCATCGTTAATGCGACTATCCAGCCTTGGACAGAGAGATATTTTGGCGCTACCAATCACCAGGCATAGATAGAATTTTATCATTATCAGAGCTCTTAAAAGAACATCAACAGCAGTGCCGATTACGTACGGATTTGTGAGCACAGTAGTATGGCGTTAAACTTAAGAATACGGAAAAACTACATTGTCCTTCGGCTAACTTTCGCGAAGATTCTGTCAGTTACAATAGATGCAGATAGTTGAGGCAAAGGACTCAAGTGTGCAGAAAAAGCTTTGCATATCCTTACAGAAGGTTCCAAATTAATAACGGAGTGGCGAATGCGGAAGGTCATGGAAGCTCCCAAAACACAAGAAATACTTCCAGAACTTCCTAAGGGAACTGACCTACACAAAGGCATAATTCATATTTATGTTGACAGGCTTTACTTTCATATAGCACGAAGGCGGTAGGGGAGATCAAAAGACTGGTGGAGAAAAGAAAGTTCCACCTTTATTGGACACTAAGTCACAAGGGTTTCACCAATAAAATGAAGGTAAAGGCGAAGTCCTTTCAGAAGGTGGTCGTAACTATGGACTTGCCAATCCCTCTCACACTAAT
Source organism: Neoceratitis asiatica (assembly GCA_030068015.2). Lineage (NCBI taxonomy): Eukaryota > Metazoa > Arthropoda > Insecta > Diptera > Tephritidae > Neoceratitis > Neoceratitis asiatica. Next base: position 17,119,194 of record CM061526.1, read on the forward strand.
TGAATTTGAAAACTAAAACACAAAAACCCTTGTTTTCTCAAGTTAATAGACTTTGGGAATGAACATGGTGATGCAGTATAGTGAAAATTATGCGCAAAACATATCACACGAAGCTTACCAGGGTCTTATTAGTAACAAAGAGGTCAGAATCCAGTCTACAAGTAGGGCTATTGTCTATTGGCGTTTCATACCTTCAAATATGGTCTGGTTGATGACCATAAGTCCCAGAAAAGCAGGTATTGTTTGGAGTAGCTCGGAAAGTATTCTATATTTGAAAGTTTTTCTAACTGAATCCACTGCAGGTGAAGTGTAATAGTACAGTGTGTTGGTTGAATGTAGGGTTTTTGGCAAAATTATGTTGTTAGTATAGTCTTTATGAGATTTCACAAAGAGCTTACTGGCTCAATCTAACCTAACCTAACCTAGAATTCTTGTTCCATACATCATTTTTGAGGGTGATTTTTGACAAATATTTGCTCAAATACTCACTCATAAGACGATGGATGCCTTTCCATTCTTTTTAGTACCAAAAATTCATACAAATTTAAAAAAAATTATAAGAATCCAAAACATTGTAGAAAAAATTTAATTTTTTTTTGTTATAAGTTATTTTTTTTTTTTTTTTTTTTTGAATTGAATATCTTTGTTATACAACAAAGAAAATTATAGAAGTGGCAGCTGTTTCGGAGATCACCACATCTCCTTATCAGACTTCTTACGGCATACTTCTATTTGAGGCTCTGATAAGACTCATATTGACAGGTATATCTAGGAAAAAATCCAATATACACATATTTCTCGGACTTTGAGCTCCAAAAAAAAACCTTATTCAATTAGGAGGTTTTTCCTCAGACCAACTTTTTTTCATTTTTCTGTACGATTAGTAAATAATTTTTAATAACTATTTTGATTTCTTTTACTTTTTTTCTACAAATAAACCATTTAATAACCTAAATTAAATCACTAGACGTTACTAGCGGCATATTTTGGCACATCATCAATATGCTTGGCATTATAATTATTAAATAGTATAAAAGCTTTTAGGAACATTTGTTCAATACATATATATATATTTTTTTTTTTTGCTTCTGAAAACACATTTTCAATCTTCGGAACACTAGAGTTGCATAACTCCGCCACCATCCATTCATTGAGTTCAATGTCCACTCACACAACGCTAAATCGTTTTGTCAACAACACTTTCTTATTAAGTTCACTGAACTTGATTTGCGGTGTTTTATGACAAGTTGTTAGTGAGTAAGGTAGGTAGGTAGGTAGGTAGGCTGAGCTGTTGTAGTAACCCAAGTAGTAATTTATGTTATTTTTTTCTTCTTCTTTATGTTCAGCTTCTTCCCACATTTCAACACATATTCTGCACTCGGTCCTGAGCTGCTAGTCAAGAATGATTCTTGTAAACTAGTCAACATTAAAGGTTAGTATGCTGTAAAAATATGCATGTTAATATATATGTAAGTATTTGGTCTGGGTAATTCTAGCTTAGGGAGTGCGCTTTTGCTTGCTCACTAATCTGCGCTACAGTTTTAAGCAAACAAGGCTTTTCAGAATTCTTTCCTTGTCTCTTTTTTTTTTTTCTTTTTAATTTTTAATTTTTATGTTTTTTACTTAGTTTTCATCGCAACGCTACTTCTTTATGAGCTATAAAATTATATAATTTTGGTTGGAAAGAATAAACTAGTAATGAAGGGGGATCCAAATAGAGGTACTTTCAATAGCCTTTTTTCGTTTAGGTCGTATCAAGCTGTCATGTCATTTTTGTTCAGTATTGTTTGGCATTTCATCATGGAAAGACTTACGCCTGAACAACGTTTACAAATCATTCAACTTTATTATGAAAATTCTCGTTCTGTAAAGAATGTGTTTCGCGCGCTTCGCTCAGCTTATTGTCAACATAATCGGCATACTGAGTGTACTATTCGCAACGCCATCACCCATCTTGAGACCCAGCATTCATTATTTTATAATACTCGACCGAATACACCACGTCCAGTGCTCGACCTTCCCAAGTAACATCGCTTCGCTCTATGAGCTCCTTAAAAATTCCAAGAGGATCCGACGTTTTCTAGTCAAATTTTGCTAAGCGATGAGGCCCATTTCTGTCTCAATTGGTATGTAAACACGAAAAATTACCGCATTTGGGACGAAGAGCAACCTGAAGAGATTCAAGAGTTGCCATTTCATCCAGAAAAAACGAGGGTTTGGTGTGATTTGTGGGCCGGTGGAATCATCGGTCCATATTTCTTCAAAATGATGCCAGTGAGAACGTAACAACGTAACCGTCAATGGGAACTGTTGTCACGCCATGATAACCTAATACTTGACTTGACACTTCGGTGAGCAGATTATTTCAAGTTTTTCACCGTTAGACTTTTTCCTAGGAGGATATGTAAAATCTAAAGTTTATGCGAGCAATCCCGCTTCGATTCAGGCCTTGGAGCAAAACATCACGCGTGTCATTCGCCAGTTTCTAGTCTAAATGGACTAAATAGATGGACCATCTGAGACGTAGCCGCGGTCAACATTTGCAAGAGATAATCTTCAAACAAACAAATGCCGAAGAATGTTCTTTGGAATGATAATAAACATCCCCCATTAAATTTGAATTTTCTAAGTAGTCAACCTCGAAATGGATCACACTTTATATGCGCGGCGCGTAAATTAAAAACAAATTGAAATTATTTTGGTGAAACTAGAAATGCGAAAATTAAATTCAATTCCACTTAAATGAAATTACTTCATATTTCTCTAGGTTTCATCCAAAACGAAAAGATTTTTATATTTTTATTCTCTCAGAATTAATTTACATAATTCTCCTTCTTTGAGTACTATCTCTTTTACTGTTACAGTCTCTCTCTCTCTCTCTCTCTCTCTCTCTTTGTGAAATTTTTGTTCTATTTTGTTACTATTTATGTCGGCATAATCTCTTCATACTCTCTGCATGCTTCGGAAGAGCTTATAATCTCATTTCATACGTACTTAAATGCACATCAATTGTAATTCTCAACCGGTTAAAGAAATTTACTTTTCTTCTATTTTTTTACAGAAAATTAGTTTCTTCTGTATATCGAAAATCAGTGCAACAATTATTCTCAAGAACTATCAACCATTTCGTATTATCTCGCCAACTAAAAACAAATAGACATAATTTTATACTCTGCTAGTCATACTTAAGCTATACTTTTAATGATATTTCTCCTCAGCGTGTTACTGGACACTTCTTATGGACAATAAATTCACATAATCAACCAGCACCACAGCTGGAAATCACAATGCCTGCATAACCGTGCAGATTGTGTGAAGATTTACACGATTCTATTGCAATTAAATCCCCACATACCTACATACGATACATACAAAAGTGTATGCCGCACCGGCTGGCAAAGACAACAGTGTAGAATGGAAAATGTCATGAGAAAGCGGCTGGGGCTGCGGCTGCGCCTTTGTATAGTAGCTTTTAATTTGCTTTAATTGCTCTACAACAATTAAGCAAAAGCAATGGAAAAAATTCTGACTGATGAGCGCAAATTAGTGTGTTGGGAAAGCAAACGCGAAAGCAGTGAGAAAGACACACTTAAATGGTCTAAAGATAGTGTAGAAGAGTATAAAGTAAATTAGGAAAGATGATTGTGGGCATACGCAGACAGTGTGGCGTTTTCAAGCCCGTGTTTATTACAGTGTATTTGGACATATGTACGTGGTAAGTGAGTAAGAGTTAAGTTTAAATGCTGGGTATCTGTTGCAATAATTCAGCCTACTGAGACGCTGAAACTCAAACGCTGCGGCAATTAGACACTGGGTTAGATAGAGTCATGCGACTAGTCAGAGTTGGAGTTGGGACTTTCGCGGCTATTACTATTACTATTCATCAGGATTCTTTTTATTTTTGCCTTCCTTTTAATCTTTCGAAATTTATGTGTTTGTATACATTTGTTGTTTTTATGTATAATTTTTTTTTTTTTTTTTTTGATATTTAGCTTAAATTTTATTCCTTATATTTAGTTATTTCGCTAAATAATTTAATATTTTGATGCAAAAAATTAATTTTCCACTCTGTTGAGCATTTTGCATTTTTACTTAAGCCTCTTGACCTCGACATTGTTTATGTTGAAGGTAATTTATTACAGCTTTTGTGTATGTATGAATGTCAGGGTTGTTGAAGTTGGTTATTAGACCTTGTTTTGGTGAATTTTATTATTACTTTTTCGTATGTTTTCAAAGAATAAATCTGATCTTGGGCTAAATAAATTTTTTAAAAGACTATCAGCAGAGATTTATTTCACAAGTAATTATATACATCATTTTCACCAGATATCAACTATTTTACTTTCTTTAGTTTAGTTTATTTTATTTTATTTTTGTGTTGTTTTACTTTATTTTATTTTTGGTATTTCTATTTTACTTTAGATTACTTCATTTTATAATTTTTTTTTATTTCCTTTTTTTTATTTTCTTTTATATTTTTTTAAAATTTAGTTTAATTAATTTAATTATTCCTTTTTTTAATATTATATTATTTTTTTTTCTTTTTTTCTTATTTCAATTTTTATTTTTATTTTTTTAATGCTATTTAATTTTACTTTTATTATTTTATTTTGTATAATTTATTTCATTTTATTTTTTTTAATTTCTGTTTTTATTTTATATTTCGTATTCAGTTTTTCCCTTTATTTTATTGTATTTTATTTTATGTTATTTTAATTTTACATATTTTATTTCATTTATTTTAGCTTATTTATTTATTTATTTATTTATTTATTTCTTTATTTATTTATTTATTTATTTATATATTTATTTATCTTTTTATTTTTTTGTATACTTTTGTTTCTAATATTTTTATATTATATTATATAATAATTTTCTATTATAAATTAATTATTTTCTCTATATTTTTAATCTTTTTTAATTTATTTTATCACATTCTCATCATATTTTATTGTATATCATTTTTGATTCTTTATATTTTTTTAATAATTTATTTTTTTCTTAATTTTTTACATTTTGATTTTATTTTATTGAGTTTATTTAATTTCAACGTTTTTTACTTTATATTTTTCTTTCTGTAAATTTTTTTTTTTTTTTATTAATTTCATGTTATTGCAATTAAACTTTATTATTTTTTTTTATTTTTTTAATTAATTAAATTTTTTCATTTTTAATACTTTTTATTTAATTTATTTATTTATTTATCTATATCTTTTATTTTATTTTGTTTTTTGTTTTTTATATTTTTTTATATTTTTATTTAATTTATTTATTTGTTTTTTTTTTTTTTTTAATTTAATTTAAAAATTTTATTTATTATTTGTTATTTCTTATTTAATTTTTTATTATTACTTTGCTTAGTTTTATTTTATTTTGATTTTATTTTATTTTTATATTTTATTTTTACTTTTTAAGTTACTTTTTTCAAGATAATTTAATTTAAAATTTTTTTTAAATTTCTTTTTTAGTTTAATTACTTTTTTATTTGTTTATTATTAATTTTTTTTTTAATTTAATTCTTTTGTTTTATTTTAATTGTTTTTCCTTTCATTTTACTTTACTTTATTATATTTTATTTTATGCTTTTATTATTTTTTTTAATTTAGTTTTTTTTTTCAGTATATCTTTATTATTATTATTTTTTTTTTTTTGGTATTTTAGTGTAATTTATTTTAATTACTATTTTTTCTTAATCTTTCATATATTTATTATATTTTATTTTTATATTTTTATATTTTATTATTAATTTCTTTTCTTTTTAATTTTTTATTTATTTTATTCTATTTAATTAATTTTATTTATCACAAGAGAAATCGCTTTAGTAATTTTATTGCTTTCTGTTGAAAAGGTTTTAACCCTTTCTCACGGCTTTCATGACACTGAATTGTCAAAACCAACGCTTTTTATTTTTACAATTCTCAGGAATAAATATGGAACTGTCTAAACATTGCTGAAGCACTTTAATGCTCACTGCAACAATAAATTAATTTATTTTTTCATCCACAGCAAGTAGACCAAATGTGCTCTAAAAGCTTAAATGTCGAATGAATCATCTCAAACAGCGTCATCCACTTAGTAAGCTCAACAAGTTAATGAAGATTAAAGCATTTGAATTATTGAAGATGTTATAAAATACTACGTATTTAGTATTGTTATAAAAAAAAAAAATCTTTTTAAAAAAGTACAACAAAGAAAGCTTTTGTTTCTGCTATAGAACGTTGATGTATTTACTCAGCAAAGATGACGAAGAAGGCAAAACTAGTATTTGTTAGTTCTGAAAACACACATACAATTGCATAAGTATGGAATAGATGACTAAAAAATGATGAGCAATCTGAGATCGCCAAGGTAAGCGAAAAAATAGAAAAAAAATATAAAAAATTTCCAATAAACAAATTATTTTAACAAATCTTACATTTTTCAAAACAGATTATGAAAAATTTGAAATTTTTTAAAATTTTGTAAAATGTTGGAAAATTTGTCAAAAAGAAGTTCTCAGAGTATTTGTTATACTCCTAAATCGGTAAATAATTTAGAAAGCTTAAATGCATAAATTATATTTAATTAATTAAATAATTAAATGTTTAATAATAATTTCTTTTCTACAATAAAAAAATTGATTAATTACATTTATTGATTTTTTTATTTGCTAGCTATTAACTCTCACGATTTAACTACCTTATTTATAGTGTTATATTATATATTGTAAAATATGGTATGTCTGAATTTCTATCCAGATAAATTACTTACAATTTTTATTCGATATTAAAATTTTCATAAAATATATATTTACTCGCACATATAACTACTTACAGCTTTTATAAATCACTCCAGTTGTACTGCTCTCCTTACGGCTCACCGCTCGGTACCAAAACTTATATGAAATTCTCAAAAACACAGTGAGAATTGTTTATTAATTTCTCTTATTGCACTGTACAGGCTTTCAATATTTTTTTGACTTTTTTTAAATTATATATTATTTCAATTTTTTTTTTCTGCCTAAACACTTTTGTTGCTATTTATTGATACTTTTCACTTTTGTATTATTCTTTCACTCACTCCAAAATTATTCTTCTCAATTTGTTCACTATATTTCGTTTATGAATTATTTAATTTATTTTATATGTTTTCTGTAATAATGAAATTATTTTTAAATTAAATTTAATTAATTAATTGATGCTCCATTTTTTTGTAGAATTATTACTTTAAGAACACTTATACATCACTGGTTGTATTATAGTTTAACAGTAATATTATTTTCCTTATTATTCCCTTTTTCTGTAATTAATTTTTTCTTATATTTGATATAATTTTGAATTTATCTTTTTTAATTTTATTTGTTTTTTAAGCCTTCTAATGCTTGCAATTTGTATTTATAAATAAATAAATAGCAAAATTCTACTATTATTTATAAAAATATGGCTGTATTTTCGATCATTTCACTAGTGCAAACATTAAAAAATTTTCAATATGATCAGTCTATCCTATATAAGTAGTTCTGGAACTCTAGGCAGAGAACATAAATGAGGGTACGTACTACTATCACGAAGAAGAACATAACAGGTCATTTGAAAAGTCCTCGGCCTACCATAGTAAAGTACATTTTTTTGGCAAAACTAATTTTTGTTACTCAGCATGGTTCCCTTCAACTGTGATACACTGATCATATCGTCCTTCCAACTTTCGATAGCCTCTTTTGTTAGTACGATTTGTACTTTGCTTCAAAATAGGCGATCAGTTTCGGCGATCACACTTCGTTCGACGAAAATTTCTTCCCAGTGAGCATTCTTTTGGGATCTGGAAACAGGAATGGGGCACATCTGAAAAATGCGTTGGTTGTGGAAGCAATTCGAAGAACAATTCATGGATTTGTGTAATCGAATTCGCTAACTTGTGACACGGTTCATTGTCTTGGTGAAACAGCACTTTCATTTTCTTCAAATGCGGCCATATCTTGGCGATTTCGTCGTTCAGACGGATCAATAACGCTATATAATAGTGGTTGTTGCTGGTTCTTCCTTTTTTAAAGTATTCAATGAAAGTTATTCCATTCTCATTTCAAAATACAGAGGCCATAACCGTGCCAACCGATTGTTGCATTTTTCCACGCTTTGGAACGGGTTCATTGTGCGCAGTTCACTCGAGCGCCTGCCGATTGGACTTCGGAGTGAAATAGTGGAGCCATGTTTCATCTATTGCCACATATCGAAGCAAGACTCGGATTTATTACGCTTGAACATCTCCAAACATTGCTCCGAATCATCAACTCGTCGTTGTTTTTGGTCAAAAGTGAGCTCGCACGGCACCCACTTTGCACAGAACTTTCCAACACCCAAATCTTCTTGAATGATATGATGTACACAGTCAGTTAATATCTTTAGAGTATCTGCTATTTCATTTAATTTCAATCTACGGTCATTCAAAATCATTTTATGGAGTTTTTTCGATGTTTTCGTCGGTAACAACCTCTTTTGGGCGTCCACTGCATTCACCGTCTTCCACGTCTAAATTTAGCATACCAATCCCTGATGATGGATTTTTCTGGGGCAGTGTCCGCAAACTCGTCATCAAGCCAAGATTTTACTTAAACTGAATGTTTTTCCCTCAAAGCGGAGTATTTTATCAACACGGGAAATTCCTTTTTATCCATTTTTTTTACAATAACTAAAGTGGCTTCATTCAAAATGCTATAAATTCACAAATTAATGATCCGACAGCTGTACAAAACAGGCGTCTTTTGAAGGTTAGGGCTAACTAAAAATCATATGCAATTCATTCTAGTAACGCCATCTATGTGTCAGGCCGGAGACTTTCAAATTGACCTGTTAATTGAGATTTTTTTCAATAAAAAAATTTATGTTTGGATAAACTAAACAAGCTAGAAGCTAAAATATATGTTGAAGTTTAAATAGATTTATTTCTTTTTATTTTTTCTTGTATTTTCTTGTTCCTTTTTTATTTTATGTTATTTAACTTTTTTTAATTCCCTACTTTTACATTATTTTGTATTTTACTTGATTTAAAATTTCATAAAGTTTCTTTAATATATTGTTTTGGATTTTTTTATTTTATTTTATTTTTTATTTTTTTATTTAATTTCACTTTTTTATTTTTATTTTCGTTTATTTGATTTATTATTTTTTTAATATTTTATTGTACTTAATTTTTATATTTTATTTTTTTAATTTTATTTTATATTTTTCTTTACTTTATTTATTTTAATTTTTTTTTTTGTCTTTAATTTAATTCAATTATATATTTATTTACTTTATTTTATTTTATTTCGATTCATTTCACCCAATTTTATTTTATTTTATTTTATTTTATTTTATTTTATTTATTTATCTTATTTTAATTTATTTTATTTAATTTTATATTTTATTTTATTTTATTTTATCTAATTTTATTTTAATAAATTATTTTATTTTATTTTATTTTATATTATTTATTTTATATTACTTTATTTTATTTATTTTATTTTATTTTATTTTATTTTATTTTATTTTATTTTATTTTATTTCATTTTAGTTTATTTTATTTTATTTTATTTCATTTTATTTTATTTTGTTTTATTTTGTTTCATTTTATTTTATTTTACTTTACTTTATTTTACAATAATTTATTATATTTTATGTAATATTATTTTATTTCATTTCATTTTGGTTTATTTATTTTATTTCTTTTCATTTTATTTTGTTTCATTTTATTTTATTTTATTTTATTTTATTTTATTTTATTTTATTTTATTTTATTTTATTTTATTTTATTTTATTTTATTTTATTTTATATCATTTTATTTTATTTTGCTTTATATATATTTTTATTTTATTTTTTATTTTTTTTATATGTTATATTATTTTTATTTATTTATATATTTTTTTCTTCTTTTCATTTCGTTTTATTATATTTTACTTTAATAAGCTTTATTTTAACATACATATATAGGAAAACATTACTTTCTAACGTTGAAATTAGCATACTACTTAAGCATATAGTTTTCCAATGCATTATTTTTATGCATCCGCTAAGTGTGCATTTTCTTACCTAACTTTTATTTTAATTATTCATAAAATTTTTCGTATTTTCACTTTCACTAACACTGTAAAATTGGTAAAATTTATTAGTACATATAATTAGCTGTAGATAATTTTGCTAAGAAAAAACAAATTTTTAAGAGTGAAAATTTTAAAATCAATTTTAAAAATTGACCAAGTGGCAAAAACAACAAATTAACACCAAAAAACGCTAAACGTTTATTTCAGTGAAATGAAATGTTAAAATATTTGTTGAGATAATGAAGCAATTTAGCAAAAAATCATAGAAAGAAAAATGGGGAAAATAAAAATAAAATAAGTAAATTGAATTTGTCTGTTTATTTTCTGTTGTATTTTCATTTATTTATTTATTTCTTTGCTTTTTTCACACGCCAACCACACACGCTTACGCGCTAATTGCTAACAACGCCGTTTGTTTCATTTTTTCCCCCTTCATTTAGTTAACAAATTAATTACGCACATTTACTTATTCAAATATTTCACGCACGCACAAATAATATTTTATTTTTGAATTTTGAATTTTTAATTTATATTTCTTGCATTGCTGCATGCAACTCGATTAGGCAGTGCATGCTATAAACGCAATGTTGCAACGACCTTAGCTGTGCGTAATTGTTGGCTAGTGAATGGCAGAGTGAGAGACACTGCGAATTGCTGGCCATAAACGATTAGCGATTGCCGATCGACGACGGACGACGGACGACGGACGACGGACGATCAACGATTGACGTCTGGCGCTAAGTGATTGTAGTTAGATTGTCGATTGTTAATTGGCCGCGCGGCGTTCAACGACCGCGCAACGCAGCTAGATATTTTCACATTTAGCCGCGATTTTCTTCCACTCTTTTTTATGGTTTTTCTTTGCTATCGAACAATTAGCAAGTGGCACTCGACCGAAATAGTAGGCTCACATTGGAAAGGCATTTATAAATAGCAACGAAATGCGTTGACAAAATATCCGTCCGTCCGTCCGTCGTTGACCGGCCGGCATTTAAATAGAATTGTTTTTGTGTGATTTTTTTATTTCAACTTTTCTTCTTTGAGAAAGTTTTTTATGCGCTTGAAAAAATGTCAGCAACAAGTTCCGGGTTAATTAATTAAACTAGACACTTGGGAGTGCTCACATGTGCGGTGTTCATATATTTTTCTTAGCAAAAGATTTTAGAGTTATTTTTTATAGATTTTATAATAATGTGGTTCATTGTGAAATTTATTATTATTTTTTAATTTAATTTTATCTAAATTAATTTTATTTTTATTTATTTATTTAATGTGACAAAATTTAATTTCTTTCATTTTATTTTATTTTTACTTTTTTTTTAATTTTTATTTTTTATGTTTTTCTTTATTTATTTTATTTTTATTTTTTATTATTTGTTTATTTAATTTTTTGTTTGTTTTTTTTTCATTTTTTTTTTATTATTTTTTTACGAAAATTCACGTTCTGTAAAGAATGTGTTTCACGCGCTTCACTCAACTTATGGTCAACAGAATCGGCCTACTGAACGTACTATTCGCAACACCATCACCCATACTGAGACCCAGCTTCCATTATTGGATAATATTCGACCGAATAGACCACGTCCAGCACACAGTGAAGAAAATATAGCGACCGTAGCTGAGAGTGTACACGAAGACCGTGGATAGTTAATTCGGCGACGTTCGCAGCAACCCGGACTGGTGTATGGAACGACTTGGCACATTTTACGTTGAGATCTTAAATTGAAAGCGCACAAAATACAGCTTGTGCAAGAACTGAAGCCGCTCGACCTTCCCAAATGACATCGCTTTGCTCTATGGGCTCTTGAAAAGTTCGAGCCAAATTTTGTTCAGCTATAAGGCCCATTTCTGGCTCAATGGGTATGTAAACAAGCAAAATTGCCGCATTTTGGACGAAGAGTAGCTTGGAGAAATTCAAGAGCTGTCATTTCATCCAGAAAAGACAACGGGTTGGTGTGATTTCTGGTCCGTTGGAATAATCGGTCCATATTTCTTCAAAAATAATGCCGGTGAGTACGTAACCGTCAATGGCGAACGTTATCCCGCCATGATAACCGACTATATGATGCCTGAAATTGAAGCTCGTGATCTTCGCGACATTTGGTTTCAACAATATGGCGGTTTTGCTCATCTCAGCACTGTTTTTGGAATCGATGCGATTACCTCAGTTCCATTTGCTGAATCTGTCCGTTAGGTATCTTGATCTTCAACAGCAGCTGCGTAGTTTTGCTTGTCGAAAGGAAAGAACACCATTTCCTGAACTAACTCTCAGCTACGTAGCTAATATTCACTCGAAATCGTGTTTTGAAATCAGAATTTCCACTATTGTTCGCAAAGTAAGGGAAGATGATAGGTTTTCTTCAGGATCTGTGCGGGAGAGCATTTGTAAGGGAGACTTCGAACCTGATTCGACATTTATGACGAAAATCCTTGAGTCCCAGTCAAGAGAGCTTCGAAGATGAAATCTTCGAGTCTGGACGGATCTAGCTTCAAGACTGAATCGAAATTAATAACGAAGAGCGTCTACCAAAACAATACTTAGGCGCAATACTTGGGCTTTTCGACACAATAGCAAAAGATCTCCGCAGGCACTAGTTGGAAGTAAAAACTCCTCGAGACAACAGCAAAAGAGCTGTGAAACTGATTCGCTATTAGAAGCGAAGAAGACTTTCGACGGACGATATTTGTTCTCGTCGAGACTGGACAACAAGGAAAGGTACATCAGGGAGATATTTTGGCTACTCCGAAGGATATCAAAAGAGCTTCTAAACTGGTGCGATTTAAAAAAGGAAGAAGTGCTTCGACGAATGCGCTTTTTTTGGATCTGCAAAACTGGATGATATCAATTTTCAGTCTCAACCGACATTAATTACAGAGAAGGCCCACGATATTGTGTTCCTTGAGACCATTTCAAAAAAGCTCTGCAGCTGGCTCGATATATAAGAGAATTTAATTTTTACTTCATTATTATTTATTTTAATTTTATTTTATGTTTATGTTTAATATTTTATTATATTAATTAATTTTTTTTTTAAATTTCTTTATTTTTTTAAATTATTTTTTTTTTTTTTTCGTACCTTTACTTAATTAATTTAATTACAATTATTTAAATTTAAATTTATTTTATTTTTATTATATTTTTGGAATTTTTAATTTTTTTTATTTTTATTATTATGTTTTTCCTACAGGGTATCCTACGCACTCAGTGTGCGGCAAGTGCACTCACTCACCGCAATCAATGTTGCAGCTTGTGAAAGTCGCCAACAGCAACAACAACAAACACATGTGCATGTGTAAGCAATCAACGAAACAAGAGAAGTGACAAAGTCGCAAATAATAAAAATAAAAATGTGGAGAGAAAAAAATAGCGGAAAAAAATTAATTGGCGATTTTGTCAACGCACAATGAACTTGATCGAACGGTAAATGTGCTGTGGCACGAAACGTGTGCGCACAACAACAACAAGCACAGAGAGATCACGGTAATAAGTGAGCAGAAATAAAGAAAGAAATGCAGCCGTGCGCACGCACATACACATAGATGCATGTATGTATGTAAATATGTAGGTAGGTATGTGCATACATAAAAGCAACGCAATAGAAATATGCGCGTATCGTTAAAAAGCGCTTTAAGTTAAAAACAAAATAAATTCCGCACATAAAAACCAAAACCAACAACAACAACAATCTATGGTCCCCACTTTTTACGGCTGTAACTGCAGCTCCACTGCTTTCGACACACGCGTCAGCCAAGCCATGCCATGCATGTGCTCTGTGCGCGATTGGACACACGCTTAGCGCATCTTGGCGACCGGTCGTTGTGATGGCAAAAAAAAAATAAACAACATCAAAACTGCAACAACAAAATGGCAACAACTGACCTGACAGCACTGTACCTACATAAATTTACAGTTAGTTGCAGCAAGTGGCTGCCACTTGCCAATAATAAAAGAATGTGCGTGTGTGTGTGTGTGTTTGTGTGTCACAGAAAGAAACTTTGAGATATGGTAAAGAGAACTGACTTCGACTGGAGCCGAATCGTAGAACTTAAGAACATTAAATGGATAAAAAATGCCTAATGGTGTGGGCTCTGGAATATGCCGGGTTGAGTTTGATCTCAGGAAATCCTTCAAAGCTGCAGTTTTTTTCAGACAGAGGCCTTTACGGTAGCTAACACCGCAGGAAACCGTTGGGAGGTTATCAATAAAGCAATAATCTCACATCGTAAGACTTCCAAAAATGTCCTTACTATCAGCGAGCTGGTGGACGGACCAGAATGAGGTTGGATGATTGAACCCTTGCTTGCTATTTAATCGTCCGAGAAAGATCATGTGAAATGGCAGCGAGGGAATGCACAACCACTCGAAAGGACTACAGGACAGTGGTACATTAATCAAATGGCAGGGCACAACCATTTGGCATCACACGCAAGCTGAATGGGAATTAGTAGTAGAGGGTCACTTCTTAAAAATATAAAATGGTAGTCATTGGTGACATGGTGGATCATCTCCTCTATGTTTGTCCGGCCTTAACTAAAACTCATCTTCGACATTTGGGAGCTTCGCTGCTCATAGATCTAGGGGAAGTATCAAACTTGCATATCAAGGCTCTCAAACTTGACAAAAACCGATGACGTCCCTTACAACGACTACTTTAACTCGAATTAAACTGAACTAGCCATCTGGCAGTACAAAGGATAAAGTGGAAAATTATGAAATTACCTCAGACGATTCCTGGGTAATAAGGAAGTGTTTGACGCCTTGGAAATGTAAGTATTATGAAGAGAGTCTCTCCTTGGGCCAGTCTGTAACCGAAGAACAGTTTCTTTGAGTCCATGATTATCGCGCGAAACTCTAAGATAGGTAAAGCAATGGATCTAAGACGATTTGGACTCTCTTTTTCCAGTAGCATCTCAACGACGCAGTAATTTGCGAGAAAGAAGGAATTAAGCAAAGACTTCGATACCTCAATCTAATTCAGTTAGAATAGATATGGATATATCAATTCGATCGATGGAAGAGCTGGTGTCGATGTCTTCTCAAGGAACTTAGATTCACGGATAAGGATATCTCTCTAACCTCATATACAATATTGAGGAGGCTTCTCACACAATAATTGGCGCGGACGTTGGAAGCTAATGCGTGCATCAGTCAGCTCTTCGGCGTCATATTTAAATAGTTCATCCGGTAAATCATCGGCTCACGGCGCTTTGTTGTTTTTCAAGCGGGAGATAGCTTTTCGTATTACGTCTCAGCGGGTTATTGGAAGGTCTTTTCCACCATCAACGATTGGAGATTTGGGTACACCAACTCTGAGTGCACCTTTTGCACTGCCTTTCAGTAGGCTAGAGGAGTGTTCCTCCCATGAACTCAGTACGCTGTGGAAAGCGTATGAGTATGCCTTGGCCTTATGGCCTTCTGCCGCTACATCTTTTCAACGGTTTACATACTGCAGACTCAAAAATTAGCTAGAAGATCGCCGATCTCTACAGGAATTAGCCAATCAGAACACACTATCTGTCACTAGGATGCCACAGAGGCATGGGGGGAACATGTAAGGCCGATGAACTCGACAGGCAAGGCAGAGTCTTACGCCTTGGAATGTTTCTTCCTCTATGCAAAGTGTGTTTCTCAGAGAATTCGCTTATGTGCCGGTCGCTATAAATAAGAACTCACACCAATTCGACCGAAATTGAATCAAAAGAGTGCTCACAAACTACTCTCCTAAAATAGAGTATATCTCACGAAATGAATAGCCCTGACAGACCGCTGCTTGATGGGTCGAAAAAATATAGTTTGATTGAGATTTCCTTTAGAAGAAGTCTGGGCATGTCTGCAGCTGAGATAAAAGCAGCGATCCATCTCCCTATAAGCGACTATCCTACCCATTCTGGACGAAAAAATGTTTCGAAAAATTGGAAAAAACCGGCTTCTTCACATCTTCAACTCGATAAAATTCTTCAGTTTTGATACTGACATTCAAAAAAGCTCAACTACTACGAATTGCCGGTCAACTTAACCAGATTAACGAGGAAAAAAAGCAACCTTCCCTTTCGCCACCAGCAACATTAGACAATAGCGAGGCAGCACGGTCTCAGTAACGGTAAGAGACAACAACATCAATGTGTATAAGTATATATATATAAAGATATTGGCATCAATTTCGGCATCGATTGGCATCCGCGACGACAGACAGACAGACAGACGCACGGACAGATAGATAGAAAAACAACATTAAACAGATCCGTTGTGGTGGTTGCCGCCACACGACACCGGCGACCGAGACCGCTCACAGACGGGCATAGTTTGATAAAACCATTAAGAAAAAAATGTTTCTTCGTTGCAATGCGGCAGTTGCTGTTGAGATTGCTCTGTGCTGATGCTTGCATGCTGATGATGTTGCCAGTCGATTTAGCAACTGAGTTGCATTGCAATTAGTGTTGTTATTGTTGTTGCTGCTGCATAGCGTTGCAAGAGAGAATGCACAAAACAACAACAACAACCAAAAAAAACAATAACAATAACAAAAATGAATGAAACATAGCAACGCTCGATAACCACTTTCCGTTTGCCATTCACTTGAATCAATGTATTTATATGTGTGTGTATGTATGTCCAGTAAGTAATGCAACTAATAACAACAACAACAACAACAACAACATAACAGCAACATTGAAGTAACTGTAAGAAGAAATCAAAAAAAAAGACGGCAAAATTCAAAAATCTCAACAAATCGAAGACATTTTTTCTTCGATAGTAAGGCGGAAGAGCTAATACATTGAAGAGAGGAGGAGAGAGAGAGAGTGAGAGAGTGCGCGCTAATGATAAGAAAATATGCATGTCGTAAAAGCGAGAAATTTGCGGAAAGCGTGAATAAACGTTACACGGCGCGAATTCACCATTAAATTAACGACGGAGCATGGAGTGCATGAACGGGGCAACAGAAAAATGAATTTAAATTAAATTAGATGGAGTAAATTGGTATTGAAATGAAATTAAAATGCAATTATAAAATTTAAATTAATTTAAAATTACATTCATTTAATAATTAACTCCACTGAGCGTCGTACAAAGCAGCCAAAGCATATTTTGGGATGAAAAAATAAATAAATAATAAAATAAATTAACTAAAAATTGCAAAATAAAATCAAAAAAATTAACTAAAAACTTAATCAAAAATAACTCAATCAGAATTTTCTTTATTTACTTTTTTCGAAACTAGACGCTGAGCTAAAAGCTCAACTGAAAATATCACTTTTTTTAGTTTTTTATTTATTATAAATGAATATGTAAAGGGTGATCCAAGTAGAGGTACTTTTTTCAATAGCCTTTTTTGACAGATCACGCGTGAATCGTGCCAAGCTGTCATGTTATTTTTGTTCAGTATTGTTTGGCATTTCATCTTGGCAGGATTTGCGCCTGAATAACGTTCACAAACCATTGAACTTTATTACGAAATTTCACGTTCTATAAAGAATGTGTTTTGTGCGCTTCGCTCAACTTATGGTCAAAACAATGGGCCTACTGAGCGTACTATTCGCAATACCATCACCCATTTTGAGATCCGGCATTCATTATTGGATAATATTCGACCACTTCCAGCACGCAGTGAAGAAAATATAGCGACCGTAGCTGAGAGTGTACACGAAGACCGTGGCAAGTCGCTCCGGCGCCGTTCGCAGCAACTCGGACTGGCGTATGGAATGACTTGGCGCATTTTACGTCGAGACCTTCAATTGGAAGCCTACAAAATACAGCTTGTACAATAACTGAAGCCGCTAGATCTTTCCAAGCGATATCGCTTCGCTCTATGGGCTCTTGAGAGGTTCCAAGACGATCCGGCGTTTTCGAGCCAAATTTTGTTCAGCGAGGAGGCCCAGTTCTGGCTCAATGGGTATGTAAACAAGCAAAATTGTCGCATTTGGGACGAAGAACTACCTGAAAAGATTCAAAAGCTGCCATTTATCCACAACAAACATCGGTTTGATGTGGGTTGTGAGCCGGTGGAATCATCGTACCATATTTCTTCAAAAACGATGCCGGTGTGAACGTAATCGTCAATGGCGATCGCTATCGCCTTACGGTGACCGTTATCACGCCATGATAACTGAATATTTGATGCCTGAAATCGAAGCTCTTGATGTCCGCGACATTTGGTTCCAATAAGACTTAGTCACTTCTCACATATCGCATCAATCAATAGATTTATTGAGAGAACACTTCAGTGAGAAGATAATTTCACGTTTTTGGCCGGTCGATTGGCCATCAAGATCGTGTGATATCACACCGTTAGACTTTTTCCTGTGGGGATATATAAAGTCTAAAGTCTATGCGGACAATCTCGCTTCGATTCAAGTCTTGGAGCAAAACATCACGCGTGTCAATCCAATTCGAATTCCCAGTCGAAATGCTCGAACGAGTCATCAAAAATTGGACTCAACGGATGGACCGTCTGAGACGTAGCCACGGCCAACATTTTTTCATTAAAAAAGTAGGGAACCTCTAAGTGGAGCACCCTTTATTTAAGTATTCAATGCCTTCATTTTGTTCGAAATTTTCAGATATTTTGTAGCAAAATTACTTCACGTGCGATGGAATTGAGCAAAATGGTACTAAAGTGTAACGAGCGTCACGAAAAGTGTGATCAAGCCAGGCGAACGGAAGTTGAGAGATGAAATATACACTGGTAAGGACAAATAGAGGGGGAGAGAGACAGAGAGAGATAGAGAGAGAGAGAGAATTACATTCGTATATCGAAAAAACACTTCACACCTTTTTTTAATTGTGTTATAAAACTTTTCACACAAAGGACTTCTTATTTACGGCCAAGTAGGCTCTCATGAGTTGGCAGAAAATTAACATAATTTTAGAAGGAGATTTTATGTCAATTTTCAAAAGACAAACGAAGGGTATTTAGGGAAAATGTTTTTGTTTCTAGTTTTTAGAAGCGACAAGATTCTTTGTATAAAATTTTTGTCTCTGAAATCTACAGTAAATTTTCAAAATAATAATTTTCTAGAATATGTTGAACCTCTAAAAGCCTAACGAGTACGATTATTTTTAAGTTAATGAAGTAAAAGTCAAAATGCTCCTATGAGGTGGAAACTAAAGGTGAAAAATAGTCTACGAAATTATTTCATACATTTCACTTATTCATTTTTGAATAAAAGATAGCAAATTTAGATGTTCCTCTGCAAGGAACAACCCTAAGAGGTATTCAACTATAAGTCTAATATTAAATTTTAATGGGTGTTTGGAAGTCATCTGCCTCTCACTAAAGAGTTACCTCAACCCAGCTTGCTAATAAATTTAATTAGAAAAAAATATTTTCAGTATAAATTATGTCTTGGAATCAAGAGACTAAGATGCGAACAGACAGATTTTTGTGATAAAATTAAAAAATTAAAAAAAAGTTTAAAATTTCTCTTCGAAAAAAGACGGTTTGGTGATGAAAATCACTAGTGTCACTTACATAGTACTGAACATAGCCTGTACAACTAGGCTTGCTGCAGTTGAAAATAGGCCACCATAATGAGAGTCGGATCCAAAATGCTTGCGGAATAGTCTTCACTGCGACTATTGCATTCTCCCACGAAAACCAATTTTTCTAATACATTCATAAGCAGATCAGATGGTAACTTCAATAATCTAACATCATCTGCAGTAACTTCTTATCTGACTTGTGGTATGAAGGCTTATAAAATTTATCGAAGAACTAAAGTCTTATGGCCATCCATTCCGATTTTGCTTCGCAAGATCGTTTGGTGAAAGATTGGCATTTTATCGAAAACTCATATCTTCCGATTAAGCTCATTCTCACCTCACCTCGGAGGCTACGTTCAGAAGCAAAACTGCCGCAAAGAACCCCACGCGTTACCACGGAAAAGCCAATGCATCCTCAATGAGTGGCTGTTTTGTGCAACATGTGCACTGTCAACATTATTGGTGTGGTTGTCTTCGAAAACGAGGAAGGAACTGTGGTTAACGTCAATGTCGATCATTTTCCTGCCATCCTCTGGAATTATTTGTTTCCAAATGTTGAAGAAAATGACATGAAAGATGCGTGATTTCAACGAAACCAAACAATGTGTCGCAAAGCCAACCTAATAATCGACCTTTTGTGCACTGTGTTCGAAAGACACGAAATTAGACGAAACGACCGGATCGGTGCTGCGATTCGACTCCATTAGACTACAGATTTAGAGGGCCACACAAACGAAAATGTGTTGAAAAGTTCGTCTCTCAGACAAAACAGAGTGGGCTACTGCGAGGTTAGCCGTGCCACAGACAAGTGGTGCTTATGGTGATGCCTTCCATTACTTGAAAACCCCCTTAATCTGAGAAAGGAAGAGCAAAACTTCAATTCGTTTCAACAAGCTGTTGGTACGTTACCCAAAGGCAAATCCTTTTAAACAACGACTTCAAAAGAGAATTAAATACTCCAATTTCAGGTCGTACAGTGCGGGACCGGCTTAAAAAAAGGGAGAGAAAAGTACCCAATCGAAGTAAAACCAATATACAGCAAAGACATACATTTTCCAGTATGCACTTGATTCGTCAAAATTGAAAAAAATGTGCTTTAAACGGATAACACCAAGATAAGCACATTTGGATCGGATGGGAAACGTTACATTAGGCGTCCTGAAAGACAAGCGTGCCAACCCAAATACGCAGTAAAAACTGTTAATCGCGGCGGTGATTCGTTTATAGTGTGGGGTTGCTTTTCATCATCTGGTATCGGACCAATTTACTGAATAAGGGAAAGAATTTGTGCAGTGCTCATTTGAACATCCTGAGAATAACATTGAAACCATACGCCGAAGAAGAAGAAGAAACCATTAAAATGGAAGTTTATGCACGACAACGATCACAAGCACTCCCCTCATCTCGTGAGGTATTGGTTATATAACGAATGTGATATCCTTATAAAGTGACCCTTACAGGCTTCGGTTCTTAATTCCGTAGAGTGTCTTTAAGGCATCCTAAGCGGACTGTAGGAGCCTAGAAGTTCACAAATAAGAACCAAAGGTGGGAAGCAAAACAAGAAGCTTGGTAGAGCATTCCAGAGCAGTTATGTGCCAAACTTGTGGAGTCCATGTTGAAAGGAGGTGCTTAAAATGAAAAAGAGGCTACTACAAAGAACTGATAGTTTTCAGTAATATCCCCCTGCGGGTTAGGGGTTTAAGAATTCAACCGCGGTAAGGCATGCATGTCGTAAGAGGCGACTAAAATCCAATAGTTCCTGCGACAGTCTGGTCTTTATACCGGAACGACCCGGATTATCCGGCCAAGGGCTGTCACTCCCGTAATATTCCCCGAAGC
This sequence comes from Neoceratitis asiatica, assembly GCA_030068015.2. Lineage (NCBI taxonomy): Eukaryota > Metazoa > Arthropoda > Insecta > Diptera > Tephritidae > Neoceratitis > Neoceratitis asiatica. The sequence continues at coordinate 17,140,569 of CM061526.1, forward strand.
CCCATTTGGGGAATTTTCTGCGATTACAACAGCAACAACAACAGTAATATCAGTTGGCTATTAGCAATTCGTTTCCGTTTCAATTTTTCTTTTCTTTTTTTTTGGCACTGTGAAATAGTAATTAATAGTAATAATTTTAATTCTTTGCTTTATTAACTTTGAGTTTTCATTAAATTACGGTAAAAACTTAAAAAGTCACATGGAAGTTAAATTTCTGCGAACCACAGAAAAAAAAGAAAAATATCAAAATCCTTGCTAAAAAAGTCGTCCGCTATATACTCAGCCAGCCATATATTTTTTAATTTCTTAAAGTTTAAAGAATTATAAAAACCTTTTAATTAGTTAATTATTTTTTCGTTATTTCATTTGATTTGTTTCTAAGGTCAAAAGTTTTAAATAATTTGCCAACAGCGCTTTAAGAAACTAATATTTTTTTTTGAAATTTTTTAAGTCAAATCACATATATATTTTTGATCTTAATTTTTTCTTATACACTTTTTGCGTTTATTAAAATTTTAATTAATTTTTAATTAATTTTTTTAGTTTTTAATGTGTTTCAATATTTTTTAACTCTATTAACACTAAAATAAAATTTTTTCACAGCTTATTTATTTATTTTTTATTATTTGAACTTTCAACGATTTTTATTAAATTTTTTGCCTTTGAAAAACACTCCTATAATTTAAAAATACACAGACAGCAAATATTTTGATTAATAAATATTTAAAAAAAAATTAATAAAACCTTTTATTACGCACAAAACAGATCCATATGCTGAGCACCGCAAGAAAAAATTTGCATTAAAACGCAAAATTGATTAAACGCAAAATTGTGTCAAAAACAAAAAACGCAAATTTGACAAAAAAAGCAACCAAAAAAAAACTATGCGCTCATACAAACACGTTTCGACATAAGTATATTTAACGCAAAAATTTTATATTTTGTTAAGCGAATTAAAATTTTGTTTATATGCATTTGTATGTATGTATGTTTGCATGTATATGAGTACAGTAAATATATACGTTAAATGTAAGCGAACGACGAACGCGTGTTGCACGCGCAACATACCAAACTCTAACTGCGCGCGATGGCCAAACAAAACTCAGCTCAAACACTGACAACGTGTTAGTGGAACTCAGCTCAGCACACCAATTGCGCACCGCGCGTCGTGCTCACCCCATCAACACAAGCTCGTTTGTTGGCTAGCTGGTTTGCTTGCTGGTTGTTACTGGACAACGGGTTAATAGTAGTAGTTGCTATACAAAAAAAAAAAAAGAGTAAAAAATAACAAAGTCGCATACACACTCACACACATACTCGTACATATACAGAAAGCAACAATCAAGCGAGCAACGTTGTACGTAAAAGTCGCGACAAGTCTCGCCAGCCGCTAGCTGAGAAATTTAAGCGGCTTAAGAAACAAGTTAGCCAAAGCAGCCGGTTGTTTGTTGTTGGCAGTGAGAGTGGTGAGTGGTGAGTGGTGAGTGGTGAGCAGAGAGAGAACGACAACAACGACAGTCGGTAGTCGTAAGGAGGCCACACCAGGCATGAGTGTGAAAAATTCAATTTGATTGTTGAAACAACCAAACCAGTAAACAACAAATAAACACAAAAATGAATAAACAAACAGAAATTAAAAATAGAAAATATAAATAAATAAATAAATCGACGCGTTTTATTGTGAAAGCGTGGCGGCACACACAGTGGAGCACAGTGGAGCACAATGGAGTGGCTCTATTAAGCACATCAAGCAAAACTTGAATGAAACAAGCGCTCTCTTCACGTCGCTGAGAGTAGGTGGCCCAGCTTGTGGCGAGTATGTACTTAAATGCGAGTAACTTCAATTGTTCTCGACTCTCTCTGGTTCAGTGAGTGCGTTTAGTTTGCTTCTACGCTATTTCGGGCTCAATTAACTCATTAGAGGGCCATAAAGAGTGGCCTAACAAAGCAACGTTGGGTTTTAATTGCTCACTACCTATGTATTTGTTTTTCGTTCTTTGGCTTTGTTTTTGTTTGCATAGTTATCAGTATGCTACTGATAAGTCATCTAATCAATTATGAAGACACTTATGCTAGATCACACTCAAGTTCAATATTTAAATCAATTTCGTATCAAAATTTATATAAAAAAAAATATTTTAAACACTTATGACGCTAATAAAAAGGTCTTTTAATTTAAATATATATCAACTCTCGTTTATCTCTTGATAAGACCGTATTTCTTCGAGGAAAAACGTTCGAAAAAATCTTCGGTGGGCAAGTCTCTAAGCTGCATGCCTACAAATCCAATATTTCTATTTTATTTCATTTTTATTTTTATTTTTATAATTTATTATTCCCATTTTTTTACTTTTTTTTATTTTATTATGTTTATATTAATTTATTTTACTTAAATTTAATTTTTTTATATTTACAACCGAATCTGTATATAGTGAACTAATTTTTGCAAGGCCTGTTCACAGTATCCAGGTTGGTCACTATATTAAGGTTGACTATTTAAATTACAAAAGTTTATTTTATCTACTCAAAATTCATACTCCACAGATCATTGGAAATGTGCTCCTACTTCGGAAAATACAAAATTTTTATATGAATGTTTATTGAAAGAATTCGCAAATAGATGTTTGCTTCTTGTCTTCGGAAATTGACTTTTGGACCGCCTTTTCGTGTAGTCTTTTTAATACTATTATGCCAGCATAGTCAGTAGTGTTGAATTCAGCCCATGCGATAGCTTAATCGTAGCTTTTAATAGCTTTTAATAGCTTCTACATGCAAATCACGAATATTGATCCATCAGCAGTTTTAAGTTCATCTTCTGGCGGATGACTAGGGGTGTTATCAAGCAATAGGATACCATTGGCTGATAATCCCTTTTTTAGTGAGTATTTTTGAACCTAATAACAATTAAAGCGGAATAAATACTCTGTAAAACGGTTGAGTGTTTAAAGTGCATTATTCATGTTTTTCAGGAAGTATTTTCCAAAACAAACCGTTCTCGTCTGCATTGTAAATTTGGTCCCTGCAAAGCTTCAACTCGTAAATAATATTTTTGAATTTGTGTTTAAAGAGATCAGTTGCCTGGGTATCTGATGATAACTTCTCGCCGCACACTTCCAATAATTGGATTCCAAAGAGAGAATTAAATCCAGGTAACTACCCGGGGCTGGCATAAAAGCTACCCTCAACTTCTTGAAAGTCAGCGTGCAACGTTATTGGCTTTCCCTAAGTATTCACCCAGTAACCAGACAGGTTTTTTTTTAGCTAAGCTATAAACCACTTGTATAACATATTCTCCAGGCGGGGATACTCTTCCGTTTGGATGCTCCAATCGTCTGGTGGAATATAGTATTTTGAGTATTTTTTTTTATTCCCAATTAATTTAGCTACACCATAAATCTTTGCTAAGCATGAAATACTAGCGCCTTTCCCGATTTTTTCAATAATTTCAGATTTTTGCTTTAACGAAAGGAATTTCCGCGCAGTCAGGATAACACAAATTTGTTATCACACAAAAATCTTTAAAAATTTTCTGGTTAATTTTTGTTTTTGTTTGTCAATTTATTCCTGTCGATGCGTTTAAAATTTGGTTCACTATTTCGAGGCTTTCGATTGTTCAATATTTAGAGTACTTCATGAAAAAATTTCGCTGTTCACTATACCGAGGTGTTCATTATAGCGGGGGTTCACTATATCCGAATTCAACTGCATATGCTTTTACCACTTCATTTTATTTTGTTTTAAATTTTATTTTAATTTATATTATTTCGTTATATTTTATTTTATTTTATTTTATTTTATTTTATTTTATTTTATTTTACTTTATTTTATTTTATTTTATATTATATTATTTTATTTTATTTTATTTTATTTTATTTTATTTTATTATATTTTATTTTATTTTACTTTATTTTATTTTATTTTATGTTATTTTATTTTATTTTATTTTATTTTATTTTATTTTATTTTATTTTATTTTATTTTATTTTACTTTATTTTATTTTATTTTACTTTATTTTATTTTATATTATTTTATTTTATTTTATTTTATATTATTTATTTTATATTATTTTATTTTATTTTATTTTATTTTGTTATACTTTTTATTTCACTTATATTATTTTATTTTACTTAAATTTTTATTTTTTATTTTTTCTTTAAATTTATTTTATTTTATTTTATTTTATTTTATTTTATTTTATTTAAATTTATTTTATTTTATTTTATTTTATTTTATATTATTTTATTTTATTTTATTGTATTTCATTTTATTTCATTTTATTTTCTCTTAATATCTTTTATTTTATTTTATTTGTTTTTTTAATTATATTTTATTTAATTTAATTTTTTTTATATTATTTAATTTAATTTTATTTTTAATTTATTTTTATTTTATTTTATTTTATTTTAATTTAGTTTATTATATTTCATTTTT